>ML788870.1:665044-721861 GCA_009831015.1 Picea engelmannii | reverse complement strand
CCTGAAAAAGCGGGTTTGTTTGCTCCCGATTTAGCCTACTCTTTATGGATATTCAATCAATCATCATCTTAAATATGGATTCAGTTGTATGGAGAATCAATAAATCATTAAGTATATAATAAATCCATTAATCTATCTTCAGTAGTGACATTCCCTCCCTAGATCCCATAGCTCTGTGGATCTCTATGTCTTTTGGTTGACTCTAAAGAAGTGGTGTGTGGTTTTATCTCACACTGGTTTTCCCCCTGTCCGATAGGGCCAACTACAGGTGTTTCTTGTTTTTTTAAACTTTAGTAAAATATTTTGACCTAGTGAGATAGTGGTATGAAGGTCGTCCATGTCCTATCCTTACCCCATACCCTAATTTTCATGCTCATCCTTCACCCACATAAATTTATTCACACTTCCAACGCTCAACCTTATTCTAATTCACACACCAATAACACCAATCCGTAGCCTTGATAAATTAATATTCATCCAGATCGTTCATTAAATAGTACCAATCTTATTGGTAAGCATAAAAGAAAAAGAAGTAGTAAAGACCTATGCAGTATCCACGGTCATACACTCCCATACCACAACCTATTTATAAGCAACGATAAGTTATTTATAAGTAAATACCAAATCCCTATCGAGAGCAGTAAGACCCATAGCTCATGCCATATAATATACTCTTATAGTTACTACAATTAGGACCTCCATCTCTCAAGTAATGTAATCCCCCACCACTATCAATATGACTGTCCCCCTTAAAGAAAGCCCCTTTGAGACTGTTATCATTGAAAATTCATCCGAAAAATGGTTACAGGAATCCAACAACTTCAAACAGCTATTAGTTCACCCATGGACCAAAAAATTACCAAAAATGCGTTTCCAAACGGTCCAAAACTATGCAACTAGTTATAAAATAAGCATGCACTAAGGATATACAGGAAGCATGCATATGTGTGCCAGTCTAAAATGCCAGAAAAGTGCGCATGCATCCGAGGCATGACTGTGGATGCTAAAAGCCGCGCACACCTTAGAATGATGTATTTATGATGTTGGACAGCTTCCCACCCACCTCTGGTTCAACTTCCAAGTCGATTTGACATCCAAATCCCGGCTAAATCCGGCTGGGTGGCTGGTCAAAGACCTAAGGGTGCCCTAAATAGCCCCTTGTTCAAACTAAAAGATGGTTGAATAATACCTCAAAGCTATTCTATAAAAAAAGGCCATGGGTGCACTACATTTTCAAGGAATTCATTTGTATTTTTATGCTTCCTATATTCTCTTGGAGGATCCTCTTTCCTTGTCAAGAGCATACAAGAAGTATTTCATTGGAGCTATTCACATCACCTTTTGAGTGAATTAGATTGGGATTCTTTCACCATTTCTTTCAATTTTTCTAGTTGTAAGAAGAGCTCAATCTTTGGGGTCCAAGAGCCCTCCCTTGGAGGAAGAGGGGACCCAAAGTCCCACTTTCTCTTTGGTGTTTTATTTCCACTAATACAATCCTTTCCATTGGTGGCATGAGTCTTGTTTATTTCTTGTTCTAATGTTCTTATGCACTCTAGTTTAGTTTATTTTATTGTTATTAGCTTAGTCTTTTGTTTATATCATATGATTGATGTTTCTAACTCTTGCATTCACTGTTGTCTTGCCTAGCTAACCCAACTAGGCTTGTAATCACCTCTATTTTTCTCATTTAGGTGACAAAAGAGGCACAACAGATTGGCGACTCCGTTGGGGAAAGGTATCAATTTCCTACTCCATTTGAGTTATTTTGTCTCTTCTTTTTGTTTCTTTAACTTACAGGGACCATAACCAACCTAAGACGACCTGCAAAAAGACAAATTTGAAGCTGAGCAGAGAGAATTTCATCTGAAATTTTCTTCATGACCATGTAACAGAAACTGTGCGCATGTTTTGATCCAGAGGCGCGTCCTCAGCACATGTGCACCAAAACCATTATATTGTTCAGCACATTCTATGCACCAGCACCCATAAGTCTCTTTTAGTTCGCACATTGTCACTCACAGCTCCTCTGTCTACTCTGGGACCTGTGCACCTATGCAAAAAAATACACATTGTAAGCTTTTTGTGATTTGTGGAAGGCCCATAACCTTCTTAAAACTGATTCCATGCATATTGTAACCTGCACCACACTTACATTCCCTCTCCATATAAAGGGATTAGTCAAAACATAGGCACTTAAGGGGTTAAAATCATAATTTTTTCCTCTTTTTGTTTTCATGTTGCCACATGGATGGCTTTCTTTGATTAAAGTTTAAGTGGGAATCATTCTACATCACATATAAAACTTTCATTGGGACCAAAAATTGGATATCAATTGTTGAATATTCTCTTCTCTCATGCTCCAAAGCGATCTTGAGAATCAGAAAGCGGTTGAGGGACAATTTTATCTCCATTAAAAAGACAAAATATTTAGGAGAGGACAACAGCCCCCTCGAGACTCCTCTTAGTTTATTTTTCAAACACATATTAATATTGTAAGGGTCCATACATGCCGACATGCTACAAAGATAATATAGTGTTGAAATTTACTTTCTTATATTAAATCACTAGGGAAGTTTAAAGGTTTTGTAACGGGCCCATACATGCCCACATGTGCACAATCTAGGATAGTTTCAAAGCTTTCCTAGAATAAATCACAATAGGGAGTTAGAGGAATAGTAAGGACCCACATCTCCACATGCGAGTTTCCTAGGGACTTTAAAATTCCGCAAGGCTGTACCAATGACACGTAGTAACTTAGGTAATCAAAACTTGTAAGGACCAAGCGAAGTCCAGATGCAGCAAGGTGACACCTAAATTATTAAAAAATTGGCACACTTTCACTTGTTCACACACAAAAGTTCACCAATCACTCACATAGTCTTATCTAGAAATCGTGGAGGTTGAAGTAAGTTTCCTCCATTAGGATTCCGAAATGCCCCACCCTTTTCTTTATGAGACTATCCACTCCCACTTAATTTCAACGAGGTTGGTTCACACCCCAAATATCTCAAAAAACCACACCTAAAATATTTCTAAAAACTCGCTAAGTTTTCCTCCACGGGAGGTACCAAAAGAAATTTTTTCCTCTAGGTAGGATCTGGGGGATAGGCATCCAAATAAATCCCCGTTATCTGGTTCTCACATCGTCAAAACAACAGAAGTTGACAAATAGGGAACTTTTAAATCCTCCAAGTCAAATTTTCCTACACCATAAGGCAGGGAGATACTCGTGAAGGGTTGAAGGTCGAGGTATGGTTTTTATGTGCGTCCCCCCTTGAGGAACCCACCTCTTGGATGAGATCCATCCCGTGACCCATTTATGAGGCCGAAAATCTAAATGTCGCACTTTGACCGAGGTACCTAGTGACCAAAGTTTAGGACATCTACCCAGGTGGCAATTGTGGGCTACAATTGCACCTTGATAGGATTTTGTGTGGCTATTGGGAAATATTGCTAGTTCTTTCGGGATATGCACCCTCTACCCCTCATTATAACTGATTACTTCATCCTTCACTAGTTCCTCTTTCAGTGGCTTCAGACCCCACTATTGAGTGCTATTGGAAGGTCCATTTCTATTTGAGAGGAAGGACATTACGTCTTTTAGGAAACGATCATTTTTTTTCTTTGTTCTCCCACGTGGACAAAAACCACCTATCCACATGTATGTTTCTTTATCAATTGCTTTATGTATGATGCCCTTGTAATTACATCTGATTGAGAAATATATCGCGAAGGTTCAAAAATTACAAGCAAAGGCTCTTGCTTATTTATTTTTCTCATCACCATTTGCACACATCCACTTAGCTATCCAGACATCATATGGGACCCACATAATCCCCGTCATTCCAGATGCTTGCTAAATCTCCCTCCTCTTCTAGGGGGAGTTCCTAGCCTTTCCCACTCATCGACTTTACCATCTCACACCCCTGTGAGCACCACTATCTTGGGAGAAGATTTGATTGGTTCCACTTTACTTGGGTCCACTTCCCAAGGTCAAACATCCACTCGCTCTCCTTTACACAGAAGAGGGAGGAAAACTTCTTCTCAAGGGGGAAGTACAAACCAACCTAGTCCCCCTAAAGGATCAGGTACACAAAATAATCACACCATGGATGGAACTAATCCTCCAACACCACTCCAGATTCCATACTTGGCCTCCCAAACATACCGAATCTCACCAAAATCACAAATGATCCTATATTGCATGACCCCACATGGCTTGCAATGCCTACCAAACTACCTTCAAACATCCCCAAATTTGAAGGAAAGGCAGGAAATGACCCCACCAACCATGTTATGAACTTCCACCTATGGTTCTTCTCAAACAACATCATGGGTGATTCCATCCGAATACGATTATTTCAATGCACACTCACTGGCCCATCAGCCAAGTGGTATGTAGATGAAAAATCAGGATCCCATGCGAATTTCGAGTCTTTGGAAAAGACATTTTTGACCGTCTTTCAATTACCAATCCTCCATGAAAATGGTATTAAAATACTCTTTGATTTTAAATAAACCTCAGCCACACATATCGTTGACCACATTTACGAGTGGCATCGATGACGTAGTTTATGCAAAGTAGAAACCACCAAACAACAATGTCTCGATTGGTTTCTCAGATCACTTGTCTCTCTACTCAGTAAATATGTGTCTTCCACCTTCCCCCAATCATAAGAAGAATCCATCAACAAGGATAAAAAACATAATCTCATCTATTCACATTCATGATACTTATACACAGTACTATCTGACCTCCCAAGACATGTACCATTCGTCTAGGACAAACTTGGGATGTCTCACTCAGCAGATGGATTGATTGGTACTACAGCACACCACAATCCATACCCCCCACAATCCACTATGTATGGTACACCTCCATACCCACCACTATATGGATGAAATCCTTACTATCCCCCTCCCCCTTACCAACAGTCATATCATGTTGTTCCCCCTCAGTCATTGGGGGCACCCCCACCGATACCCATGCGGTATCCGGTCTCTCAATCTAGTACGGGTCCACCCCCAACCCCTAGATATAACCCTAGCAGTAGTAGAAGTACCTATACTTCCTATAATCCATATGGATCCTATCCATAGAACAATCCATATTTTCCATTTCCTAGTCCTACCCAGTCGTTTAATCCTCCACCGGAACAACCACATGCCGACGTCAAATTTGTTCATCCCTTTCCCATTCAACAGGTTCATACATTTGAATAGTTGAATACGGCCAATTCAACTCATAAGAAGAAAATAAAAAATTGAAATGATGACAATGCAGGACCAGGAGGGAATGACCCCCATAACCATCCCATTGGGGGAAACCAATACCAAGACCCCCAAGGGGGCACCAATAACAATCAACCATGACAAGGGAAGAAAATCAATCTTCGAACTAACTTCCCTTGTGATATATTTGGTGAGTATGGACATTATACTCATCATTGCCCCCAAATTCTTGATCTCCAATGGATGAGGGAATCCATGAACTCACAGGGCCCTCCGACAGAACCTGCCCCTCAGCAGGCCCCACAACAGTATTTGCAACCACCGCCTCCAGATGTTTTGCAAAAAACAATTCCATACCAAGGTGTGATGAACACCCAACAAGTGATCAACCCTACCCCAACATAAATGGGGCAATACCCAAACCCAGGTGCCACTCAACCCATGAATTCGATTGGTCGCAGTGTCCTCCTCACCAGCGAAGAAATTCTTCTGCAAACCTGCAACCGTCAATACTGTATGCCTCCCGAATCTACCCTAATCACCTCAAAAACACTTCCAGCTACTATAGGACAACCATTGATGATTCCATGTCCTAACGCAGAACCCATTCCCCACATACCACGTATTCCTTTATGGTGGAATGTGCATAACCCTCATGCTAGGGGTGCTCATAATTATAGTCTAGTTGATGACTTAGCCCAGTCTCCTGCAGCCATGTCTGTGTTGGAGGTCCTCCAAACCTGTCCATCACAGCGAAAATCCTTACTTTCTACCTTGGGGGAAGTCGACCCAGCTGACATGCAGTGGATCACATTCAATTCAGATAGTGGAGAACCACGTCTTCCCACCCAAGTAGCCTTCCAAATATCAGTTAATATCTGGAACACCACAGTTTATTGGTGTATCATCGATGAAGGCACATCCACATGCATCATGTCTAAACACGTATGGTAGAAAATTGGCTCCCCTGAGCTAGTAGCCTCAGCCATCACCCTTCGAGCTTACGATGGTCGACCAACATCTTCCGCAGGGCTTTGTAAAAATGTCTCTATCAAACTTGGGGGAAAAACCATCCTTATTGACATTGAAGTTATTGATGCCCATCTTGATTACAATATCTTGTTCGAACGCAACTACATGTATGCTATGAAGGCGATCACCTCTTTTGTGTTTTGTATGATGATGTTCCCCCATAATGGGAAGATCATCATCATCGACCAACTTACACATTACGAGCCTAACCATTCCACCAACATCGATAACATCCTCCCCCTGGTCCATGTTAGCTTGAATGATTTTCCAGTTGCCAACATTGGCCCTGGATTATTCCAAGACCCATCCATGTTGGGCACTTATCAGGGAGCGCCATCATTCCTAAACCCATCTTTTTCAACACAAGTGTGTGTAGTTTCCTCTAAAGGAACATACATCGAAGACAAGACTCCTATCACTGAGTCCCCTCCCCATATCGATATTCCACCAGTTGAAGAAATATTACCTCAGGAGTTCCCTGAGAGTTCCACCACACCACTTTTCATGGATCTCTGCCATCTCACGAGGAATATCCCAGTTTGGGAGATAGTCCCCCAGGCCATTACCCAAATCCCCTTCTTTTTCCTCCCACCAGGCGTACAAGCTTTCCAGGTAGCTGCAATGCTTACCCTTCCTAATATGGTGCTGGAAATCCTAGTATGGTATCTAAATCCACCTGTGATGGTCCCTCAACCATATCTCCCTCCCCAAACTGAAGGCATCCTGATGCAGATTCCAATACTTACTCCAAGTGCACCACCCTCACCCCCACTTGCTAGCACCACTGCTACAGCTAGGGGCATATGCAAGAAGAAAGAGCCCACCACTCCATTGCCCCCACGTGTTTAGCCTCCTTGTGCACTATCTGAGAAATATGGACACCACACCACTAAATGTCCTTCTCTTCCCAAGCTACATAGTTTTATCTAGCTTCCTCAAGCATCCCTTTCGCTTGCCAGTCCACCAAGTACGTCCCCCACTACTACGGAGTCATCAACCGCATGCAAACAAAAAATATGAACCAATTTATCCTGTGCCATATGCACCAAATATGGGCATTACACTCATCATTTCCCATGTATCCCATATGTCTTCCACACATTAGCCATAGAATGGCACATATCTTCATGAGCCTCCTACGACACTCCATATGAATGCTCCCGTGAATGTAATTCATTATATTTCTTCACTAGTCCTCAAGAAAAGGGGAGGTCCATGTCCTCCCACCAAACTACCGCCTGATCTCCCATAGTGTCGGTGCAACTGGGATGGAATTATGGGCCCACCATCCATATCTAATCCCTTTTCCCCACTTTCATTTGTTTTTGTACAGAATCCCATAATCTTCATTTTCCGAACCATTTTCGGCCACTTACACAGTCATTTTCGTCGGGTGATCATTTTCACTTTTTCCCAACAGAGCATCTTTCCATGACACACTCAGGTTATTGGTCATCACAATTCAACATAAACCACTTCAGGTATATGATCAACACTGTCATGTATTCATTCCCTCTGAATACTAATTGCATCTTCCTGTCACACCCTCTGACATTCACCTGTAGGATCCTCATATCCTACTCTGCAGTACTAACACCTCCGTTGCAATTTAGTACTGTCACCCGATAACACTCTTCCCCACATGATTTGTCCCATTCATAGTCCCCCTTAGCACTTTGACACTCATGTTTCTTTCACCCCCTATGGATGGGATTCCCAATAGTCTTATGAATTTTCGAGAATCAGCCACATACTCTTTCTCCTAATTTTTCTAGCTTTCCAATGGAGTACTCCCAGGTTATCTCATCATGGTTCTATTTTGACTGCACCTCCATAGTATCATTAACCATCCATTTCATCCACAGTCAGTTTTCCCATCTACATATTTCCCTCCATTCATTTACCTCATACAGAAACCCACCTATGGGGCCCCCACCCTACACCCGTTCTCCACGCAACTTGCACTCTCATAGGCAAATCCATATTGCACTAGGGCACCCGTTTCTGTATTTTTACACTCATCCAAAATTATTTTTTATTCATTTGGTAATTGTAAAAAGCCTTTGTTTCCATCATTTACATAAATTTTTATCATCACCCTTGGCAACCTTCTTTTTTTCGATAAAGCAACCTTTGTTTCCCTTGGTTGGGGAATTTCTCACTTCCTGACATCAATGACATTATCTATAAACCCCGAGTATCCTACAACCCATACACCTTTCGATCTCAATGTTTATCCATTTTGTCATTCCTCTGGCACAGTTTACCTTCATCTAGTTGTCCCCCTGACACTAGATTCAGTTTCACGGTTTCCACCACTTTACATCTCTCCCCAACCAAAGGCAGTCTTGAGTCTCACTACTCCTAGGCTTCGTCTATGTTACTCATCAATTCCTGATTTTGTCCAAGTGGATTTCATAAGCCCTCTGCTTCTCGAAGTCGTGTCTCCCTTTTTGTCATCATTAGCACAGTTTCCAGCAGGGCAACAATATCTTGACTCTCATTACCTTTACAATGAGAAGTCTCAGATGGCACAGAGAGAACCATCATTTCTCTCTGATGTTGTTGACCCCCACCACATTCTACTTCAACACTTTCTCATGTTGCAGTGGGTCTTACTTTTCGACTAGTGCAGTTGCTTTTATATTTTCCGAAGACCTCTTAACATTGTGAGGCCATCAATGCCTGTGAATCATCGACACTACCTCTAAGTGTCATTGCCCCTTTTCAGAGTTTATTCACCATCAAAATTGTCCTCTACTATTATCAACACACCCCTGAGGGCATTGCAGTCATCTACACCAACATACAACTTCAATTACTATGTTACACTTTTTGAGTTACATAACATGAGCATGGGGCATGCTCGCCTCATTTGTACATAGTTTATTTTTTACACCTTGTGAAAGGTTGGGTTCTACAGGTTCACCTCTCTCTCCAACGAGTCGCTCTTGACACTCTCATCATCTCTTTTTCTTACAATGGTACTCTCAGTAGAAGAAACATTGATGAATTTCGGCTATACGTATGCTCCTAACCTCATCCATCAGGGGGCATCTGTTATCACTGAAAATTCGTCTGCAAATGGTTACAAGAATCCAACATCTTCAAATAACTATTAGTTCACCCATGGACCAAAAAATTATCAAAAATGAATTTCCAAAAGGTCCAAAACTATACAACCAGTTATAAAATCAGCATGCTCTAAGGATATATAGAAAGCGCACATATGAACTAGTCAAAAATGCCAGAAAAGCATGCATGCGCCTGAGGCGCGACTGTGGATGCTAGTGCACACCTTAGAATGATGCATTTATGATGTTGATCGACTTCCCACCCACCTTTGGTTCAGCTTCCAAGTCGATTTGACATCCAAATATCGGCTAAATCCAGCTGGGTGGTTGGTCAAAGACCTAAGGGTGCCCTAAATAGCCCCTTGTTCACACTAAAAGTTGGTTGAATAATACCTCAAATCTATGCTATAAAAAGAGGCCGTGGGCGCACTACATTTTCAAAGAATTCATTTGTATTGTTATGATGCCTATGTTCTCTTGGAGGATCCTCTTTCCTTGTCAAGAGCATACAAGCAGTATTTCATTGGAGCTATTCACATCACCTTTTGAGTGAATTATCTTGGGATTCTTTCACCATTTCTTTCAAGTTTGCTAGTTGTAAGAAGAGCTCAATATTGGGGGTCCAAGAGCCCTCCCTTGGAGGAAGAGGGGACCCAAAGTCTCACTTTCTCTTTAGTGTTTTCTTTCCACTAATACAATCCTTTCCATTGGTGGCATGAATCTTGTTTATTTCTTGTTATAATGTTCTTATGCACTCTAGTTTTGTTTATTTTATTGTTCTTAGCTTAGTCTTTTGTTTATATCATATGCTTGATGTTTCTAACTTTTGCATTCACTGTTGTCTTGCCTAGCTAACCCAACTGGACTTGTAATCACCTCCATTTTTCTCATTTAGGTGACAAAAGAGGTGCAACAAAGACGATAAAAAACAAGTACAATCATTGTTGCAACGAAAGTGAGTAAAGTAGAATACTAGTCCTTAGGTATCAACAACAAGACCAAATATGGGAATAAGTTTGGTAGGATTAATAGAAAACCTGTAAAGTATATATTGAAGATGGTGAGTGATGGATGATGTCTCCCACACTTCGATATTTCATGCTCAGTTTCTATATCTTGGATGTAAATATGAGTGTTCAATAGGAGTTGGTTCATGTCATATAGGAACAACTCCACTACTTTATAGGAGAAAAGGCGGTTTCTAGAAGGGAGAATTGTGAGAGAGGAGTGGGTATTAAGTTTGAGAAGGAAGTGGGTATTGAATGGCAAGAAAGAGAGGTATAATACTCACTAATATATATGACTTGTTATGTTTTTTAGTTTTATTTCTCATTGAGTGGTGTTATACTGCTAAATATGTAAAAAAACTCTTGTCCCCACGCTCAATCAAAGAAAATTATTGCACTTTCCCCTGGTACACCATCAAGGAGAGTATTTTTCTCTGACCAAGCCATTTCCAAGCATTAGGACGTGCAAAAGGTTACCAAAACTTATGATTGGTGTGTAATCCTGGAGGGAGGGTACCACACTAGGCACTCTGATCGCTCCTCTTGAATGGTCGCAAGACTTTTCATGATGATCTCGAACTTGACCTAGCACATGCCCTTAATGCTTGGGAGCTAAGCTCTCGATCTCCCCTCACTTAAACCCAAATCTCTGGTCCATCTAACCAAGACCTTTATATCTCTGGTCCTAACCACAAGATGACTTTAGATATATCACGTAGTGTAATTGTGCCCATGTGTTCATCGCTATTAACCACTGATGACTCCACAGGTGTCTTGGGTTGAATCTCGAAAGTTATCGTAAGTCTCACAAAGCTCTGGGAAATTAGGAGAGCCCCTGCAGAAGGTGCACTGACACTATTTATCTTCCTTCTACCCTCGGTGGGGCTTACCTTGAGTCTATGGTCACCCGTAAAGCGAGTTACTCAGAGATACCAGATCAAAAGAATTGATTTTCCCCTCAATCCATACAATATACTATAAATTTTTCCAACCCTTTTATGATCTACTATAAAGTTATCCAAACCCTTTACGAAGAGATTTAAGGTTTGGATAACCTTTGAAACAATTACTCTCCAAATTGGACAGAACCATTGAAACTTATTGGAGATATTCCACTCTATGAAAGAGGGAAATCCTTTGACCAAAAGATTGAAGGACTTTAAGACCGGAAAATTGACATGTTTTTAACCTGAAAACAGAGGAAAAAGGCTTTCTCTGGGATGATTTATGTTTATCAAACAATCTAGAATATACCAACAGGATGATCTTTAGAGGCCCAAATCTAGAGTGCTTTATGAATGAATCACATATCCAAGATCGCCTTCGCAAGATGGATACCCAAAAAAGAGAGGGCCTTAGCATGATGTCCCAATTCAGATTCAGAGCTGGCCACTACAATTTATTTATACCCCTCCTCAGCATTAGCTGGATTTTCACTTACTCTTTTTGGATTATGACCCGATCAGTTCAAGCCAAAAAACATTGAATCCAGTTTTCAAATGGGTGACATGACCATTTATTCCTCCCTAGGGTATTCTCTGAAGTTCGCTATTAGGTCCCTGCATGAGTGTTGAACTTTATATTCATCGAACTTGGAGAGAAAGAAAATCATTCTTCCGGAGATAATTAACATATATCTCATTCTATATGAGTTTCTAGTTCCAATGCATACTTCTAAAACCCTTTTAGGGGATCTGGGTTGGTTTAAAATCAATATGAGACTCCTTATAGTTACCTTTGATGGAATCTTTGTTTAGGTTTTTGAATTCTACATAAAGAATTATTTCCCCATTTTTATTCCTAACAAGCACTAGATTGGTGACTCAAGCAGTCTATTTAACAAGGAAGTGATTCCAAATTGAGAGAGATAAGTGGGTGTGAACTCCGAGAGGGAGGCAGTTCTAAATTAAGAGGGGAAAGTGGTTATAAAGTCCGATAGGGAGGTGGGTCTGAAATCTAAGGGGGAAGTGGGTATAATTAAGAGATTAATTGGGTATTCAGTACGAGAAGGAAGTGATTCCAATTTGAGAGCGATAAATGTTTGTGAACTCCAAGAGGGATATGATCCCAAATTAATAGAGGTCAATGTATCTGAACTCCTATAGATAAGTGGGCGTGAAATCCGAGAGATAGGTGGGTGTGAGGGAAGTGATTCCAAATTCAAAGAGAGATAAGTGGGTGTGAACTTCGAGAGATAGGTGATTCCTAATTAATATAGGTAGGTGCATCTCAACTCCAAGAGATAAGTGTGTGTGAACTCCTAGAGGGAAGTGGTTCTAATTAAGAGATTTAATTGGGTTTGAAATCTAAGAAGTAAGTGGGTATTAATTCCAAGAGGAGGAGGGGTTGAACTTTGAAAAGAAGCTGGCTCATATCGCCAATTCTATAAATGTGCTTTATCTCTTCCCCGCAGTGAGAAAGGAAGAATTTCTCTCATGAAGTAAGCATAAGTAGCATTATAACTTGGACACAAACTATCTTCGTTGCTAAGTTTAATGAAAGGTCCTTCCATCACTGAAGTGTCCTGCAGAGCCCCGACCCACAAACCTATCATGTGAAACTAGCAATTGTGCGGAGAAAAAGAACATGCAGTTCTGGCAATGGCGGGCAGTATTCATTCACTTGGAACAACCTATTGGACTAGACTTCTCATGCTTGAACGTGAGATTATGTGCTCCCTATTGTAGTCAGTTTGGTGGCTCGCTTCTCCAATTCATTAATAATTGTTCAAGATTTCCTTACTAGCTATCCCTTTATTGATCTCGTAGCCTCATATGCTTCTCTTATCCTTTTATTGATCTCATAGCCTGGTATGCTTCTCCTACGGCTGGTCGCTTATTTATGAGCTTGTGCACTAAGCTTAGCCTATTGATTCACGAATTTATAGAAGATGTAATTTGTATCATATATAGATAGAATGGGCTGGTTCGATCCGTAAACAGACAACCTTATTTAAAATACATGACGTCAGACCATGTCATACCATATAGATGCTACACCGTTCAATAAAATTGTTCCTACCCATGTAGTTTTTCCAACGGGAAAATTTCTCAATTATATATTATATAATTTGTTTTCATTACAGAAGGTTACAATCATAGTTATGGAGAGTCTGTTGAAAGTGAAATAAGAAAGAAAAATAGCTTTCTCCTATTGAGGTCTTTCGACCACCAAAGGGAGAAAGTTCATGTGGGAGAAATTTCGAGGAAAATATAAATGAGAGTGTTGCTAGGAGACTGGGTGAGAGCTGGAGAAAATATATTTTTTGGAAATATAGTGGGATTTCTAAGACTAAGATAAAAATCCAACTTTCATATCGAGAAAATCCACTGAGGATGGAGGAAAAATTGATCTTAAAAAAGAGTTAGAAAGAGGGAAGGGCCCTCATGGCCATGTATCCAGAGGTTGTAAGATAGCATTCCCTCTTTTTTATGAAGCGTTTTCTTTGAAAGTTGATCAGCAAATTTGTTGTGCTCATGATATATGTGATTGTAGCTGATTTTTTTGAAAGTGGGCTGAAGCAGTCTAATTCTATCCTTCCAAGCCAAGAGGGAGATAGCTTGGAGATCGCCCATGTTGCTCAACCACTCAATAACAATTCTAGAGTCCTCGAGTACCTGAAGGACTTCAATGTGGAGTCTAAAGGCCAAGTATAATGTGGCTCAAGCACCCAAACGTTATGCCCTGGTATTAGTGCCCAGGCCACAATTGAAAGTCCATTTGTAAAATGTGTTTTGCGAGTTTTTGATCAACCCTCTAGCTCCACCTTAAGATCCATTAGAAATCATGGCTCCATCGAACCATACAATAGGAGTGTCTTCTAAAACAGGGACCTTCACTGTGTTTTGTAGTGTTGACTTGATAGAATGAGAGTCATTCCAAGAGTTAAATATTCCAAGATCTTTGTAATTTGGAACACTTGTAGAAGGGGTCCCATTTTCAAAAATAGTTTTATTCCTTTCCAGCCAAATAGTCCAGCAGATAAGAGATGGAAGATGCAAGAGATTATGTTCCCTTTGGGCCCAAAAGTCAAAACAATCCAAGAGCGTGTTCCCATCCCAAATGGATTGTATTTTTAGAGTCAATGTAATTTTCTCCCATACTTGTCTAGAAAAGGAGCACTTTATGAATATATGATCTGTGGTTTCAGAATCATTGTGGCAAAGGTGGCAATTTTTAGGCCCCGACCAACCCTTTTTTAGGAGGATTTCCCAAGTGTTGAGTTTATATGTAGTCAATAGCTAGGTAATGAATTTGATCTTGGGAGGAATGTGCCTGGTCAATGTGCCAGGTCGATATATGTTTTCTCCATCCTATGAAATTTGTGTGCCAATACAAATTCGTGATGACTACATATACATTTTGAATAGTGAGTATGCCTGATCGATCGCCTCCCGACCACTGTAGAACATATTCCGAATCAGAAAGATGTATTCCCAAATGAGTAAGGGTTGAACATAAAATGTGTCATTCGCGCGATTGCTCTATGTTGAGACCGAGAGATGTGCTAGTAATCCAACTATCAGGAAAGAAATCCGATCTGGAGGTGTCACGAATTTGATATAGGTACCAAATATTTTTGAAATGTAGATGCGCTATCAGCGGTGGGGATAATGTAGCTGCATTGGCCATTCCAAGGATATGATCATGTCCAAGAGAAATACAGTTCCTCGAGCAGAGGAGCCAGCTGAGCCAACGGGTGATCAGATGTTTGGATTTTGTGATATTCCTCCATAAGAAAGAGGTCGATCTAGTGGTAGCCATCTCTGATAAAATCTAGTTGTTGACTATGTGGTGGCAAAGGTATTTATCAAGGATAACAGAATGCCAAATTATAGGTAGATTCAACACTCGCCAGAGTGAATTGGCCGCAAGCGCTTGACTAAAGTGGAAAATATTTAGAATCCCCCAACCTCCCTTTTGTTTTGGTTTAGCTAGAGTTTTCAAATTATAGAGGTGTTGTCGGTGGTGATCAGAGCAACCCAACCAAAGGAAGTTAAAAATAAACTTGGGGTGTTTTTTGAGGACCATGGAAAGGATGGCAGCTAGGGCCATCTAATACACAACCTATCCTTTGAGGAAAACTTTGATAAGGGTAAACCGACCTCCAAATGAGAGCCACCTCGTGCACCAATGCCCAGTCCTTTTTTCCACTTTGGCAAGAAGCCATTTCCAGTCTGATGTCTTGTAAGAGTCTGATTTTAAATGATAGCCTAGGTATTTCAAGCTTGAGGAAAGTGGAGAGAAACAATAGGGGAAGATACCTTTTATTTGATCCAAAGTATGTTGATCTGAATTTTCAAACTGGAAAATGGATTTGTCCCAAATGATCATCAAGCATGTGGTGCTCCAGAAGTTTTTTAAGATCTCTTTTATTTATAACCATTCCTACCCACATTGTTGCTAGTGATACTGTGACTACTATATATGAATATGCTCAGGAAACAAGCTCTAAATATGGAATTAGAAGGGATGTTATGTGAGGTGGTGATTTTCCAATGGATCCTTCAATGAGTGCGACTGAAAACTTTCCGATCAATGGCTATAAGTCTTGGGAAAACATCAACTTATTATTAACAAAAGACCTCCAACTACTAGTTCTCAATCCCGAAGGTATGCTACAGTCTAGAAAGTTGTAATTGAGTGAAGGGAAACTAGGAATAGTTCTTTTTCTAACTTAGGTGCTACTAGCTCTCAATCTTTATCTCCCAGTGGATTGGGGAATGAAATTATAACTGATGGTGGGGATGCTTACCCAACACTTTTAATAATTTTGTGCCTTGATCAATTATTGGTTGATAACTAACAACCTCTTTCTCCTTTTCTAGAGGGTCTGGCTGGACTAGAGGTTGGAGATCTATGGTTGCACTATTCAATCAATATTGGTTCCCAAAGGCCATAGAGATAGGTTGATTGTGAAGGTGGAGGAACATGTGGAGGAGGATTCAAATACGACCCAAACAACAACCCAGCTCTGTATGCCTAAAGGTTGGAGGCTGGAGCAATACCAATATTAAGTAGAGGCTACAATAGCTTTAGGACTAGGGCAGTTTAACCAGCATCGAAGGAAAATCCAAATGCACCCCATCAAATCAAGCATTGGGGATAGAGCCCATTGGAAATTGAGACCCTACAGTATCAGGGTCAGTGACAGGGAAAGAAGTAGCTAACTGAGTGGATCTAAGCATAGTATCCAAGGCTATGCGTACTGAATTCAATTAGGTAAGCAATAAAGTATAAAGACATACATACCTGATGTACTCATTCTACCATGTAGGGTGCATGAAAATCGTGAGAGTCAAACTAACCTAGCTTTCTTTAGCAACCAAACCACTCCTTTGATTTTTCCCAGCACATACTATGATAAGCGAGGATGCATCTCTAAATTCCTACTGAGAACATTAAGGGGATATAATGTATAGCACGAAGCTCACTACACAATTCTCAAGTTTACCTTTTACCGGGGGAATGAGCTAGCACACCTTACGCTGACATTACGTGCCTATTCTATTATTTTTCATGGGAGGCATAATACACACCATTAGAGTCGCTATCATAAACCATGCTAAGAAGTTGAGGTAATATTGATCAAAATGGATGCCCCAGAGAGAAGGTATAGATGGGTGTAATATCTCACCAAAAGGAGATTGAAGGAGGGACAAAGCAAGCAACCGATGCAGAATCAGCGGATGAAGACTTGTAGACATGATATTAGCAAGGTTAATAGCGACGTTCATTTCCTAGCATCGAGAGGACCTTCGGTCTTGTGACTTCCTCGATCTCCTAACGTCGATCGATCACCTTTTCTTTGGTGATCCTTGATCTCAGGATGGACCTAGTGAGGAGCTAGGCCTCATGAATCATCATGAGTTCTCATTGATCTTGTTCCAAACGAGCTTAAGGTAGGCCCGGTTCCTAACGCACATTAATTAATAGAACGGTGTAGGGGCCATAATAATTCTCCTACACTTTATCATAGTGCACTTCACACGACTCATAGTAATGGTCTCCTAGTCCTAGGTTGTAGCCCGAAGATGAATTTGTGACCAAAACGCCGCACTGTAATATTCTCCATTCTCCATCATATTGAGCAGTACTAATGATAGTCGCGGTACTAATGATTCTTTGCGGCGAGATTGCTTCTCAGGTATCAACATGATCATTGTGTCTCTTAGGCCTTCTTGTTCCTTCAGGTTATGAGCGATAATTGGCTCCTACTACTAGGATGGTGGAAAGTGTGAATTTGTACTTCCTGTGTCTTATGCTTAATCTCCTCCTAGTATTCCTAGTTTAGTTGAGCTTACGATTTCAATGTCAGACCCAGGAGCCAAAGGTAAAGGCAGATCCTAAAAATGAAAATCGAGATTTAATTGACCAAGACAATGAACTTGAACCAGTTTCAGGTTACTCAGTACCAATTACTCAGGTTGATCCAGTCAACTGACCAGTTAGAGAGCCTACAACACCACTTCCTACTCGAGATCTTGTGCTACCACCCTATCCAGATATAGATCCAACTGACTAAGTAAAAGCAACATCAAAGGAATAGGTGTAGATGGCAGAGGCATCATCTATCGTCGAGGAATCCTGCATGATGATCAGAGAGCTTTAGACATACATTGTTCCCCGGTCCACCTTATCCAAGCTTCTATGCTTTGTTTCACACATGCTCCAGTTACAGTTGTTGAAACGGTGACAACCAATTTCCAATTATGTTGGATATTGGCGTCTTATATATCCCTATTATTTAGGTTTCAGTTGAGGCTAATCAGTCCAAGTTAAGGATGCAAAGTCAGTTTCATGTAACTATGGAGAGGATTGTATAAATATGTATGCCTGAGAGGCAGATTGTGAGCAAGGGGCTTCAAGCCTTCTCCAGGCTGTTGGTTGGTTGTAATTTCCTATTGAGAAATATAATGCCATTTCCATTGTCTCGGGGATGTTTCCTTCACCCTGGGGTTTTACCACGTAAACCTATGTCTCCTATGTGTCATTGTTATTTTGTGCTTGAGTTCATGTTTTCTCTGTACTTGTTTATGCTTTCGCTGCACAACAAGTGGTATCATGGCATCAGAGCTTGAGTTGAGAGATCACTTATAGAGAATGGAGAAGCACAGACTGGGGAGCTCAGGTTCGAAGGCTGTGGATAACATGAAGGAGGTTGAAATGCAAGAGGGCGATATCTTGCTAGGTGATGGATACATTCCTGTGAGGGAGCCCAGAGATCAACGAGAGTCGATTCCATCCATCTTCAAGTGCATTTATCAAGCTTCAGCGAAATTGAATAGAAGAAAATTTGGAAGGCGCAATTACATACGTTGGCACCGACACCATTCGGACGAGTGACAACCTCTATTTTGAAGTCTACCTGAGGGATGAGCCTTTTCTCTTTGGAGTGTTGGAGAAAAGGCAGGAAATAAGGGAAGATCTCACACCAAAAACGACATCGACCGTGGAGTGTAGCAGTCAACTAGAGTATTCATCGAAATGGTCCTTCGATGCCAAGTCCATCTTGACTATGGACATAATCCTCATCGGTTGGATCTCGAGCTTCCCAATAATTCTAACTCAAACTCTGCAACTCCTTCCTAGAAGGAAATGCATTTGCCATGAAACTTTGGATGCTATTCTGGAGGGAAATGAAACTGCAGGAAGCTGCTCAGATTTAAGTGATGTGGAGCTAGAATTTGATTATTCTGAACGTAGTTTCTCTGAATCAAGTAGTGGTTGTGACTACGAATGCGATTAGGAATGCAGGATCAAAGAAGTGGAGGAGCAGGAGGATTCGTGGATCGAGTTAGGGTTAAGGTTTGGCATTGGAATTGGTCTTGGGATGTGTATTGTGTTGGAATATGACACCAACTGCTGAAAAAGAAATGTAGAGGCCATGACCCGAAATACAGGGCTTGATTGTTTATGTTGTCCGGGCCATTGTCCAGCTTCAAAGGGATGGTGAATCTACATTCGGTGTTTATAGGGAACAATGTGTTATGTAAACATTATCAATGGACGAGAATGGCCTGCTAGAAACGTGGTAGTAGAATTGTTCTTATGGTGAATGCATGAGACTATGGGGGATGTTGCTAAGAGGTGAAATGTTGCCCAAGATTATCCAGAGATACAATGTTATAGATCACTTGGGTCTATCCCTCCACCCTCAGACCAACTATCGTTTCCTGAGGCCCGTGGCCATAGTGGCGGGGCCTTGCTTGCATTCAACATTCATAAGCAGAAAGTTGTTGTCAGGCAGATATTGAAGAAGCCCACGCTATTGTTGAGGGCACTATGGTGTGAGGCAACACCAAATTGAAAATCACTGACCATAAACCTAAAATTTGTTGTAGAGGACGCCCAGATCCTATTGATCAATTATGGGATCAATGTCTCTAAGAAATAAAATACGTTGATGGATAGCCATATAGAGGCTACCATTGTTTTATTTTGGTAGCTAATGGTGTTTTTAATTGTTTTTATGCCCATGTGAGGCTACAATCCATTTCCATGGAAGGTGCAATGAAGTGAAACTTTGGTCTTCAAACTGGCTTGTTGTTGTAGGTTGGAGGCGTTGTGGTAATCACACGGACAGAATGTTGGCAGTTCAATGGGTCTACTTATTATATTTTGTAGCCTGTCACTTTGGTGATGATGATGGAGGCCATTGATGAGATGAATCCGTTGGACGAAGAGACCATTTGGGTGGTGGACGATGTCAAGAATCATCCCGATGAAGAAGTGGAGGTCATTGTGTTCGAGGCAGAAATGGTAATAGTTAAGTTAAACTATGAACATTTTTTGCTATGGAGTTGTAAATGTTAAATTATTATATGTAATTGGGTATACAGTTGTAAGACTTGAATATGCATATGTAAGTGACAAAAGCTTACTTGGCTGGCTTGGCCGGATTTGGTCAAGGGAATGCTCATGTCAAGGTGGAGCATTGAGACTCCATTATAAATGAGCCTGGAGATGAGCAATGAACGCTCATTTGGCAGTCTTGGCTAGATTGGGCTAAGGTCTTCGAATGCAATATTCAAGGTGGAACATTGAAGGTGTTCAGGATCACAACAGAAGATTTGTTTGCAAGCTCAAGAGTTCATTGTATGGCCTGGAAAGTGCATCTAGGAAATTGGTACAAGAAGTTGATTCCTTCATGGTGAGCCAAGATTTACAAGAAGTGAACATAACCATTCTGTTAACGGTACTCACTATCTTGGTGTTTAAACTTTTGAAAATATGCTTGTAGCAAGCAGTAGCATGGTTAAGATCAACGGGTTGGCTCAGTTGACTTGGACGTTCGATATGAAGGATCTGGGAGCAACAAAACAATCTTGAGCATAGAAATTCACAAAGACGGGATTGATGGTAAATTTTGGGTTATCACAACTTGAGTACATGGTAACGATATTGAGGAAATTCAGTATGAATGATGTGAAACTGGTAAAATCTTTCCATTATAATTTTTCTTCAGGTTTGTGTCCAAGTGATGAAGAAGAAAAGGGTTATATGTCTTGTGTATAGTGTGCTAGTAGAAAGATTGATGATTGTGATGAAAGGATGAGATATTTCACATGCATTTGGTGTTTTCAGTGGTCACATGACAAATCGAGGTGGAGCGGTGAAATGGGTGCTACGGTTTTGGATGCCCTAGTATCACCTAAATTTAGCTTGCAAGAAGGTGATGAATGGACAATGGCATAGTATCAGATAAATTGTTGTCAAGGTGGATATTGTTGAAACAGTGACAACCAATTTCCAATTCTATTGGATATTGGCATATTATAGATCCCTATTATTTAGGTTTCCGTTGAGGCTAATCAGTCCAAGTTAAGGATGCAAAGTCAGTTTGATGTAACTGTGGAGAGGATTGTATAAATATGTATGCCTGAGAGGTAGATTGTGAGCAAGGGGCTTCAATCCTTCTCTAGGCTGCTGATTGGTTGTAATCTCCTATTGAGCAATATAATGCCATTTCCATTGTCCCGTGAATATTTTCGGGGTTTTACAACGTAAACCTATGTCTCCTATGTATGATTTATATTCTGTGTTTGAGTTCATATTTTTTTTGTAATTGTTTATGCTTCCGCTGCACAACAAGTGGTATCAGAGCTTGAGTTTAGAGATCACTTATAGAGAAAGGAGAAGCACAGATTGGGGAGCTCAGGTTCGAAGGTTGTAACACGTGAGGGTGATATCTTGCTAGGCGATGGAGACATTCCTATGAGGGATCCCAGAGATCAACGGGCGCCAATTCCATCCGTCTTCAATTGCATTTATCAAGCTTCAACGGAATCGAATAGATGAAAATCGGAAAGCAAAATCACATATGTTGGCACCGACACCATTCGAACGAGTGACAACCTCTGTTTTGAATTCTACTTGAGAGATGAGCCTTTGCTCTTTGGAGTGCTAGAGAAAAGGCAGGAAATAAGGGAAGATCTCATGCCAGAAACGAGATGGACCATGGAGTGCAACAACCGACTGGAGTATTTATTGAAACTATCATTCGACGCCAGGTCCATCCTGACTGTGGACATATTCATCACTGGTGGGATCTCGAGCTTCCCGATAATTATAACTCAAACGCTGCAACTCCTTCCTAGAAGGAAACACGTCCGCCATGGCACTTTGGATGTTATTCCGGAGGAAAACGAAACTGCAGGAAGCTTCTCAGATTTAAGTGATGCGGAGCTGGAATATGATTATTCTGAACACAGTTTCTCTGAATCAAGCAATGGCTGTGACTACGACTGCGACTGGGAATGCGAGATCAAAGAAGTGGAGGAGCAGGAGGATTCGTGGATCGAGTCAGGGTTAAGGTTTGGCATTGGAATTGGTCTTGGGATGTGTATTGTGTTGGAATATGACACCAACTACCGAAAACGAAATGCAGAGGCCATGGCCCGAAACGCAGGGCTTGACTATTTATGTTGTCGGGGCCATTGTCTAGTTTCAAAGGGATGTTGAATCTGCATTCGATGTTTATAGGGAACAATGTGTTTTGTAAACATTCTCAATGGATGAGAATGGCCTGTTAGAAACGTGGCAGTAGAATTGTCCTTATGGTGAAAGCATGAGACTGCGGGGGATGTTTCTAAGAGGCGAAATGATGCCCAGGATTCTCCATAGATACAACGTTGTAGAGCACCTGGATCTGTCCCTCCACCCTCAGACCAACTATCGTTGCCTGAGGCATGTGGCCATAGTGTCGGGGACTTGCTTGCATTCAATAGTCATAAGCGGAACGTTGTTGTCGGGCGGATATTGAAGAAGCCCGTGCTATTGTTGAGGGAACTACGGTGTGAGGCAACACCAAATTGAAAATCCCTGACCATAAACCTACAATTTGTTGTAGAGGACGAACAACTCCTATTGATCAATTCTGGGATCACTGTCTCTAAGAAATAAAATATGTTGATGGATATCCATATAGAGGCTTCTATTGTTGTATTTTGGTAGTTGTTGGTGTGTTGAATTGTTGTTATGCCCATGTGAGGCTGCAATCCATTGCCATGGAAGGTGCAATGAAGCGAAACTTTGGTCTTCAAGCTGGCTTGTTTTTGCAGGTTGGAGGTGGCATGGTAATCACACAGACATAATGTTAGCAGTTCAATGGGCCTACATGTTATCTTTTGTAGGCTGTCGCTTTGGTGACGGTGATGGAGGCCATTGAAGAGATGAATCTATTGGAGGACAATACTGGTTGGGTGGTGGATGATGTCAAGAAGCATCCCGAGGAAGAAGCGGAGGTCTTTGTGTTCGAGGCATAAATGGTAATAGTTACGTTAAAGTATGAACATTTTTTACTATGGAGTTGTAAATGTAAAATTATTATATGTAATTGGGTATACACCTGTTGAATATGAATATGTAAGCGACAAAATATTACTTGGTTGGATTGGCTGGATTTGGTCAAGGGAATGCTCATGTCAAGGTGGAGCATTGAGACTCCATTATAAGCAGGCCTGAAGATGAGCAATGAAGGCTCATTTGGAAATCTTGGCTAGATTGGGCTAAGGTCTTCGAATGCAATATTCGAGGTGGAACACTGAAGGTGTTAAAGATTGCAACAGAAGATTTGTTTGCAAGCTCAAGAGTTCATTGTATGGTCTGGAAAGCACATCGAGGAAATTGGTACAAGAAGTTGATTCCTTCATGGTGAGCCAATATTTACAAGAAGTGAACGTAACCATTGTGTTTATGGTACTCACTATCTTGGTGTTTAAATTGTTGACAATATGCTTGTAGCAAGTAGTAGCATGGTTAAGATCAACAGGTTGGATCGGTTGATTTGGATGTTCGATATGAAGGATCTAGGAGCATCAAAACAATCTTGAGCATAGAAATTCACAGAGACGGGATTGATGGTAAGTTTTGGGTTATCACAACTTGAGTACATGGTAATGATACTGGGGAAATTTGGTATGATTGATGTGAAAATGGTAAAATATTTCCATTATAAGTTTTCTTCAGGTTTGTGTCCAAGTGATGAAGAAGAAAAGGGTTATATGTCTTGTGTATAGTGTGCTAGTAGAAAGATTGATGATTGCGATGAAAGGATGAGATATTTCACATGCAGTTGGTGTTGTTAGTGGTCACATGACAAATCCAGGTGGAGCAGTGAAATGGGTGCTACGGTTTTGGAAGCACTAGTATCACCTATATTTAGCTTGCAAGAAGGTGATGAATGGACAATGGCATGGTATCAGGTAAATTGTTGTCAAGGTGGATATTGTTGAAATGGTGAAAACCAATTTCCAATTCTGTTGGATATTGGCATCTTATAGATTCCTATTATTTAGGCTTTGATTGAGGCTAATCAGTCCAAGTTAAGTATGCAAAGTCAGTTTCATGAAACTGCGGAGAGGATTGTATAAATATGTATGACTGAGAGGCAGATTGTGAGCAAGGGGATTCAAGCTTTCTCCAGGATGCTGGTTGGTTGTAATATCCTATTGAATAATATAATTCCATTGCCATTGTCTCGTGGATGTTTCCCTCACCCTGGGGTTTTACCATGTAAACATATGTTTCCTATGTGTGATTTTTATTATGTTTTTGAGTTCATGTTTTCTCTATACTTGTTTATGCTTCTGCTGCACAACAATGATTCCATATACAAATCCATACCCATTCATTATATATCCACTAGATACAGATCAAGTTCCAATGGATTGATCAGATGCTGAGATAGGTGTGTTTAGGAAATATCTAGGACATTCGTTTGATTACTCAGTTTACCTAGAATCATCCCTTCTGAATCTATAGCCATCATTCATCGTATACCGCATTCTAGCAGTAGGGGTAGCAGATTGAGTAGCAACAACAAAGGAAGGGATAAAAGATTAATAGGTGGTTCAAGTGCCACTTGTTCTAAAGCCAAAGCTTCGTAGTGTATAATGTTTGATCTATAACACAGTCCCTATGACAGAGCAAGCTCACCTAGTTCATTCCCAACATCCGACGATGGTATGGATATAGCCCCTCTCCCCCGTCATTCATGTACCGAGACAAATATTTTATGTTGTGGATTAGTTAGTATGAGGGGAGAACACTTAGGTCCTGACTCAGTCACATATCATGAGGCCAAGTCATCATCGTCACGCTACTGTAATCTTTGTAAGAGAACATGTCCTTTCCATCCAATCACTAGAAGCATTACTGATGTTTACCAATTTTTATTATGCCATATATACACTAGTCACCGCACCTTGCAGATCATGCATTCCACACCATGGTCGAGATGTTGATTGTACAACCCATTTAGGGAAAAAACCATAGAATTACCTTTATATGATGCACCTTGTGCACTCCAATCAAGCAAGACATTCCGGGCTACCAAAAAATATTATTATAAATTCACCCATGTGGGACCAATAGCCCATAACAGAGGCTTTAATCATTGGAACGTAGGGAAACTAAATAGTGATCATGGATTATCACCACCAATATATCCAGTGCTCGTATATCCATCTTCTGTATTGCTTTCATTACTCTAGCTCAGGTTAGGATACATGCCCACCAAATCCTTTTTCAAATCCTTGGACACCAAAGAAGTTGGGGAATCCATTGTCACCCTCAAAACATCCCTGGGTCAGACGAGAAAACAAGAGGAGATTAAACATGAATTTGTTGACCACTACTGAATGGTTTTCCAGTCCAAGGTCCTTTCCCCTGAGTGGTTGGAGGCTACCCATAAATTTCTAGATGTGGTGCCTTGCAATCTTTCTGATGAATACCGATAGGCTTGGGACCTAGTTGTGACCTTGGATGAGGTAGTCATGACTCTCCATGAGATGGTCTATGACAAATCCCCCAGGCTTGATGGCTTTCCATGTGAATTCTACAAGGCAACATCGTACTTTATTGGTCTTGATCATCTCTATGTCGACAAGGAAACCCAAATCTAATTCTCCATGGGGGGAATTAACCAGGTACTTCTTTGGTTTATCTTGAAGTCTGGGGACCTTAAGATAATTGCCAATTGGTGGCTTATTACTCTGCTCAACACTTCCTACAAAATATTGGCCAAATTTATCACGATGTCGGTTGAAGCACATTATACCTAAGATATCCTGCCCTAAACAGATGAGGTTCATCCATCGGTGGTACAATATTTATAATGTTATTATTTTTTGGGAGGGCATGGAATGGGCTCATTCTAATAGCCTAGAGGCTTTGTTCATCAAAATTGACTTTGAAAAGGCCTATGACTGGGTTGAGTGGTGCTTCATTCTGGCCTTGCTAAAGGCTTTGGTGTTTTGTCTAACATTCATCAACATTGTAGAAACCCTCTTTTCCAGTGCCTTAACCTATCTCTCTATCAATATGTGCAAATCCAAGGAGATAGGATTGTTTAGATCCATTAGGCAAGGATGTATGCTAGCTTAAAGGCTTTATGTTTTGGCAGCTGAAGCTTTGGGATACCTTAACTCTTGGGTGTTTTTGGTAGACATTCAAGGAATTACCCTGCTTAGGCCTAAAGGGGGCCAAATTTTCAATGTCCATTTCGATGACGATTCTTTCTTGATGATAAATGAGGACCATCAATCCTTTATGAATGCAATGGAATGCCTTGATGTGTTTTATGTTGCTTCTGGTTCCATTATTCAATGGGCCGGCCAAAACTCGCTACTATATTATGGTCTTCCTATACTCCTACTCACTCATAAGGTACCTTTGTTTTATAAAAAAAGAGCAAAGTTCCACTTAGATTATAATAGAGAGATATCAGGTGGGGTTTTGCAAGATCTTTGGGATGAGTGGGCTAATAAGCATGGTGTATAGAGGTGAACCCAATTATTTTGTTCTATGGTTTTTCTTTCTCGGAAGAAGGAGATTCACCCTATCAGAACCATAAAAAGGGGTAGATGTGTAGGTTTATAGGGCTTCAATACGATTGAAAATATGCCACTTTTTCTTGATTGGGGAATCGTTCTCCTTAGTTATTAGCTCCTAATCTGATCATTAGTTCCACTAATCTTCTTGCTTCCCGTCGCTACTTTATTCATAATTGGAAGTGCTCTTCCTTTACTTATTCAATAAATTGATTGGGGACTAGACATAGATAAGATTTTACTATTGTTCAACCATGTGAATAAAGAAATAAGATTTTATTCACCGATCATCCAGTCAACTATTAACAAAGACCCATTTATATATAGAGAGAATGAAAAACATGATGTTTGTTGATTAAGGTTGGTTTTCATTGATGTCAACCCTTGAAGAAATCCCCGTAGAACAAAGGTTTGGGTAATGGACCCAATATTGTTTGATGTAAATATGACTCATTATTGTTTTGTCATGGTTGATAATAAGTAAATATGGATGAACTCCAAAGTGGTCCCCTTATGGTGAAAGCCCTCACGGGAAGATGCTTTGCAGAGTAAGAGAACCCATGCTTAATTATGGAATAATGAGATGGACGAAAATTAATTTTTTAGGGAAACTATCCTATATGGATAGTTCTTGTCATTCCATTTCCGATGGTATATGGAACGTCACATAACTCCTCACGGTTAGAGAGTTATGGCCATGAGAAGTTAGAGACCCCAGGTTTGGGTAATGGACCCAAGTTTGTTTGATGGGTAACGGTATGAGTTATGATATATTTTCAGATAATACTATTCTATATGGATATTACATGTCAGTCCATTTCTGGTGGTATGTGGAACGTCACATAACTCCTCATGGTTTGAGAGTTATGGCCTTACGAAGTTGGAGGACCCTCATATGTCATCTAGAAGCCCCAAAAGGTCAAAGTAGTCAAAGTGGTTTAAGAGATTTTAAAAGGTAAATAATAAAGTGAAGTGATGAGTGTATTATAATTCAAAGTGAATACAAAATAAATTGTTTCAATAATAAATTTAATGGAGAAATTACATGTGGACCCAACCCTAAAATAAGGAAAGTGGGTCAACTAACCTAGAAAATGTTTTTAAGGAAGCTACTTGGAGAGTATAAATAAGAGGCAAGGCTCTCTCATTTGAATCAAACTTGAGCATATTGAATATATATATGTGTTTTAGGTAACCAAGGGTATATAAACCGGAATTCTGAGTGAAGGTGAAGAAAAGAAGGTCGAAATGCAAGGAAGGATAAATTATTTTGATGGTGCTTTCTAAGGTATGTTATGTACAGGTCATCTCACCATTTTCTCTATAACATTTTTTCTATAATGAATCAGACCATGAAATTGCTATTCAAGTGATGAAATATCCAAGTATATTTGGTAAAATATTCAGCTTCTGGGTCGTTGTAGTTTTGGAGTTACACTCTGTGGAAAATAGGGTTTGTGGCTAGTCCTGAAACTAGTCAAAAAACAGGTGTTTCGGGTAAAAACATCATAACTTCTTCATAACATATCCAAATTTAGTGAGACAAAATGTGTTGGTTAGGGTAAAGTATGTAGTATTATTGGTAACATTTTTAGATCATTTCAACAAATATTCCGTGTAGGGAACGCTCTACAAGGTCTCTCTCTAGAATAAGCTAGAATTGAGCAAGGTATGTCATTTTTGCTATAACTCCTTTTCTGAGAGGTTCCAAGTAGTGAAACTTGGATGAATAGCATAAAACACACTGAATAACATTGTGTATCAGTTTGATATATTTATACATTACAAGTACAAATTTATGATTACTTCAAGTTAGGGTTGTTGACTAATCCAAAATGAGTCATGTGAGACTAAAGAAAAGTTTGATGAAAATGCTAGTCTCTTGTTGTTAAAGTTAAAGAATGTTTGCAGGAATGTGATCATATACACTAGATATATTACAGAGCTATAAATCAGATTTGGATGATGAAATTTATGAGGTATTTTGGTTGAGTTACATGTTGAGTATATGGTTGAGACAAGTAGTTGATGAGTTGGCACGTACATGAGGTGTAGAGTTGATGATGTTGAGTCATAGTTGATGATTAGTTGACACATGATTGGTACATACTTGGTACATGTTTGGATGCACTTTTTTATGGTACAGGTTGATTACAGATTGTTTGGTACAAGTTGGTGCATGGTTGATGCACTTGTTTATGGTACAGGTTGATTACAGGTTGAGGTATAGGTTGATACAGGGTTGATGCATGGTTCAGATCCATTGGTATAGGTTTACAGTGGTATATCTCACAGTGATAGTGTGACAATGGTTCCATCATTCTACTTCTACTTCATGGTGGTAGGACGGGGCAAGGACAGGTGGTTGTATCCACCTTCTGGTTGTAGCCAAAGAACATAGGGGGTTGTAGTGTCCTTCTGGTTGTAGCCAGAGAATTGGGGAGTTGGAGATTCCCTCAAGTTGCAGATTGAGAAACTAGGGGTTGGAGCCTCCTTCCAGTTGCAGCTGGAAAACAAAGGAAGTTGGTGCTTCCAATGAATGTAATTCTTCAAGACATATAAGAAAAAACATTTTGTGGTTTTCTCCAGATTTGGGTTTCCACGTAAAACATTGGTGTGCTGTGTATGTGTGTGATTGTTTATTTCTTACTGCTCATTATTGGATAATAATTCTACATTGATATAACATTTGAAGAAAAAGGATTACAATTACGCTATTACTGATTCACCCCCCCTCTCAGTAATCAAACAATGTTGACTACTTATAGATATAGAATTCAAGGTTTCTTTCCCCCATTCCTAGCTAATCAGTATATCTCTCCCTTATTAAATAGGCACCCACTAATGAAAATTTTGCTTAAACCAAGACCATGGGGACTCTATAGGGTAAGGATGAACAAACAAATCTAGTCTAGTGAGTCTTGTCCCCCCGAAATAGAATGAGTGGGTGGTAAATTGCAGTATGGGAATAATATCCCCTACTATTATTATTTCAAGCAAATAACAACTTTCTCTATTGAAGGAAATGAACCATATAGATGAGATGACTTTCTTATATATTATTAACCACGTAGAAAGGAGGAAATACACAACTAAAGAACTATTATAAAAGGGTAAAGGGCAGTGTCACTAGTGATTTCTCCTCACATCCAAGTTTCTCTGATATCACCTCAACTACAACCTCTCACATATCACATGCCTTTCGTTGTTAGGGTTGCACCTCTTCTCCATTGCTCTCACATTCTCTGTTTTATTTCTCCTTCTATTTTCATTGGTCGATGTGCTCACATCACACTGCCACTCAAATCCTTCACGATATGGTAAGGGTACAATACATAGTAGAGCAGGCTGGACCATCAGTAAGGCAAGCACAGTTTAAGCAACATTTTCACTCATGCATTCATGCATGCAAGATCCACATGAATAGACTCATGGGTTTCACCAGTGGAGTTACTTACAAAGGGTGGGGCTTATAAAAACAACCCAATATATAATATTTTGCGGAGCATGGGAAACATCCATTTCTTTCTAGAAGGGATTAAACAGAAAAGGGTTGGAGTCGTGATTTTGGAACCTGATTCATAATATCATTGTAGTTGCAAAACCCAGATCGAGCGAGTTCCCGGGAGTGAGTACAGTAGTTCTGGTTCAGCTAGAGAAGTTGCAGATCTCAAACATATCCAGCTCAAGGTAAGGGTAGGCAACAAAAGGAAGCTTGTCTTTCATAAGTAATTTGGTCCTCAGGATTAGAGAGGTGGGTTTTTATTGAAGTATGAGTCGGGAAGAATCAAAGCAGGAGCTCAATTTCCCTCCTTCCTCTCAACATTCTTTCTTCCAAAGAATTCAATATATGGATAAATTGCTCATATTTAAGGCCTAGGGAGCATTGATGTCACTCACTTAGTATGGTAAGGTCTACTACACCACTCCTTTCTTTCCTTGGTATTTCTATTCCTCACAACGGACTTATCTATCTCTACTATCCGACTAACTAAGGTGTTCATCCATCCAAGACAACTTATGCCAATAGGAAAGTGAGCAAGCATGTACTAGTGAACTATACTATTCTATAGGTAGTCGAAGCCCGATCAGTCATATTTTACCATCAAGTTGAGAAATTATATAGAAAAAGGTGAGCATTCCTAGATTCGAGGATGGGAATATCTTGCAAAGAAAATTCAAATAAGCCAAACCCACCTTTCCTTAGTGGATGCTTCTATACACATTTTAATGTGGATTGTTTCTTTTAATGAGTAAGCATAGAAAACACTTATTTCAAAAGTGAAATCGAACGACTTGTATGACAACAATCGATGATCATTTCCATTGCAAGGTAGGGGATATATATATTCTTGATCGACTGATTCATGACTTATGGACTCATTATTTCTTTGGCTTGATACAATGACATAAGTAGACATAACAAAAATCACATACATAATGAAATTTTTTTCTTGCTCCTGCCTCCCCCAATCCCATATCAATTCACAAATCCATTCTAGCTATACCTTACCCCGTCACTATTATAATAAGGTTGGGTTGATTATGAAAGGAGGGAAGATGATTTATATCATTTAAGTATTTGTTTGGACCTTACTAGATCGAAGCTAAGCCCGAATGAGAAAGGGGGGGGGGGCGATGATTTGTCTTCTTTTAGGAACTCACTTATCTAATAAATAGGGTGCCAATTATTATATAAGGGGGGCCTAAACTATTGATTTACTCCAATCATTCCCCACCAGTTCATACACTAGAATGAACCAAGATCTTCATGCCTAAACCTTCCCTGACCTGTTGTTGTTTGGGTCGTATCTGAACCCTCCTCCAAAGGTTCCTCCACTTTCCCAATCATCCTATGTCTATGGCCTTCGGGAACCAATATTAATTGAATAGTGCAACCATAGATCTCCAACCTCTATTCCAGGTGGACCCTCAAGAAAAGGAGGAAGAGGTTGTTAGTTATCAACCACTAATGGATCAAGACCCGAAATTATTATTCAAAGTGTCGGGTAAGCATCCCCCCATCATTTCTAATTTCAATCCCCAATCTAGTTGGAGATCAAGATTGAGAACTAGTAGCACCTAAGGTATAAAAATCATTCGTCCTAGCTTCCCTTCACTCAGTTACAGCTTCCTAGCCTACAACATACCTTTAGGATTGAGACCTAGTAGTTGGAGATCATTAGTTAGTAATAAGTTGATGTTTCCCTAGGAATTGTAGCGATTTAATGGCAATGTTTTAGTAGCACTCATTGAAGGAGTCATTGGAAAGTCACCACCTCACCTAACATCCCTTCCATTTCCATCTTTATATCTTGCTTACAGAGCATATTCATATATAGTTATCACAATATCAGTAGAAACAACGTGGCAAGGAATAGGTTTATTGACCGGTGTACCATATATATGGTACGACATGGTCCAACGTCATGTATTTTAAAAAAAGTCATCCATTTATGGATCGAACCATCCCATTCTATCTATATATGATGCAACGTACATCTTCTCTGAATTCGTGAATCAATAGGCTAAGCTTAGCATACAGGCTCATAAATAAGCAACCAACCATAGGAGAAACATACCAGGCTACGAGATCAATAAAATGATAGTTAGTAATGCAATATTGAATGATTATTAATGAATTGGATAAGCGAGACACCAACCTGAATATAGTAGGGAGCACATAATCTCACGTTCAAGCACGAGAAGTCCATTCCAATAGGTTGTTCCAAGTAAACGAATACTACTAGCCATTTCTATAACTGTATGTTCTTTTTCTCCCAACAATTGTTGGCTACACATGATAGGTTTGTAGGGATACACATGACACTTCAGTGACAGATCCGCTACGATCAATGGCCTTTCATTAAACTTATAAACGGAGATAGGTCATGTTCGAGTTATAATTCTACTTATGCTTACTTCGTGAGAGAAATTCTTTCCTTTCCCACTGTGAGGAAGAGTTGGGAAGAGATAAAGAACCTTTATAGAATTGGTGATATGATCTAGCTCCTTTTCAAAGTTAAACCCCTCCTCCTCTTCGACTTAGTACCCACTTACTTCTTAGATTTCAAACCCAATTAAATCTCCTAATTAGAACCACCTTCCTCTTGGAGTTCACACACACTTATCTCTTGAAGTTGAGATACACCTACCTCTATTAATCTTCCCCATCATCTTGGCATGCATCATCAACCCCCAAGAAAATAAGTCCCCATCCAACACTCTCCACATAATTATCAACTAACCACCAGTGATCTGCTACATCACTAAGGACTCATAGATCCTCACAATCAATGCGGCGATGCACTGATGCAACAAATCATCCATCAACTCGATACAAACAAATGAACCCAACATAAAGTTCGGTCTCGAACAATACCTTTGTGCCACGTCTACCAGGTGTACACCCGCTGGCAACTGGGGATTAGCAAGTAGGGCCATTCCCGGAAAAGGGAGCCCTGTCAAGAAATAAACATCGTCCCTCATCGAGAATGTCAATTGCTCCCCCCACAAAATGAATCACTACATATTAGTGCTCCACATAGAAATAAGATACTGCAGCGAGTACTCCTGCGCCCGTATCAGTGGACAGATGAAGAACTTCAACAACCCACAGGCTACCAAAAGTCTCTGGATGCCCGACTCATATCTCACTGCCTCCCTGAGGCACTCCCAGTCTCGCTCTCCCCAATGGACTGACATACTGAGCTTATCACCTACATTCATACACACAACACTCAATCAACCATCATCATCTTTAAAAATCTCCAAAAAATACAAGTTTTTTCAAAAAACCCAACTTTTCCTCAAGTGCACGGCTATCACCTGTTAGAATATATAAGATGGTGTGATCGTTTTATCATTGACGATACCCTCATCACCCAACCATATGCCAAAGCCTCCCTCCAAGCACCTTAATCTTGAATGAGAATTACTCTGGAAGAAAACCTTAGGATAGATAACCAAACAAAGGGTAGTGCACCTTTCCCCAAGGATAGCACATCACAAAAAGATGATCAGATAGTCCAAACCCTAGCCAAGAGATATTCAAGCCAATACTGAAAACTTGTTGTTGTTGCAGCTACACCTGCACCTCTCCTCCACATGTGTGCACTAGAATGGGAACTGTGGTGCACACCAAACTAGGAACTACAATTCTAAGATGTGACAAATGAGAACTGGTGCCCTATATTTATATTGTTTCTGCCAGTTTTTTCGGGGCTGACTTCTCCTTATGGATATGTGTTTGTTCAGTATATTATTATTATTTCTGCCCGACTTCTTCTCTTGGAGGCTAATAACCTAATATAAAATATCTTCTTGAGACGACAAGACTTCTAGGGTTATTAGCCAACTCATTAGGGTTTCTCTTGCTTCCTGAAGTCTCCTATTCTCATCAGTTTCACACGTGGAGGTAAATACCTCCCGCAGCTACCATAATATTAACACTCCCTCCTAGCTAGAGAGGTATTTATAGGTAATGGACTAGAGCACAAAACATACCATTTACTCGATAGCATCAATATAGTCATCTAGACTATTTCATGAATAGATCATGAGCCTCACCATCACCATCAACTGCATCAACTCTAGAAACCATACTTCATCTGAGTAATTATATATGATGTTGGATAAGTCACTCTCACCATAGAGTGATACAAGAGGAGTAAAAGCTATGAATTGTTTTCCGTCTAGAAAATCTATGTTCATCATTCATCTGAATGATCATTATCTTCAATAAACTGTTGATAGTCTACAAGGCAATTAGAACAAGGATAGAACACAACTGTGTCTATTCATAGTAGTACATAACTACAATCTAGTGGTACACTACCACACCAAGTAACACACAAGTACTTTATCAACAACGTATGGTTGTGAATAGTGAAACATATTCACCACAGTAGTCCTCATCTACTGTCATACAATCTTCATAACAAACATCTAATAACAACCTGCATAGAAACAATGTTATGATATAAACTGATTTGCATGGGCCAATCCTTCACTCACATCTGTGAGTTCTGAAAGAATATCTGCCACCACAATAGTCTTCATCTACTGTCATATGATATTCATAACAAACATCTGATAGCAATCTGCATAGAAACAATGTTATGATATAGACTGAATTATCTGGGCCAATATTTCACTCACATTTGTGAGTTCTGAAAGAATATATGCCTCACGAATAGTGGAACATATCCACCACAATAGTATATCTCTACTGTCTGGAGACTGGTAGTCTCCATAACAATCATTTGATGCCATCCTGCACAAAACATATTGTTAAAAATAAACTGAATCATCTAGGCCAATCTTTCACTCACATCTGTGAGATATGAAAGAATATCTACCCTCATCAGCAATGGGCTATCTGCCCTATTCTTCTCAACCAAGGAAGAAGGATTGTTTCTAATTTTTGAACATGGACCATTCCTCACCCTGGGCCATTCTTCCTACACTAATCAAAGTGCACCCTGGACATAATGTATAAACCCTAAGGAATGTATGAATATGGACCACTCCTTACCCTGGGCCATTCCTCCTACACTAATCAAAGTGCACCCTGGAGAGAATGTATAACCCTAAGGAGTGTTTGTCCTGGACCATTCCCAACCCTAGGCCATTCCTCCTACACTAATCAAAGTGTGCCTTGGAGAGAATGTATAACCCTAAGGAATGTCTGTTCTTGATTGTTGAGCCTGGACCATTCCCCGCCCTAGGCCATTCCTCTTACACTAATCAAAGTGCACCCTAGAGAGAATGTGTAACCCTAAGGAATGAATTTCCAGACCATTCCCCACCTTGGGCCATTCCTCCTACACTAATCAAAGTGCACCCTAAATAGAATGTGTAACCCTAGGGAATGTCTGTCCTGCATCAACCTCCAAAATGGACCATTCCTCATGTTAACCACAATGAGAAATCGTTTTCTGGCGAGGCGGGCTAGTCTTCTTGAGTAACCCTCAAGAAGAGAGACTGACCTAGACCACTTCCCATGTTAACCATAGTGGGAAGTCGTTGTCTATGATACATTATCAATTAGACTACCTCCCATGTTAACCACATTGGGAAGTCATTGTCCGTCATAAATCTCAATCCACTTTCCGAACAGGAAAGCATCTGTCCAAGATGGACTGTTTTTCAATGAATGTCTTCAATAATGTTTCCAGTGATCCCTCCTAACTTGGAGAGTCATTTCTTCCTTTTTCAATAAGAAGGAAGTTGTTTCCATGAGCTCCAGCTTGAGTACTCAAACTCTTTCATCTTGGATAGAAGCTTTACCAAAACAATTTCCTTATTTGCTCATCTGTGGAGATATGTATTGGAGAAAACATTTTCTCCTTTCTGGACTTCATCATGGATAATGTAATGCTTGATTTCAAATGTACTTTAGTCTGGAACATTGTGAAGGCTTCATGTAGATATGAACAATAGAGTATATCATAGTTGGAGAAATGCAACATATCCATGTAGCGCTTCTTCTGTCATCATGAGATCTGATCTACTGAGTAGTGATATTGATGTTATAGGAAATATTTCACTACGCTTCTATTGTGCACTGGAGGTTCTCCACCAAGTTAACTTCTTCTATATTCATACATGAGTCTCTTTCTGGTATGCCTCAAAGTATTGAGATTTCTCCTCATATGTTGTTTATTCAATTTCTTTGGAGAACATTCTTTGCATTCATCTGATGTAGAACTCCAACTCATGGATGATATAATGACTTATATAGAGATAAGTTTGGTGTACTAGAACAACTAATCATCATAGTCTTTCATCTGGGAGAACCTCTGGTTCTAGATCTTGCAATTCTTTTATTCATAGGTTTTCCATACACAGTTCTATATCACAGCTTTCAGTTCTTCTGCTTGATTGCTTTCATATCAGGCTGGTAATATTGTGATTCTTAGTATTATGACTAGTTGTTATGGATTTTCTTTCTTTCTTGGAATCTTCATGTTCTTCTTCATGTTTTTCCTTAGCTCTTGGGTCCGTGGAGTTTCTTATAGATTCCATGTTCTAGAGATTCCACTTATTCCTTGCATCATAGGATCATAGATCTGGATGGACAACCAGGAATACTTTAAGGCTTCTGAAGAAGTCTTCTTTTGTGGCTGAACTGAACACGTACTGTCTTTCATGATTTCTACCATCGATATATACATTTCATCATCTTCAATGGATCATAGGATTAGCTCCCGCCCGATCCTTGCTTCATGTAAGAGTGCATATGATCGGCTCCCTCCGTCTAACAGAATCCATGCTTCCATCTTCATCCTTATTGTCTTCTGCAATATATAGTTGGTTCTCTTGTCTAACAGAGTCCACATTTCCATCTTGTTGTCTTCTACAAAACTTCATATGTCTTTTTCTAGTTTCCTCTCGATTGTTGACTTCTTTCTGTCTTTTCTTCTTCTAATTCTCTTCAAGATTGATTCTGATTTCGGCTTATCTAGTAATGGATTTCACATGATATATTTCATCTTTTCTTGTATAAAAATCCTTATCTTGTTGTTCTTCCATGGATATAGTTTTTCTTGGAACATTTTATCTTTCTAAGAGATAGATATACAAGATATGTACAGAGATGATGCAAACAAGATATGTACAGAAAATAAGAAGAGTGTTGTTACCTTTTAGTAGAAGAAGTCTCTTCCATCCTACTTAGTCTTCTTTATAGGTTCCTTTTCTTCGGAAATTGATGATTCATGTTTCTCTTTCCTTTTCTTTAGCTCAAGACACTAGTTCTTGTAGTGACTGTACTTTTGACAGTTGAAGCACTGTATTTCTGAAATGTCTTTTCTTTGTTTTGGCTTCCTTCTTGAATCAAACTTTCCTTTTACCCTGAAGTTCTTGAATCTTTCTGTGAAGGCTTGATCATCGTACTTATTTTGGGGTTTCTCTTTTGCATTGATCCTTGATTCTTCTTGAGCACATCAAGTCCAAAGTTCTTCAAATGTTGGGTACTCCTTCCTTGTGTTCATGCTTACGAAAAATGCATCCCATGTCTTGAGAAGACCATTGAGTACTATGTTCACCAATTCCTTCTCAGAGATGATCTCTTCAATAGCTTGTAGTTGATATCTTAACTAGGAGATCCTTACAAAGTATGATGTTACATTGTCGTCATCATTCATATTCATGTCACGGAGCTCATTCTTTAGACTGATAACTTGTCCAATGTTTCTGACTGAGAAGAGATTTGTTAGGGCATCGTACATCTTCTTTGATGAGTCAAGATGGGAGATTTAGGGTATCAAGTGGTATTTTATGGAATCCACTATGATACTCATGGAATCGATGTCAACATATTTGAACTTCTCCATAGATGCAACGTTATGTGGTTCCTTCTTTTCTCCTTCTTCAAACTCTGGTTTCACGATCTTTCCTTTCACAATATCCAACACTTTATTCTTAGCAAGGATGAGGTCAATCCTTGTCTTCCATGCTCTAAGGTTAGTGGTTCCATCTAACTTGTTCTCAGACTTCATAGAGTTTTTCATGGCTGCTTGACTTGGTCAAACCCTAGATTTGACCAGAAATCCAAACTTTGCGTCTTGGCCTTCTGAGAGTGACATGAGATGTGCTAGGCTAGGGTGCACTGATCTATCTGAAGATTAGGTCAATTCATTCACTTAAGGTGCTTCAACAAGAGGATTAGGGTTTCTGCAACTACTTCTGCTAGTAACCCTAGCTGCAGTGATTTGGAAGCTGCTCCTGCTAGTAACCCTAGCGACAGTTCTTCAATGAGCTCAATATCTTAGCAGCTATGTTTCCTTCCAGCGTTTTAGGTTGTTTGAAGAAGGTGTGGGCCCATAACCTATTAGAATATAGAATATGGTGTTCTCGTTTTACCGTTGACGATACCCTTGCCACCCAACTATAGGCCGAGGCCTCCCTCTGAGCACCTTAACCTTGACTGAGAATTACTCCAGAAGCAAACCTTAGGATAGATAGCCAAACAAAGGGTAGCACACCTTTCCCCAAGGATAGCAAATCAAAAAAATCTGATCAGATAGTCCAAACCCTAGCCAAGAGATATTCAAGCCAATACTAAAAACTTGTCGCTACTGCAGCTGCACCTACAACTCTCCTCCACATGTGCGCACCAGACTGGGAACTGCAGTGCACACCAAACTGGGAATTGCAATTTTGAGATGTGACAAATGAGAACTAGCACCCTATATTTATAGTGGTTCTGCCAATTTTGTTGGGGCCGAATACTCCTTTTGGATATGTGTTTGTTCAGTATATTATTATTATTTATGGCTAACTTCTTCTCTTGGAGGCTAATAACCTAATATAAAATATCTTCTTGAGCCGACAAGACTTCTAGGGTTATTAGCTAACTCATTAGGGTTTCTCTTGCTTCCTAGAGTCTCCTATTCTCATCAGGTTCACACGTGGAGGTAAATACCTTTCGCAGCTACCATAATATTAACATCACCCCCCCAGGCATGCAGACATGCACACCTGTTATTCACACAGTTGCACACTAATGCGCAACTCTATGAGAAACAACTGTGCATAGTGCGTAGTTGTAATTTGAACAATTGTGCACCCAATGCACACTTGTTTTTCCCACTCACACACCACCATGTGTGGTTGTTTTCAACACAGCTGCACATCATACGTAGCAGAGGTAATTATACTTGCGCATCTTAGTGTGGATATCCTTCCTTCTCCCACGCACTGGTGGGCCCACCCGTACAAAAATACCTAGTATGACCATTTGTACGACCCTGCCTAGAAAATAAACCCTATCGACTATGAAGGAGGATGAGACCACTAACCTATCTCTTGCAAATCCTGAATCGGTCAGCTCAAACTCCCGTAATCTCCAAATCTCCTTGAAAATCCTATCATCAACTCATTATGCCTGCAGGTACAAATGAGGTGGCATTGTGGGCCCTACAAATATATATCTCCCCCTTTGCCAAACTTCCACACTCAGAGCATCCATTTTTTGATCCATCTTCATCTATGAGATCAGGATCCCACCACCTACACATTTAGATTCCCCAGGCCACCATCCATGCTTGGCCCCGAGGGAAATTTTTTCTCACATCACATCCAAGTACACATGATCATGTTCAAAATTATCAAATAGTTGTTATAGGTTCTTTATCTTCAGATATTGTTCACATCGGGTATTCAGTTTTAATGTGTGCAAGTACGTGGTCATCACAAACCCATGCAACACCTTCAGGTATATGATTAACACTGGCATGTAATCATTCCATCTGAATATCAATTGCATCTCTCGGTCACACCCTTTGACATTTTCCTGTAGGATCCTCACATCCGACTCTGGAATACTCTCACCTCTATTGCGTTTCAGTATTGTCACCCGGTAGCACTCTTCCCCACATGAGTTGTCCCATTCATAGTCCCCCTTGGCACTTTGACACTCATGCTTCTTTCACCCCCTAGGGATGGGAGTCCTTATAGTATTACTCATTTTCTGAGAATCAACCACATACTCCTCATTTTGCTAGCTTTCCCAATGGACTCCCAAATTATCCCATCACGACTCTAGTTTGACTACGCCTCCACAGTATCATTAACATTCCATTTCATCCACAATTTGTTTTCCCATCTATGAATTTCCCTCCATTCATCTACCTCATACACAAACCCACCCATGGGGGCCCCACCCTCCACCAGCTCTCCACACAACCTGAGCCCTCGTAGGCCAACCCATATTGCACTGGGGAACCCATTTCTGTATCTGTACAGTCATCCCAACTTATTCTTTATTCATTTGGTAATTGTACAAAAGCCTTTTTGTTTCCAGCATTTACATAGCCTGCTTTTTGTCACCCTTGGTGACCTTCTTTTTTTCTGGCAAAGCAACCCATTTCTCCCTTAGTTGGGGCATTCATCATCTACTACTCCTGTTGACATCGTTCATAAACCCTAAGTATCCCACAATCCACGTACCCGTGATCTATGAGTTTGTCCACATTATCACACCTCTAACACAATTTAAACCCACAACTAGTCGTCCCCTTAACACTAGATCCAATTTCATGGTTTCTTCCAATCATTATTCCCATATATCCCCAACCAAGGGAAGTCTTGAGTCTCCCCACACCTTGACTTCATCCATGTTCCTTATCAGTTCCTGATCTTATCCAGTGGATTTCATGAAGCCCTTTTTCTTCTTGGAGTCACATCTCCCTCTCTGTCGACATTAGCACTGTTTCCAGAAGGGAAACATCATCTTGACTCTCATTACCTTTACAATAAGGAGCCTCAGATGGCATAGAGAGAACCATCATTTCTCTCTACTGTCATTGACCCCCATAAATTTCAATGTCAACACACTCTCATGTTACGGTGGGTCTTACTATGCGACTATTGCAGTTTTTTTTTACTAGACGAAGACCTATGAATTTGTTAGGCCATCCATGCCTACGAGTCATTGACACTTCTTACAAACGTCCTTTATTTTATTCAGAGTATGTTCACCATCATAATTATCATCTTCCATTATCAAACCACCCCGGATGCCCACCTCGTTTGTATACAGATTTTATTTTCCCTACCTAGCAAAAGGTTTGGGTCACACAGGTTCCCCTCTCCCTCGAACAAATCATTCTTCTAGTTCCTATCAACGCTCTTCATTACAATGGTGTTCTCAGTAGAATAAATAGTGATGTATTTCAGCTATACGTATGCTCCTAACCTCAGACATCAGGTGATCCGGATTATGTTTGGCACGAAATGAGAGCGGAGATATAATAAAGAAATGCACAGAGATATTGCAGATATTCAATAATATAACAGAAATGTATTAGAGATGCAACCATAAACATATATATATAGTAATACACTATTTATATTAATCAAATAAATGTACAGAGATTGTAAAAAATACAGAGTGAAAGACTCGCTAGAATGGTGTTATCTTATCTATGAGAAGAGATGTAACGGCTACTTGCATTCGCAAGAAGATGATTAAAATGAGGCTCCGAAGACATTTTTACAATAAACAGGAATGCCAAAAACCCTAGATATCCAAAAACCTAACCCTTGGAGATGAAGCGCCAAAATTCCTGTGCGCCCCGTTTGGGTAAGTTAGTACATCAACTTACCAGGATCGTAACTTTTGCATACAATCTCCGTTTCAGGCATGTGATATCCCGTTGGAAAGGTATCATAGAGGAGATCCATTTAGGGGGCTCAATAATGCCTTTAGGTATCATTGAGTATCTTGATACCAAAAAACCTTCATTTATGCCCTCAAAATGGACCCGGAAGTAAAAACTGCTAAAAATAGTAAATTGCCAAAAATGTCAGAAAACTGTTTAAAGCCATTTGGAAAAGGTCAGTGGTCACCGATATCCACCTAGATCAATCCTCCATCCTTAAGAAGCAATGGTATCCATTGCGTTGAGTTCTCGGGGGAGAGGGAAAAGTGTTTGTTGAATCTGCATCTTGGTGAGCTGCTTGTCTTGTTGGAGACGTCGCGTTGCTCAGTTTGTGGAAATTTGTCACGAACCTGTTGAGGTTGAGGCTATTCAACAAGTCGAGATACATGAGAGGATGATGTGTAGTAGGAATATTCACACTTTTCTACAGCCTTGTCGACCTGCTTATGTTGGATAGAAGGTTCTTTGGGCAAGCCTGTAGTGGTTACAGTGTCCTTTTGTTCTCCTTTTGAACAGATTGTCAAGAAGCTGAATTTTGCAATATGAGATACTACCTTGCGACACTTTTTAGGTGGAACAGTAGTCGAAACTACCTCTGGTATTCTGTAGAGATGACCCCCCAAAGTAACAATGACACTATGTGGTTGAGACTCATAAACAACATGGCATATCCACATATATGGTTGGCCCAAGAGCACATCACAGATGTCCAGTGGGGAAACATCACATAATACCTCATCCTTGAAGGGTTGGATGCTGTATGATAATCGACACTATTGGCTGACACAGAGATCTCGTCCTTGGCGAAGCCACCCAATGTTGTATGGTTGTGGGTGTGGTGTTGTCGACAATCCCAACTGTTTGACAACCCCTACTGAGATGAGTTTCTTTTGTCTTCCATTGTCAACAATAAAATGCAGCGGGGTCCCCTTCACCCACATCTATGAATGAAAAAGGCGCTCCCCCTCTTTAGGATCTGTTGGTTCTTCTAGTTGAATTGTTACGGTAGCGACAATAGCAGTGGGGTCTGCGTCAATGATTTGTCCTTTACCATTATTTTCAGAATCATTATCTGAATCAGGGTTCAAATCTTTGTCTTTGATCTCGACCATTAATGACTATTTTGAGCGACATTCATCGATGTTGTGCCAGGGGATTTTGTGGAACTCGCACCATTTTCTAGTGTCCTTCTTTGTCTTCCCATGACCCTTCTTTCCCTGTGTCTTGGACTGGTTTTTGGGAAACTATTTGTTAGGGCCGTCTTTTTCATAATTTGGTTGTTGCATATTTGTAGACCCAAAATCCCGTTTGTTCTGGTGCTTAAATTTCTGCTCAATTTTAACAGCATATCGCTAAGCAGCACCAAGTAATGAGATGTCCAGAAAATCCATTACAGTCTGGATGTATCTGTGTAGAGCCCCACGTTCAGAACCAAATTTCACTTAGAGACTTTGAATCCCATCTTGGTGCACAAGGTATGGAAGGTATTGGTGAACTCCATAACTACTTGGCCCCTCTCTTGCTGCAGTGTGATCCATCTCATGTAATGGTCCTCATAGTTTCCAACAGGGTAATAATGTTCCTTACCACATCCACAAAAAAATCCCAAGTGGGATCGGCCCCATATATTCCAGAATCCTCTGTGGAAATTTTCTCTCAGTAAGTTTCCCACTAATGTTTGACTTGAGGGAGAGATTTAAGGAGTGCAAAGGTGATCTTTTCTTTGTCAGAAAAATTGTGAACAAAGAAATAACCTTCTAGAAGAGTTAACCATTTTTCTAGGGCTTCTGCATCTATCTGTCCTTCAAATACAGGAATATCAAAGTTAAATTGTACCTTGAAAGGCGAGGTTCCTCCAAATTCGTTGCTTGATGAAGATTCACCTGATGCTACCGACAGGCATTGAAGGTTGTGGGAAAAATTCTCCATCATTTCGTCCCTATGTCGAGTGAGAGCTTGCTCAAGAACCAGATTGATAGGATCGTCTGCTCCATTATTTTTCTTTTCTTCCACCATTGAGGGTTTCTTGGGTGTGCAAGAGTGATTTTATTCAATATAGAAAAGCTCGATACCCAACTTCCTATACTTAGACTTCTTCGGGGACATGCACTAAAAAAACGATCAGGAGAAGCCTGCTCTGATACCACTAATCTGGATTATTTTTGGCACGAAATGAGAGCGAAGATATAATAAAGAAGTGCACAAAGATATTGCAGATATTCAATTATATAACATAAATGTATCAAATATGCAACCATAAACACATATATATAGTAATACACAATTTCTATTAATCAAATAAATGTACATAGACTGTAAAAAATACAGAGTGAAAGACTCGCTAGAATGGTGGCAACTTATCTCTTATAATTCGCAAGAATATGATTATAATGAGGCTCTTAAGGCCATTTTACAATAAACAGGAATTCCAGAAACCCTAGACACCCAAAAAACTAACCCTAGGAGATGAAGTGCCAAAAGTCATGTGGGCTCCATTTGGGTAAGTTAGTACATCAACTTCCCGGGGATGTAACTTTTGCATACGATCTCTGTTTTAGGCATGTGATAGCCCGTTGGAAAGGTATCATCGAGGATATTAATTTAGGGGCTCAATCATGCCTTCAAATATTATTAAGGATATCTATACCAAAAAACCTTCATTTAGGCCCTCAAAATGGCCCCAGAAGTAAAAACTGCTAAAAATAGTAAATTGTCAAAAATGTCAGAAAACTATTTTGAGCCATTTGGAAAAGGTGGGTGGCCACCAATATCCACCTGGATCAATCTTCCATCCTTAGGAAGAAATGGTATCCATTGCGTTGAGTTCCTAGGGGAGAGGGAAAAGCGTTTTTTGAATCTGCATCTTGGTGAGCTGCTTGTCTTGTTGGAGATGTCGCGTTGCTTAGTTTGTGGAAATCTGTCACGAACCTGTTGAGGTTGAGGCTGTTCAACAAGTCGAGATACATGAGAGGACGATGTGCAGAAGGAATCTTTAGACTTTGTTGCAACCTTATCGACCTATGTCTATTGGATAGAATGTTCTTTGGGCAAGCTTGTAGTGGTTGCAGTGTCCTTTCGTTCTCCTTTTGAACAGATTGTGAAGAAGTTGAATTTTGCAGTATGAGATACTACCTTGCAGCACTTTTTAGGTGGAACAGTAGTCGGAACTACCTCTGGTATTCTGTAGAGATGACCCCCCAAAGTAACAATGACACTACGTGGTCAAGTCTCATAAAAAACATGGTGTCTCCACATATATGGTTGGCCCAAGATCACATCACAAACATCTATTGGGGAAACATCACATAGTACCTCATCCTTGAAGGGTTGGATACCATATGATAATCGACATTGTTGGCTGACACAAAGATCTCTTACTTGGCGAAGCCACCCAATGTTGTATTGTTGTGGGTGTGGTGTTGTTGACAATCCCAACTGTTTGACGACCTCTACTGAGATGAGGTTCTTCTGGCTTCCACTATCAACAATAAAATGTAGCGGGGTCCCCTTCACCCACATCTGTGAATGAAAAAGGTGCTCCCCCTCTTTAGAATCTGTTGGTTCTTCTAGTTGAATTGTTGTGGTAGAGACAATAGCAGTGGGGTCCACGTTAATGATCTGTCCTTTACCATTATTTTCATAATCATTTTCAGAATCAGGGTTCTGCACATTGTCTTTGATCTCGGCCACTAATGACTATTTTGAGCGACATTCATTGGTGTTATGCCAGGGGATTTTGTGGAACTCGCACCATTTTCCAGTGTCCTTCTTTGTCTTCCCGTGACGTTTCTTTTCCTGTGTCTTGGACTGGTTTTTGGGAAATTGTTTGTTAGGTTCGTCTTTGTCATAATTTTGTTGTTGCAGATTTGCAAACCTAAACTCCCATTTGTTCTGGTGCTTAAATTTCTGCTCAATTTTAATAGGATATCGATAAGCAACACCGAGTGATGAGATGTCCAGAAAATCCATTTCACTCTGAATGTATCTGTGTAGAGCCCCACAGTATTTCAGAACCAAATTTCGCTTGGATTCTTTGATACCCAGCTTAGTGCACAAGGTATGGAAGGTATTGGTGAACTCCAGAACTGCTTGGCCCCTCTCTGTTGGTTCTTCTAGTTGAATTGTTGTGGTAGAGACAATAGCAGTGGGGTCCACGTTAATGATCTGTCCTTTACCATTATTTTCATAATCATTTTCAGAATCAGGGTTCTGCACATTGTCTTTGATCTCGGCCACTAATGACTATTTTGAGCGACATTCATTGGTGTTATGCCAGGGGATTTTGTGGAACTCGCACCATTTTCCAGTGTCCTTCTTTGACTTCCCGTGACGTTTCTTTTCCTGTGTCTTGGACTGGTTTTTGGGAAATTGTTTGTTAGGTTCGTCTTTGTCATAATTTTTTTGTTGCAGATTTGCAAACCTGAACTCCCATTTGTTCTGGTGCTTAAATTTCTTCTCAATTTTAATAGGATATCGATAAGCAACACCGAGTGATGAGATGTCCAGAAAATCCATTTCACTCTGAATGTATCTGTGTAGAGCCCCACGGTATTTCAGAACCAAATTTCGCTTGGATTCTTTGATACCCAGCTTAGTGCACAAGGTATGGAAGGTATTGGTGAACTCCAGAACTGCTTGGCCCCTCTCTTGCCACAGTGTGGTCCATCTCATGTACTGGTCCTCATAGTTGCCAATAGGGTAATAATGTTCCTTTACCGCATCCACAAAAAAATCCCAAGTGGGATCGGCCCCATATATTCCAGACTCCTCTGTGGAACTTTTCTCCCAGTAAGTTTCCCACCAATGTTTGACATGAGGGAGAGCTTTAAGAAGTGCGAAGGTGATCTTTTCTTTGTCTGAAAAATTGTGAATAGAGAAATAACCTTCTAGCAGAGTTAACCATTTTTCTAGGGCTTCTGCATCTATATGTCCTTCAAATACATGAATATCAAAGTTAACTTGTACCTTGAAAGGAGAGGTGCCTCCAAAGTGTCTTCTTGATGCAGATGCACCTGATGCTATCGGCAGGCATTGAAGGATGTGGGAAAAATTCTCCATAATTTCATCCCTCTGTCACATGAGAGCTTGCTCAAGCAACAGATTGATAGGATCGTCTGCTCCGTCGTTTTTATTTTCTTCCACCATTGAGGGTTTATTGGGTGTACGAGAGTTATTTTCTTCAAGAGAGACAATATCAAGACCCAACTTTCTATACTTGGACCTCTTCGGGGACATGCACTGAAAAAAATGATCAAGAGCAGCCTGCTATGATACCACTAATCCAGATTATTTTCGGCACAAAATGAGAGCTAAGATATAATAAAGAAATGCACAGAGATATTGCATATATTCAATAATATAACATAAATGTATCACACATGCAACCATAAACACATATATACAGTAATACATGATTTCTATTAATCAAAGAAATGTACAGAGACTGTAAACAATACAGAGTGGAAGATTCGCTGGAATGATGGTAGCTTATCTCTGAGAAGAGATGTGACGACTATTCGCATTCGCAAGAAGATGATTACAATGAGGCTCTGAAGGCCTTTTTACAATAAACAGGAATGACAAAAACCCTATACATCCAAAAATGTAACCCTAGGAGATGAAGCACCAAAAGTCATGTGGGCCCCATTTGGGTAAGTTAGTACATCAACTTCCTGGGGTCGTAACTTTTTCATACGATCTCCATTTTAGGCATATGATAGCCCGTTGGAAAGGTATCATCAAGGAGATTCATTTAGCAGGATCAATCATGCCTTCATATATCACTGAGTAGCTCAATACCAAAAAACCTTCATTTAGGCCCTCAAAATGGCCCTGGAAGTGAAAACTACTAAAAATAGTAAATTGCCAAAAATGTCAGAAAAATGTTTTGAGCCATTTGGAAAAGGTGGGTGGCCACTGATATCCACTTGGATCAATCCTCCATCCATAGGAAGAAATGGTCTCCATTGCATTGAGTTCCTGAGGGAGAGGGAAAAGCGTTTGTTGAATCTGCATCTTGGTGAGCTGCTTGTCTTGCTAGAGACGTCGTGTTGCTCAGTTTGTGGAAATCTGTCACGAACCTATTGAGGTTGAGGCTGTTCAACAAGTCAAGATACACGAGAGGACGATGTGCAGAAGGAATCTTCACACTTTGTTGCAGCCTTTTCGACCTACATCTGTTGGATAGAAGGTGCTTTGGGCAAGCCTGTAGTGGTTGCAGTGTCCTTTTGTTCTCCTTTTGAACAGATTGTGAAGAAGCTGAATTTTGCAGTATGAGATACTACCTTGTGGCACTTTTTAGGTGGAATAGTAGTCAGAACTACCTCTGGTATTCCATATATATGACCCCCCAAAGTAACAATGACACTACGTGGTTGAGACTTATAAACAACATGGCGTATCCACATATATGGTTGTCCCAAGAGCACATCACAGACATCCAATGGGGAAACATCACATAATACCTCATACTTGAAGGGTTGAATGTGGTATGATAATTGACACTGGTTTCTAACACAGAGATCTCATCCTTGGCGAAGCCACCCAATGTTATATGGTTGTGGGTGTGGTGTTGTCGACAATCCCAACTGTTTGACAACCTCTGTTGAGATGAGGCTCTTCTGGATTTCGCTATAAACAATAAAATGCAGTGGGATACCCTTCACCCACATATGTGAATGAAAAAGGCGCTCCCCCTATTCAAGATCTGTTGGTTCTTCTGGTTGAATTGTTTCAGTAGCGACAATAGCAGTGTGGTCCGCGCCAATGATCTGTCCTTTACCATTATTTTCAAAATCATTTTCTGAATCAGGGTTCGGCTCTTTGTCTTGATCTCGACAACTAATGAATATTTTGAGTGACATTCATCAGTGTTGTGGCAGGGGATTTTATGGAACTCGCTCCATTTTTCAGTGTCCTTCTTTGTCTTCCCGTGACCCTTCTTTTCCTTTGTCTTGGACTGGTTCTCAGAAAACTCTTTGTTAGGGCCGTCTTTGTGATAATTTGGTTGTTTCACATTCTGTTAGCGATATTTCTAGTATGGGGGGTTAGAATGCGAAGGAGTGGGTAAAAAACCCATTTACTATAAGCTCGGGAGGCAAATGCGCTTTCAATTAAGCGATCAACAATTTTCGACAACCACGATCGAAGCACCCGGATCAATGGCGCTCAGGGTAATTCCAGAAGCCCCCACTTTTCTACCTTTAAGCGGAGAGGGGGGTTCCGAAATCAAGGAAGCATCTCTCCGACGGCTGCGATCAGAGAACCTGGATCGATGGTGCACAGGAAATCTGTGCATCCTCTATTTTCATGTCTTTAACCAGCATGGGATCCTTTCCTGTCGTGTCATCCTTGTACCATCCTTCCCCTTGCCATCTGTTTCCTTCCTAGTCGTGCGATGGGGTTCACTCCCTTTAGTCCATCCTTATCCTCCTACATCTGTCCACCTCCCTTATTCTGATCCACGTGGTCCCTCCCCTCTACCTCATCATCCACTCACCACCCGCCATTTGTCCCGCTCACTTCCACGTCAACTTTATTGTGCCCATCACATTTCACCTCCTACCTCCTCCCTCTTATTTCTTTTCATCACGTGCCTTCCCCTGCCACATCTCCTACACCTTGTCACTTCTCGTCTCACCCTCATAGTGTTGGCGCCACCACTCCCGCTATGCGCTCCACCCTTCGCGTTGACCTCCACACATATTCATCAAGCCATTCAGCTATTCTAGGTGGTTGTGCGAGGAGTCTTCCATGTCCCAAGGGTGTCGAGTTGGATGAGCTAGCATAAATCCCAATGAAGCAGTTATTGAAGCAGTTGGTGGTGGTTAGACATCGCCTCCGCAATAATGGGAAATTCCAATGACGAATTAAAGGCACGTCGATTCACCCATGAAGCTGTCAGGAGTTTGATTTCGTCTGCCATAAGTGCACGATCGTTCAGAAGATGCAAGTGCATATTGTCAGAAGCCATGCAGACGCAAAGTTTTAATGCAACGTCTCGATTTTGTTGTTGTTGTTGTTTTGAGTATATGTAGGCGTTTTCACCATTTTTGTATCTATCAATGGTAGAGAAGAGCTCCCTACTGTAAAGTTTTAATAGATATTCTAGTTTTCTGGGTATGCATTTGTATTTGAGATTTCTTGTTTTATGACAAACATTTTTCCTATCTCGTCTGTGTTTTCCTCTTACACCAGAGAATTCGTGATTGACTGATTCTCACAAATCATTGTAGTTATGTTATAATGAAAGGTTCATTGTTGCATGGTTGTATTCTCTGGTTTTGCATTTGAATGTAAGATGATATTTCCTTCGAACGCCTTCTTCTACAGTCTGTTGGTAACTCGATGTTAGTACCAGACCTCTACTTTTCTCTTATATAAGTCTTCCACCTGTTTCACCATATACTACAACTCATTGTCTGAAGTTTATATAAGACCTCACTCACCCATGCATGCCTAACCTAGTTTCAGTGTTGGAATGATATTTTTTTGAGTTGGATTCCATTCGGTAACCCCATCTATAAACCACTGTGACATAAAACTGATGGGCATCGGGATCTGCTCCTGCTAGCAATCTAGGAGTGACTTCCGTCACCGACATTTCTGGCACCGCTTCCAGGGATGAAGTTGAATATTTTCCCCAGGATTGAACGACAACGATTAGCTGATTCTGAAGGTGCATCAGAAATCAGAACTTGTAGATTGCTACTGTGCACCTAGCGACTCCATTGTGACAACTCCACTGGAGCGAACCTGTTGTTTTAATTGTGGCTTTCAGAGGCAGACACACGCGGTCTCATCCATAGCTGCCTCTCGCTACACCTGAAGCTGACCCAGAGCCGGTTCTCAGAAGAGGAAAGAAATCTGTAGAAGAAGTCTCCATTGCTGAACCAGGCATTTCCCCATCTCCTTCTGTAAGAACTCCTTTTCTCATCCTCAATTTCTTAGCAGACCTCCTTCAGAGGTTTCCCGTTTCTTGAATTTTGGGAGTGTTCCTGCTGAGTTTTCTCCTCCTGGTCTAGGATTGGAAGGAGAAATTCTTGTCACTTCCCTCTCCTCTGAAGCTATTCCTTGGCGTAGACCCGGGACTACAAAAAATCTCCCCACTCCTGCGCAAAGAGGAGCACCTACTGACTTGAATTCGTTAGCCTTCTCCTTGAATCCTCTCTTGTTTCCCACTCCACTTCGGGACTCATTCCCAGTAACCCCTTCACGACCTCCTTCTCCTCCAAGTTCTCCTCCACCTAATAATCCTATGGCTGGTGCTAATCCCCCTATGACCAGAATGGAGGCAATTGTAGCCGCTAGGTATGCTCCCCTTGTGTTACTTCAAGCCGTCAACACCCTCCCAGCAGATGGTTACCTCAAGCAACTACCCAAGTTCACGGGTGAGGGGGACGTAACTGTAGATGAACACCTAGAAGCCTTCTATAGTTTCACAGATGATAATGTCATCATGCATGTAGACGTATGGATGAGGATTTTCTTCCATAGCCTCCAAGGGAGGCTAGAAAATGGTTCAAGGCCCTGCCTCCCGGATCTATCGATGGGATCAAAGCTTTAGACAATGCCTTTTTGAGACAATGGGGAGATAAGAAAGATTTCATGTATTATATGATAGAGTTTGGATCTTTGAAGAGAAATGAAGGAGAGTCTGTATCTGACTTCTCCAAGAGATTTAATAAAATGTATAATAAAATTCCCACTGAGATAAAGCCCTCAGAAGCCTCTGCTAAGATCACTTATGCTATCGCCTTTGATCCTGATTTCTGCCTACTGCTGAGGGAGAGAAGAGCCACTACCCTGGCCCACATGCAAGATGCAGCTGTGGAGGTATAATCTAACATATTGGTTGTTGACCGAATCAGGAATGTTGCTGAGAGAAACATATCTAACAAAAGGTCTGAAGCCTCCCCATCCAGTTCCTCTCCCATGCCCCATCAGATTGATGAGACAGCCAGAGTACTAAAATCACTTTCTGCCAGAATGGAGATGTGGGAGTTAGAAGGGAAGCCCATGTACAGATATCCTCAGAATGCTGATAATAGAGGTTTCAGGAGACCTAATCACAATGGGCCATAGGCTTTCCCAAGAGCACAGAGAGAGAAAGACCGAGAGGACCAAAGGATTCAAACCCCTCTCCAAAATAACCTGGTTACTCTGGAGGAAGGAGAGGAGATAGAAGAATTTGACCCTGAAATTCATTGTGTTGAGGAAGCCCCTCCTTTTCCCCATTTGACTCAGTCTGCATATGAAAAATCCCTGATGAACATTCAGATCCATGAGTTAGGAAAAGGAGAGAGGGTCGGCCACGCTTCTAACAAATACAATCTTAGGTCAAGAAAGAAAGGAGGATACTTTGACGTCCAATATCAACCCCTCATAGCAGATAGGCCAACTAAAGATGCAACAACCACAACCAAAGAAAAGAAAGTTCAGAGTGTTTTGTCAACAGCCAAAGAACCTGTTGCTGAGGTAAGGGAGGCTCCTAAGCCTGTTTCCTCTTTTAATTTTGAGCATGAAATTCAAAAGATCAGGATTCTCGTCCCCATCTCTGAGTTAGTTAAAAATGAAGACTTTAAAAGGTCCCTCTCTAAGCTGCTGAAATCTGAGTCCCTTCAGCCTTCCTTTGACTCAGTGAACCTTCAAGATGTAAAGCCAGCTGTCATCCTAGGTCCCATGGTAGAAGATAGAGATGATTCATCCCCTCCCTTCTACACCTCCCTGAATATACATGATAAAGTGTTGCATAATTTCCTCATGGATTCAGGAGCTTCCCATAACCTTATGCCCAAGATAGTCATGGAAGAACTAGGATTAGAAGTGACCAAGGCTTATCATGATTTGTACTCTTTTGATTCAAGGAGGGTGCAATGTCTGGGAGTTATCAAGGACCTAATGGTTTCTTTGTTCCAACTGCCTATGAAGAGTGTGGTCATGGACATTGTGGTAGCTGATGTTCCCCCCAAGTTTGGCATGCTGTTGTCAAGATCTTGGATTAAGAGACTTGGAGGAACATTACAGATGGATCTCACATATGCCACCATCCCAGTTTTTGGAGGGGAACACAGGAGATTGTACAGAGAGGCCCAGCTAGCCTATATTGTCAGTGATGAAGCAAACCCCACTAATCACCCCATCTTTGCACTTGACACTGATTTAGGGTCTAGTTTGTTACAGATCACCAAAACCCCTGAGGCCCCTTTACAGATCAGAAAGAAGCCCGGTATTAATCAGGAGATACCTCCTCCAACCACCTCGGTTTGGAAGATGTTCTTTGATGGAGCTTCCTCTAGTATAGGTGTAGGTGCCAGAGTTGTTTTTATATCACCTTGTCAAGAGACCATATCCCTTTCATACAAGTTGGAATTCGAAACCACCAACAATGTGGCAGAGTATGAAGCTCTTATTATGGGCATGAGGTCTGCGAAGGAAATGGGAATCACAAAGATAGTGATATTTGGAGATGTTGAGTTGATTATTCAGCAAATAAGAAAGTCTTATTGCACTAATAATCCCCGACTCAAGAATTAAAGAAATGAAGTATGGGACCTGATGAATAATTTCTTCTTGGATTTTAACATTTCTTTCATCCCGAGGGGGGAAAATACTCTAGCAGTATCAGTGAGTTCACTCAGGCATCCTCTACTGCCTGGGATAAAAAGTGATGTCGGGATAAAATACCGACCCTCTGTACTTGACAATGTCAAACATTGGAAGGTGTTTGAAGATGATCTGGAAATTGAAATATTTCTACAATCCGTGGACGAATTTTCTGCGTTGCACATTGACCAGGATCCCAACCTGGAAGATGACCCTCATCCTGGGGTATTTTTAAATAAGATCGTGAATCACCAGATCATTCATTTGCCCAACAATCACATTCCAAGAGGACTCATCCTCTTAGAAAGATTGTTCGATGGGAATGACATGCCAGTAAAAGGCAGGGTTTCAAATGAAGGTGCCGATGCAACCAAATGCAACATTGGTTCGTAGGAGGAGCCTAAGTTAATCAAATTGTCTACCAGTCTGACCAGAGAACAACGGGCCGAATATATTGAGTTGCTGAGAGAGTTTGTTGATGTGTTTGCATGGACATACAAAGACCTGAAAACTTACGACACATATGTTATTGAGCACAAGATCCCGTTGAAAGAAGAGGCTAGGCCATTTAGGCAAAAGATGAGGCAGATAAATCCTATGTTGCTGCCTGTCATGGAGAAAGAAGTAAAAAAGATGTTGGATGAGCAAATCATTGTCCCCTTAATATATTCCGAGTGGGTGGCCAACCTGGTCCCAGTAAGGAAGAAGAGCGGAGAAATCAGGCTCTGTGTTGATTTCAGGAACCTGAACAGAAGCTCAAGAAAAGACAATTATCCCCTGCCCAACATGGAACACATATTGAAAAAGGTAATTGGAGTAGCTAGGATATCCATGATTGATGGGTTTTTAGGATATAATCAAATATCAGTCATGCCTGAGGACAGATAAAAAACAGCTTTCACCACTCCTTGGGGCACATTCATGTATGCCAAAATGCCTTTCGGATTGATGAATGCAGGGGAAAAATTTCAACGAGCTATGGATATAGCCTTCATCGGGGAGAAATACCAGTTCGTAGTAATCTATTTGGATGACATCACAGTCTTCTCCAGGTCAGACAAGGAGCACCACTGCCACTTGAAAAAGGTTTTCCTGAAATGCCAGAGGTATGGTTTATCTTTAAACCCCAAGAAATCTTTGTTTGCTATGAAGGAGGGGAAGTTATTAGGCCATATAGTATCAATAGAGGGAGTGAGAATTGATCCTAGCAGGGTAGAGGCAATTCAAACCCTGTTGCTTCCTAGATCTAAGAAGGAGGTTTAGGCCTTTTTAGGGAAGATTAATTTTCTGAGGAGATTCGTCTCAAATTTTTTTGAGCTGGTGAGACACATCAAAGCCATGCTTAGAAAGGGAAATGAAGTAAAATGGACCGCTGAACCTAGGGAATCTTTTGTCCAGATAAAAAGGGCATTGACTGAGGCACCTGTGCTGATCAGTCCTGACTATTCTAAAGATTTCCTAATTTTTTCCTTTGCTTCTTGTGAGACAGTAGCTGCGGTCTTATTGCAGAGAAATGATCAGGGGAGAGAGAAACCTATTGCCTTCTACAACAAAGCATTGAGGGATGCATAAATCTGGTACGAGATCATGGAAAAGCAGGCTTATGCCTTGGTGAAATCCCTCAAAGCTTTCAGAGTTTATGTCTTGCACTCAAAGATCACTGCATATGTTCCTTCAGCCTCCATGAAGGACATTCTAATACAGCCTGACATAGATGGGAAAAGAGGTAAATGGATCGCAAAGATCTTGGATTTCGACCTGGAGATTAAGCCCACCAAGTTGATAAAGGGGCAAGGTTTAGCCAAGCTACTAGATGAATCCAATTACAAGGCTCTGGGGATTAACTTCGTCAGTGAACGAGCCGAGTCATCCAACAAGAGTTCCCAAGGTGCTTTATCACTAGCAGCATGCCCCTGGTACAAGGATATATTGTACTTTCTACAAAAATTAAGGCCTCCTGATGGCATGGAAAAAAGCAAGGCAAGAGCTCTAAAGCTCAAAGAAGTCAGATATTGCCTCATTGACCAAACCTTGTACTGGAAAGACCCTTTGGGGGTATTTTTGAGGTGCATGGGCCCACAAGAAGCCCAGCAAGTTACATTTGATTTCCACAGTGGCCTTTGTGGGGGTCATCATTTCTAGAAGACCATAGCACATAAGATCCTCCGAGCTAGGTACTACTGGCCCACTTTATTCCCTGATATCTGCAGAGAAATACGAGCTTGCATCAAATGCCAGAAGTTCTCAAGAAAGAAGCAGCTCAAATCTCTGCCATTAAAGCCTGTAGTAGTTTCAACACCCTTTCAGCAGTGGGGATTGGACTTCATTGGGGAAATTCATCCACCCTCAAGTGGCCAACACAGATGGATCCTGAGTGCGACAGAATATTTCACCAAATGGATAGAAGCTGTCCCCACCAGGAGCACTTCTCACAAAGTAATTATCATCTTCCTGGAAGATATCATAGCCAGATTTGGCTATCCTAGCAAAATTGTCACTGACAATGCCACCCCTTTCCGGTCTGATCCTCTGGTCAAGTTTTGTGAACAGTTTGAGATTTCATTGATTCACTCTACTCCCTATTATCCTCAGGGAATTGGACTGGCAGAGTCTTCCAATAAAATCCTGATCAAGATCATTAAGAAATTACTAGAAGAAAATAAAAGGGCCTGGGATTCAAAGCTCAAATTTGTGTTATGGACTAATCAAGTGACACCAAAGAAGTCCCTGGGCATATCACCCTTTCAACTTGTTTATGGAACAGAGGTTGTTTTCCCCACTCAGCTCGCTTTATCCGTGGCGAAATTCCTCCAAGACATTGCTGGAGAGCCTGACCATATGGTCAGAAGGATTCATCAGATGGTGGAAATATAGTAGATCAGAGAGCAGATCTTGGATAGGGCCTACAACCATCAGCAGAAGATCAAGTAGGTTTTTGACAGGAAAGGCAGAAAGAAAGAATTCGAGCAGGGTGATCTGGTGCTCAAATGGGATGCACCCAGGCAGGACAGAGGAAAGCATAAAAAATTTGATGCCCTCTGGTTTGGGCCTTTCAAGATCCTTGAAGTATTTTCAAACAACACTTACAGGTTGCAGGATCTGGAAGGCAAAGAAGTTTTTGGTGGCCCAGTAAATGGGCATTTCTTGAAAAAATGTTTTTTGTAAGCCACAGTCAGCTCTTTTGTTCTTTGAAAATATTGTTTTTGTTTTCAGCTTAATAAAAGACTCCTAGCCCAACAACAAGGCACTAAATCTGTAAAAGAGTCCTTAGAGCATCACAAGGACGACTCTATCCCCCATGAAGCCAAATGTTAGTGATATTTCTGGTATGGGGGGTTAGAATGCGAAGGAGTGGGTAAAAAAC
>ML788870.1:585905-639691 GCA_009831015.1 Picea engelmannii | reverse complement strand
TCTTTCTGAGCAGGGATCTCTAACCCAGTTTCTGGCTAACACCAAGGAAAGTCTACAGAGAACAGGATGTTTTGGTTCTTTCCTTTCTGAGTAGGAACCCTTAATCCAATCCCTGGCTAACACACTTGCATAGGTAAATGAAATCTACAGAAGACAAGGTGTTGTAGTCCCTTTCTGTCTGAGCAGGAACACTTTAACCAAATCTCTGTCTAGCACACTTGCAGAGGTAAATGAAATCTACAAAGGTCGAGGTAATTAGGTTCCTTCCTGTCTGAGCAGGAACCTTTTAACCAGACTTCTGGCTAGCATGCTTGCAACAGTAAATGAATTTTACAGAGGGTATGATGTTCCGATCCCTTTCTGTCTGAGCAGGGACCCTTAACCAATTCTCTTCTAGCCTCATAAAATCATCACACAAGATTGCTGATAAAAAGAATTACAAATTCCATTCAGTAACTAGGACAGAGTCAGTAGTGTTTCAGCAAATCGGAATCCATTAAAACAGTGTTTCAGCAAACGACAGTTAAACAAAACGTAAACGGAAATTATACTAACACACTTCTATCTAATGGGTGAATCTTGTGAAGAAGGTGGGCCCTCCCTTCTCACAAGATTCCCCTGAACGAGGAGCTAGATAAGGATACTCAAAGCAGTCTTATATTCATCTGTTGAAATATCACATTACAAATTGGAGGAATAGAATACGTCCCGTCTCTCTGGAGTTGCTTCAATACATCAAAACTTGGCTATCTCGAATGGTGATTTCCTCTGATTTAAAGAGGAAATCCCTTCGATACAATCATTACAAAGCATATCTAAATCCTATCCTAAATTGGATCTTCTTTCTAAATCAGCATAGGATGTCCTATTCTCACGCAACCGAATGCTAATACATGAGCTGAACGAGGTATTGTTGTTACGGCTGGTGTAACAGCTTCTTCTCATCGTTGCTGATGTTGTTTCAGCATCGCAATTCATGGGTTGTTTCAGCCATGTGAACTGCACTCTTGACTATGTCGGCCTTGATCGCTAACTGTAACGGCTTGTGTTCAACATCATTGGTTCTGGCGGTCTCCTCTGTGTTTCAGCATCTGCAGTTCTAAGCTTTGTAGCGGCTCTGTGTTTCAGCCTCTGCGACTCCAGACTGTATGGCAGTTCTGTGTTTCAGCACAGGGGCCTCGGACTGTGTTTCAGCAATCGGGGCTTCAGACTGTGTAACGGCTTCATGTTTCAGCATCTGCGTCCTGGGACTGTAGCAGCTCCGTGTTTCAGCATCTGTTCAGCAACAACGACCTTGGACAGTTATGTGTTTCAGCACAGGCCTCAAATGCTAATCTGCAGTTATGGACACTTATGCAGTTCTAATCAATAGTTCAGTACAAGAGTAATGTAAAATATCATGCAAAACAAATTAAACGTATAGTAATGAGAAAGGACGTTGTATACCTTGGAATGATCATATGAAGTGATAATATGAGTCTAAATACAGGTGATCAAGGGTATAATAATGGCAAAAAGTATGGGCAAAAAGGGTACATTGTGTGGTCCTAACACTGATGTTGGTTATTCCCAAAATTCGGATCTCTCCATCCCTGGTACCAAGGTTGAGCATGGACATTTTGCGGAGGCCAATTTGGCCAGTTCCATGGATGTTGTTGTTGAGAGAAGGGTCGATACTAGCTGGAATATTGTGGGGATGGTTCTTGATATGCATTTCCATTTGGATTTCTAGGTTGCCAAGGCCTCTTAGGTGCATATGGAGTCCTTGGAGCTTCCCCTCCCTTGAATATTGCTTGCAATCCAGGTAAGGATGGACAATCTTTTGTTTTATGATTTTCAGTACATATTGCACATACAGGAACATTGTCCAAAGGACATTCTCGTAAAGGATGCCTTTTTCTGCATTTTGGGCAAAATATGCTTAGGATAGGGTTTTCCTCTTCTTGCTTTCTCTTAATCTTCAAAGTGTCTAATTGAGAGCCAATTGTTCATAAAATGTCTGTTTTAAAATTTTCCAAAAGGTTTCCCAATTCGACTCTAGTAACTCCACCAGATGTGGATGCTTTGGTATTTTTATTGACCGATTCTCTCACACTTTTTGCAGTTTTCCCCTTACTTCTTGAGTAAGTTCTACAAAGTTCATTGATTACTTCAAAGTTTTTTTGATAAATGTCTCCTGAAGCCATTAAATTGAGAGTATCAATATATTCCTCTAAAACTCCTTTTAAGAAAAGAGTCTTGATTGCTTCATCCTGGAGATCATTATATTTAGATTTTTGAAGGGTATAGGTAAATCTTTCTAAGAAATCCTCAAGGATTTCTTCATATTGTTGTTGCATTTTGAAGATGTCATTTCGAGAATCCTTGGATCTGCAATAGTCCTGGTACTTCTTTAAAAAAATTGCCTTCATATCTTCCCAAGATCTAATGCTGTATTCTCCTAAACTCATGAACCAACGTAATGCAGAATCTTTCAGGGTGGAAGGAAATAATTTCAACTTATGTGCATCCTAGAGATAGTTATAACTCCTGCACAAGATGTCGAACTCAAAAAGAAAGACATCTGGGTCTTCACTATTTTTCCCATGAAAGGTTGGTAATGCTAAAAGTGGGATATTTTTCATATTGACATCCTGGACTAAATCCAAAATAGGAAACCCAAAGGTGGTTTCTGGTGTTAACTCATTCTCTGCTTGTTCTTCTCCTTCATTTTCAATATGAAGTTCCACATGTAAGTCTCTCCCTCTTTCTCCCATGTTAAAAGGATTACCAAGAATTGTATATGCAATCCAATCTTTCTTTGGTGAGGGTGTGAAATCCCACCTTTCTGGATTCTTTTTGTCAGAATTGTGATCTCCTATTGGTCCTTTTGAGGATCCTATGGCCTTTGATTCCACAGTTGAAGTTATTATCTGTGAAACTACAGAGTTAGGGTTCCCTAGAAGAGCTTGTATTTTCTCTGGATCAACTGTGTCATCCAGGGCGGGATCACCAGGATTTTGAATTTGTTGATGTATGGTGTTTCCTGGTTCTAGGTTTTGTTCTATGGTTTCCTCAACCAGAATTCCAGTTTCAGTTTCTATTGCTTTTTGGGTGGAGGTTTCTCCTTTTTGTTGTTTTATATTTCCCCTAAATCTACCTCTATGATCTCTATTTCTCATGAAGTCATACTAAATGAAAGAAAAAGAAACTAAGATTGAGTTTCAAAGTACCTGTGATAACTGATATGTCGGTTCTCACCCCTTTGTTTCCACAGCTCCTCTTACCATCAATCTACTAACATACCACACCAAACTAAGTGCATTCTAAAACTAATCAAGACAATTATCTAACTTACCTTTTAAACAGCTCCCCGGCAACGACGCCAAAAATGTCAGGCTGCTATATTAAAGATTTTAATGACCTGAAAACACTGAATTGTCAAACCAGGGTAAGTGAACTTAGAGCTGCTACACTGTATGTGCGGGTAAGATTCTAATTCCTATCTAAAGACTATTCTTATAAGAAAACACAAACTCACTCTTAGAAACTAAATCCTAATGATTACCTTGAAACTTATCATTTCCTGTTTAATTCATCAAAAGAGAACAGTTATGTGCTTAAGTGTAGGTACTTCTATTTCTATTCTAATGTGATTTCACAAGACTATCTACCACTATATTTGATCATCTAATCATAACTATTTCTATCTAAGCCATGACAGAAAGATTATTTCCTAAAATCCTTTTAATCTAAACATCGAAAATAAGTCTAAATCTATCCATAGGAAAAATAAAGAAATATCCTATTTACCCTACTGGTACTGGAAGCTTCCTCTAATTCAATTGCAACCTAACTATCCTAACAGAGAAGAGTAACCTAACTATCTTAACCAAAGCAAAGTAAATTCAAACTTGCATTCTCTTTAATTTACGTTCAGATTGAAAACTGGAAACAAAGCAAATCTAGTTCATGCTTTAAATTGTACAGGAATCAACCATGCTTTCAACACTCATCAACGTAGAAGATATTAATCTGCTGGAAATGATACAATTGAAGAATAATTAAGCAAGAATCTGAACAAGTTAATTCCCAAACTCAAATAAGCTAACATGCATGCAAATCCTAAGATACTGAAATAAACTAATTCTAATACAGAGAAAAGCAGCGACTTGAACCTATTGGCGGGCCCAACCAAGAGGTGCAATCGTCGAAAGGAAAACCAGAACTACTCAGATCATTCTACGTAATCACTGTTCATGCTTCACGCTCCATTTACTCAGAAAAATAACTCAAGTCATATAACATCGAAGTAACATAATGCATAAGCAGATTGTATTAGCAGAAATGTATATCATAGCATAACATAACCAACGTTTCTTAGGAGAAATCCTATGTTTATATAGATCCTCCTCAAAAATAGTTTAAAACAAAAATACATTAATTCAAACGGATCCCAGATCCGAAAATAACTCAAAATCAGTTAAAAACGGTCTTCACATCTTCATGACACGCAGTGTCATGAAGTCTGAGTCATGAAGTATTAACAACTCAGTTCTATAATCTCTCCTTGAATCAGCATATGAGTGATGACTCAATCTATCATGTAAATCACACTGTCTACCACTCTGGCCATATTGCGCGGATCTTTAGCAGCTTCGTTGGTATCTCCACTGGGTGCGCGCTGGTACCTGGTACTGGCAAGTTCTGCTTCAAATAGAAATAGTACCTAACTCATGCCACATTAGTATCAATATTAATTTAAAGTATCAAAATACATAAAAATGAATTGAAATGTAAGAATACCTTGAGTAGCCCCATTTAGTCGTAAAGAGATGTCAAGTGTGTCATAACAAGGCCAAAAGGGAGTGGTAATAGGTATGGAAATGGAGGTCTTTTTGATATGATGTAGGCAAAAACATAGTCGAAACTAGAGACTAACATGTGCCGAGTTGGCTGAGCTAGCATCAATCCCAATGAAGCAGTTATTGAAGCAGTTGGTGGTTGTTAGACATCGCCTCCGCAATAATGGGAAAGTCCGGCGACAAATTAAAGGCACGTTGATTCACCCATGAAGCTGTTAGGAGTTCGATTTCGTCTGCCATAAGTGCACAATCATTCAGAAGCTGCAGGTGCAGATTGTCATAAGCCATGCAAACACAAAGTTTTAATGCAACATCTCAATTTTGTTGCTGTTGTTGTTTTGAGTATATGTAGTCATTTTCACCATTTTTGTATCTATCGATGGTAGAGCAGAGCACCCTACTGTAAAGTTTTAACAGATATTCTAGTTTTCTGGGTATGCATTTGTATTTGAGATTTCTTGTTTTATGACAAACAATTTTCCTATCCCGTCTTTGTTTTCCTCTTACACCAGAGAATTCGTGATTAACTGATTCTCGCGAATCATTGCAGTTATGTTATAATGAAAGGTTCATTGTTGCATGGTTGTATTCTCTGGTTTTGCGTTTGAATGTAAGATGATATTTCCTTCGAATGTCTTCTTCTACAGTCTGTTGGTAACTCGATGTTAGTACCAGACCTCTGCTTTTCTCTTATATAAGTCTTCCACCTGTTTCACCATATACTACAACTCACTGTCTGAAGTTTATATAAGACCTCACTCACCCATGCATGACTAACCTAGTTTTGGTGTTGGAACGATATTGTTTTGAGTTGGCTTCCATTCGGTCACCCCATCTATAAACCACTGTGACATAAAAATGATGGGCGTCGGGCTCTACTCCTGCTAGCAATCCAGGAGTGACTTCCGTCGCCAACACATTCGCAAACCCGAAAACCCATTTGTTCTGGTGCTTAAATTTCTGCTCAATTTTAACAGCATATTGATAAGCAGCACCGAGTGATGAGATGTCCAGAAAATCCATTTCAGTCTGGATGTATCTGTGTAGATCCCCACGGTATTTCAGAACCAAATTTCACTCAAAGTCTTTGATATCCATCTTGGTGCGCAAGGTATGGAAGGTATTGGTGAACTCTGAAACTCCTTGGCCCCTCTCTTGCCACAGTTTGGTCCATCACATGTACTGGTCCTCATAGTTACCAACAGGGTAATAATGTTCCTTTACCACATCCACAATAAAATCCCAAGTGGGATCGGCCCCATATATTCTAGACTCCTCTATGGAACTTTTCTCCGAGTAAGTTTCCCACAAATGTTTGACATGAGGGAGAGATTTAAGGAGTGAGAAGGTGATATTTTCTTTGTCGGAAAATTTGTTAACAGAGAAATAACCTTCTAGTAGAGTTAACCATTTTTCTAGGGCTTTTGCATCTATCTATCCTTCAAATACAAGAATATCAAAGTTAAATTGTAGCTTGAAAGGTGAGGTGCCTCCAAATTGGTTTCTTTATGAAGATGCACCTGATGCTATCGACAGGCGTTGAAGGATGTGGGAAAAATTCTCCATCATTTCGTCCCTCTGTCGTGTGAGAGCTTGCTCAAGCAACATATTGATAGGATCGTCTGCTCCGTCGTTTTTATTTTCTTCTTCCATTGAGGGTTTCTTGGGTGTGCGAGAGCGATTGTCTTCAAGAGAGACAAACTTGAGACACAACTTTCTATACTCAGACCTCATATGGGACTTGCACTGAAAAACGATCAAGAGCAGCCTGCTCTGATACCACTGATCCAGATTATTTTTGGCAAGAAATGAGAGCGGAGATATAATAAAGAAATGCACAGAGATATTGCATATATTCAATAATATAACAGAAATGTATCAGAGATGCAACCATAAACACATATATATAGTAATACATGCTTTCTATTAATCAAACGAATGTACAAAGACTGTAAAAAATACAGAGTGAAAGACTCGCTAGAATGGTGGCATCTTATCTCTGAGAAGAGTTGTGACGGCTACTCGCATTCGCAATAAGATGATTAAATAGAGACTCTGAAGGCCTTTTTACAATAAACAAGAATGCCAAAAACCCTAGACATCCAAAAACCTAACCCTAGGAGATGAACCACCAAAAGTCACGTGGGCCCCGTTTGGGTAAGTTAGTACATCAACTTCCCCGGGTCGTAACTTTTGCATACGATCTTCGTTTTAGGCGTGTGATAGCCCATTGGAAAGTTATCGTTGAGAAGATTCATTTAGTGGGATAAATCATGCATTGAAATATTATTGAGGAGATCAATACCAAAAAACCTTCATTTAGGCCCTCGAAATGGCCCCGGAAGTAAAAACTACTAAAAATAGTAAATTGCCAAAAATGTTAGAAAAATGTTTTGAGCCATTTGGAAAAGGTGGTTGGCCGCCACTATCCACTTGGATCAATCCTCCCTCCTTAGGAAGCGATGGTCTCCATTGTGTTGAGTTCCCGGGGGAGAGGAAAAAGCATTTGTTGAATCTGCATCCTAGTGAGCTGCTTGTCTTGATGGAGATGTCCCATTGCTCAGTTTGTGGAAATTTGTCACGAACTTGTTGAGGTTGAGGCTGTTCAACAAGTCAAGATACATGAGAGGACGATGTGCAAAATGAATCTTCACACTTTCTTGCAGCCTTGATGACTTGCTTCTATTTGATAGAAGGTGCTTTGGGCAAGCCTTTAGTGGTTGCAGTGTCCTTTTGTTCTCCTTTTGAATAGATTGTGAAGAAGCTGAATTTTGTAGTATGAGATACTACCTTGCGAAACTTTTTAGGTGGAACATTAGTCGGAACTACCTCTGGTATTCTATAGAGATGACCCCCCAAAGTAATAATGACACTACATGGTCAAGACTCATAAATAGCATGGCATCTCCACATATATGGTTGGCCCAAGAGCACATCATAGACATCCAATGGGGAAACATCACATAATACCTCATCCTTGAAGGAATTGGATGTCGTATGATAATTGACACTGTTGGATGACATGGAGATCTTGTCCTTGGTGAAGCCACCCAATGTTGTATGGCTGTGGGTGTGGTGTTGTCAACAATCCCAACTATTTGATGACCTCTGCTAAGATGAGGTTCTTCTGGCTTCTTCTATCAACAATAAAATGTAGTGGGGTCCCCTTCACCCGCATCTGTGAATGAAAAAGGCGCTCCCCCTCTTCAGGATATGTTGGTTCTTCTGGTTGAATTGTTGTGGTAGCGACAATAGCAGTGGGGTATGCGTCAATGATCTGTCCTTTACCATTATTTTCAGAATCATTTTATGAATCAGGGTTCACCTCTTTGTCTTTGATCTCGGCCACTAATGACTATTTTGAGCAAAATTCATCGGTGTTGTTCCAGGAGGGAAACTGTTTGTTAGGGTTGTCTTTGTCATACTTTGGTTGTTGTAGATTTGTAGATATGAACTCCTGTTTGTTCTGGTGCTTAAATTTCTACTCAATTGTAACAGCATATCGATAAGCAGCACTGAGTGATGAGATGTCCAGAAAATCCATTTCAGTCTGGAGGTATCTTTGTAGAGCCCCACGGTATTTTAGAACCAAATGTCGCTCGATGTATTTTATACCTAGATTGGTGCACAAGGTATGGAAGGTATTGGTGAACTCTGGAACTTCTTCACCCCTCTCTTTCCACAGTGTGGTCCATCTCAGGTACTAGTCCTCATAGTTGCCAACAGGGTAATAATGTTCTTTTACTGCATCCACAAAAAAATCCCAAGTGGGATCGACCCCATATATTCCAGACTCCTCTGTGGAACTTTGATCCCAATAAGTTTCCCACCAATGTTTGACATGAGGGAGAGCTTTAAGGAGTGCGAAGGTGATCTTTTCTTTGTCGAAAAAATTGTGAACATATAAATAACCTTCAAGCAGAGTTAACTATTTTTCTAGGGATTCTCAATCTATTTGTCCTTCAAATAAAGGAATATAAAAGTTAACTTGTACCTTGAAAGGTGAGGTGCCTCCAAAGTGGATGATTTATGAAGATGTGCCTGATGCTATCAGCAAGCGTTGAAGGATGTGGGCAAAATTCTCCATCATTTCATCTCTCTGTTGCGTGAGAGCTTGCTCAAGCAACAGATTGATAGGATCGTCTGCTCCGTCGTTTTTATTTTCTTCCGCCATTGAGAGTTTGTTGTGTGTGTGAGAGTGATTGTATTCAATAGAGACAAGCTCAAGACCCAACTTTCTATACTCGGACCTCGTCAGGGACATGCACTGAAAAAATGATCAAGAGCAGCCTGCTTTGATACCATTGATCCAGATTATTTTCGGCACGAAATGAGAGTGGAGATATAATAAAGAAATTCACAGAGATATTGCAAATATTCAATAATATAACATAAATGTATCATATATGCAACCATAAACACAGATATATAGTAATACATGATTTCTATTGATCAAAGAAATGTGCAGAGACTGTAAAAAATACAGACTGAAAGACTTGTTAGAATGGTGGCAACTTATCTCTGAGAAGAGATGTGACAGCTACTTGCCTTCGCAAGAAGACAATTACAATGAGGCTCTGGAGGAATTTTTACAATAAAAAGGAATTCCAAAAACCCTAGACATCCAAAAACCTAACCCTAGGAGATGAAGTGCCAAAAGTCATGTGGGCCCCGTTTAGGTAAGTTAGTACATCAACTTCTCGGGGTCGTAACTTTTGTATATGATCTTCGTTTTAGTCATGTGATAGCCCGTTGGAAAGATATCGTCGAGGATATTAATATAAGGATTTAAATCATTCCTTTCGATATTTTTGAGGAGATTTATACCAAAAAACCTTCATTTAGGCCCACAAAATGGCCCCGGAAGTAAAAACTACTAAAAATAGTAAATTACCAAAAATGTCAAAAAATTGTTTTGAGACACTTGGAAAAGGTGGGTGGCCACCAATATCCACTTGGATCAATCCTCCCTCCTTAGGAAGCAATGGTATCCATTGTGTTGAGTTCCCGGGGGAGAGGGAAAGGCGTTTGTTGAATCTGCATCTTGGTGAGCTGCTTGTCTTGTTGGAGACTTCGCGTTGCTCAGTTTTTGGAAATATGTCATGAACCTGTTGAGGTTGAGGTTATTAAACAAGTCAAGATACATGAGAGGAAGATGTGCAGAAATAATCTTCACACTTTGGTACAGCCTTTTCAACCTGCTTCTGTTGGATAAAAGGTGCTTTCTGCAAACCTGTAGTGGTTGCAGTGTCCTTTTGTTCTCCTTTTGAACAGATTGTGAAGAAGTTGAATTTTACAGTATGAGATACTACCTTGCGACACTTTTTAGGTGGAACAAGAGTCAGAACTACCTCTGGTGTTCTGTAGATATGACCCCCCAAAGTAACAATGACACTACGTGGTCGAGACTCATAAACAACATGGCATCTCCACATATATGGTTGTCCCAAGAGAACATCACAGACATCCAGTGGGGCACATCAAATAATACCTCATACTTGAAGGGTTGGATGCCGTATGATAATTGACACTATTGGCTAACACACAGATCTCGTCTTTTGCGAAGCCACCCAATGTTGTATGGACTAGGTGTGGTGTTGTCGACAATCCCAACTGTTTGACAAACTCTACTGAGATGAGGTTCTTCTGGCTTCCGCTATCAACAATAAAATGCAGTGGGGTCCCCTTCACCCACATATGTTAATGAAAAATGTGCTCCCCCTCTTCAGGATCTGTTGGTTCTTCTGGTTGAATTGCTATGGTAGTGACAATAGCAGTGGGGTCCGCGTCAATGATCTGTCCTTTACCATTATTTTCATAATAATTTTCTGAATCAGGGTTCAGCTCTTTGTCTTTGATCTATGCCATTAATGACTATTTTGAGCGACATTCATCGGTGTTGTGCTAGGGGCATTTGTGGAGCTCACACCATTTTCTGATGTCCTTCTTTGTCTTCCCGTGAGCCTTCTTTTCCTGTGTCTTGGACTGGTTTTCGGGAAACTGTTTTTTAGGGTCGTCTTTGTCAAACTTTGGTTGTTGCATATTTGCAGACCCAAACTCCCATTTGTTCTGGTGCTTAAATTTCTGCTCAATTTTAACAACATATCGATAAGCAGTACCGAGTGATGAGATTTCTAGAAAATCCATTTCAGTCTGGATGTATCTGTGTAGAGCCCCACGGTATTTCAGAACCAAATTTCACTCGGAGTCTTTGATACCCAGCTTGGTGTGAAAGGTATGGAAGGTATTGGTGAAATCCAGAACTGCTTGGCCCCTCTCTTACCGCAGTGTAGTCCATCTCATGTACCGGTCCTCATAGTTTCCAACAGGGTAATAATGTTCATTTACCGCATCCACAAACAAATATAAAGTGGGATCAGCCCCATCTATTCTAGACTCCTCTGTGGAAATTTTCTCCTAGTAAGTTTCCCATCAATGTTTGACATGAGGGAGAGCTTTAAGGAGTGCAAAGGCGATATTTTCTTTGTCGAAAAAATTGTGAACAGAGAAATAACCTTCTAGCAGGGTTAACCATTTTTCTAGGGCTTCTGCATCTATCTGTCCTTCAAATATAGGAATATCAAAGTTAACTTGTAGCTTGAAGGGCGAGGTGCCTCCAAAGTGGCGTCTTAATTAAGATGCTCCTAATGCTATTGGCAGTTGTTGAAGGATGTGGGAAAAATTCTCCATCATTTCGTCCCTCTGTCGCATGAGAGATTTCTCAAGCAACAGATTGATAGGATCATATGCTCCATCGTTTTTCTTTTCTTATGCCATTGAGGATTTCTTGGTTGTGCAAGAGCGATGTTATTCAAGAGAGACCAGCTCGAGACCCAACTTTCTATACTCGAACCTCGTCAGGGACATGCACTGAAAAAACGATCAAGAGCAACCTGCTCTGATACCACTGATCCAGATTATTTTCGGCATGAAATGAGAGAGGAGATATAATAAAGAAATGCATAGAGATATTGTAGATATTCAATAATATAACATAAATGTATCAGAGATGCAACCATAAACATAGATATACAGTAATAGATGATTTCTATTAATCAAAGAAATGTACAGAGACTATAAAAAATACAGAGTGAAAGACTCGCTAGAATGGTGGTAGCTTATCTCTGAGAAGGGATGTGATGGCTACTCGGATTTGCAAGAACATGATTACAATGAGGCTCTGAAGGCCTTTTTACAATAAACAAGAATGCCAAAAACCCTAGACATCCAAAAACCTAACCCTAGGAGATGAAGTTCCAAAAGTCATGTGGGCCTCGTTTGGGTAAGTTAGTACATCAACTTCCCAGGGTCGTAACTTTTGCATACGATCTCCGTTTTAGGCATGTGATAGCCCTTTGGAAAGGTATAGTTGAGGAGATTATTTTTCGGGGCTCAGTAATTCTCTTGGATATCATTGAGGATATAGATACCAAAAAACATTCATTTAGGCCCTCAAAATGGCCTCGGAAGTAAAAACTGCTAAAAATAGTAAATTGCCAAAAATGTCAAAAAATTGTTTTGAGCCATTTGGAAAAGTTGGGTGGCCATAAATAACTTCCTAGATCAATCCTCCCTCCTTAGAAATCAATGGCATCCATTGCATCGAGTTCCCATGGGAGAGGGAAAAGCGTTTGTTGAATCTGCATCTTGGTGAGCTGCTTGTCTTGCTGGAGACGTTGCATTGCTCAATTTGTTGAAATATGTCATGAAACTATTGAGGTTGAGGTTGTTCAACAAGTCGAGATACATGAGAGGACGATGTGCAGAACGAATCTTACACTTTGCTTCATCCCTGTCGACCTGCTTCTGTTGGATAGAAGGTGCTTTGGGCAAGCCTATAGTGGTTGCAATGTCCTTTTGTTCTCCTTTTGAACAGATTGTGAAGAAGCTGAATTTTGCAGTATGAGATACTACCTTGTGGCACTTTTTCAGTGGAACAGTAGTCAGAACTACCTCTGGTATTTTGTAGAGATGACCACCCAAAGTAACAATGACACTACGTGGTCGAGATTCATAAAAAGCATGGAGTCTCCACATATATGGTTGGCCCAAGAGCACATCACATACATCCAGTGGGGAAACATCACATAATACCTCATCCTTGAAGGGTTGGATGCCGTATGATAATCGACACTATTGGCTGACACGGAGATCTCATCCTTAGCGAAGCCACCCAATGTTGTATGGCTGTGGGTGTGGTGTTGTCAACAATCCCAACTGTTTGATGACCTCTACTGAGATGAGGTTCTTCTGGCTTCCTCTATCAACAATAAAATATAGTGGGGACCCCTTCACCCACATCTGTGAATGAAAAATGTGCTCCCCCTCTTCAGGATCTATTGGTTCTTCTGGTTGAATTGTTGTGGTAGCAACAATAGTAGTGGGGTCCGCGTCACTTATCTATCCTTTACCATTATTTTCAAAATCATTTTCTGAATCAGGGTTCACCTCTTTGTCTTTGATCTCAACCACTAATGACTATTTTGAGTGACATTCATCAATGTTGTGCCAGGGTCTTTTGTGGAACTCGCACCATTTTTCGGTGTCCTTCTTTGTCTTCCCGTGGCCCTTCTTTTCCTATGTCTTGGACTGGTTTTTGGGAAACTGTTTGTTAGGGTCGTCTTTGTCATACTTGTTGCATATTTGCAGACCCGAACTCCCATTTGTTCTGGTGCTTAAATTTATTCTCAATTTTAACAACATATCGATAAGTAGCACTGAGTGATGAGATGTCCAAAAAATCCATTTCAGTCTGGATGTATCTATGTAGAGCCCCATGGTATTTTAGAACCAAATGTTGCTCGGAGTGTTTGATACCCAGGTTGGTGCGCAAGGTATGGAAGGTATTGGTGAACTCCGGAACTGCTTGGCCGCTCTCTTGCCGCAGTGTGGTCCATCTCATGTACTGGTCCTCATAGTTTCCAACAGGATAATAATGTTCCTTTACCACATCCACAAAAAAATCCCAAGTGGGAGCGGCCCCATATATTCCAGACTCCTCTGTGGAAATTTTCTCCCAGTAATTTTCCCACCAATGTTTGACATGAGGGAGAGCTTTAAGGAGTGCGAAGGTGATCTTTTCTTTGTCAGAAAAATTGTGAACAGAGAAATAACGTGCTAGCAGAGTTAACCATTTTTCTAGGGCTTATGCATCTATCTGTCCTTCAAATACATGAACATCAAAGTTAACTTGTACCTTGAAAGGTGAGGTGCCTCAAAAGTGGCTTCTTGATGAAGATGCACCTGATTCTATCGGTAGGCATTAAAGGATGTGGGTAAAATTATCCATCATTTCATCCCTCTATCGCATGAGAGCTTGCTCAAGCAACATATTGATAGGATCGTCTGCTCCGTCGTTTTTATTATCTTCCTCCATTGAGGGTTTCTTGGGTGTGCGAGAGTGGTTTTATTCAAGAGAGACAAGCTTGAGACCCAACTTTCTATACTCGTACCTCATTGGGGACATGCACTGAAAAAACGATCAAGATCAACCTGCTTTGATACCACTGATCCAGATTATTTTTGGCACGAAATGAGAGCGGATATATAATAAAGAAATGCACAGAGATATTGCAGATATTCAATAATATAATAGAAATGTATCATATATGCAACCATAAACACAGATATACAATAATATATGATTTCTATTAATCAAAGAAATGTACAGAGACTGTAAAAAATAGAGAGTGAAAGACTCCCTAGAATGGTGGCAGCTTATCTCTGAGAAGAGATGTGAGGGCTACTCGCATTCTAAATAAGATGATTACAATGAGGCTTTGAAGGCATTTTTAAAATAATCAGGAATTCCAAAAACCCTAGACATCCAAAAATCTAACCCTGGGAGATGAAGCGCCAAAATTCATGTGGGCCCCGTTTGGGTAAGTTAGTACATCAACTTCCTGGGGTCGTAACTTTTGCATACGATCTCTGTTTTAGGCGTGTGATAGCCCATTGGAAAGGTATCGTCGAGGAGATTTATTTAGAGGACTCAATATTATTTTGGCTATAATTGAGGATATCAATACTAAAAACCTTAATTTAGGCCCTCAAAATGGCCCTGGAAGTAAAAACTGCTAAAAATAGTAAATTACCAAAAATGTCAGAAAATTGTTTTGAGCCATTTGGAAAAGGTGGGTGGCCACCGATATCCACCTGTATCATTAGGGGGCCTCTTTTATCACTGAAATTTCTTCCGCAAATGGTTACAGGAATACAACATCTCCAAACACTTATTAGTTCACTCACAACCCCAAAAAATGCATTTCCAAAGGGCACAAACTATACAATTGATCAATAAATTTACATGTGAAAAAACACTACAGGAAGCATGCGCACGTGCGTAGGCCAAAGAATCCATAAGAGCGCACATGCGCCCGATGTGCGACTGTGTACGATAAAAGCCGTGCACTCCTATGAACGACGCATTTATGGTTCTTGTCGGCCCCTCACCCACTTCTATACCATCTCCCAACTTGATTTGACCCTCAAATCCAATATGAATCCAAGTGGGGGGCTGGTTAAAGACCTAAGGGTGCCCTAAAGGACCCCTTGTTCACCCTAAAAACTGGTTGAATATTTCCTCAAATATTTGCTATAAAAAGAGGCCAATGGTGCCCTCATAATTCAAGAATCTCATTGTATTGTTATGTTGCCTCTATTATCCTACAAGAAACCTTTTTTTCTTCTTGGAGCATACTAGCATCATCTCATTAGGCTATTCACCTCACATCTTGAGGGAATAAGCTTGGATTTCTCCACCATTTGCTTTATAGTTTACCATTTGTAGGAAGAGCTCAGACATAGGGGATTCAAGAGCCCTCCCAAGGAGGAAGAGGGGATTCATAATTCCCCCTTTCTCTACAGTGTTTTCCCATTAATATACTTCTCCATTGATGGCATGATTATTGGTCATTTGTTTGATTGATTTTGGTTCTAATTTCCTTGTGCATTTTAGTTTTATTTCTTTAGTTATTTCTTTAGTTGTTGTTAGCTTAGTTGTTTGTTTATTTCATGTGATTGAGTCATTTGATTCATACACTAACCTCTGTCCTGTCTAGCAGGCCCAACTAGACTTGCAAGTGCCCTTCTTTTTCTCATTGGAGTGACAAAAAGGACACAACAACATAGATCCCAACTATCCCACTCTTAACCAACTGGATTCATGTAGATATCCTTTAGAGATACCAATAATTCAGAGTTGTTTCTGCAAAATTCCTACTAAATTTCCTTTAAATTTATCTTCTTGTACTGTTGTTTTGTTCTCAATAAATCATTGACTAGTGTAAGGTAGTTACATAAACAATGAATGTTCCGATATGGAAACTAGGGTAGCACTCCACTTGTTTAATGAGTCAACAACCTAAAAATTTCAAAACAGTGCCCAAGATAGCAAGGTTAGTGAGGGAGTTTCATCCAATGCAATAACCAACTCATCAAATGATGGATCTCATTGAAATGTGTGCAATAGTGGCCCCTTGGTTGTCATAAAAACCCCCTTATAGAGATGTATGTCCTCAAAATGTGTTCCATTAGTACCAATGCATGTGAAAACAACCATCTCTCCTCAAACCAAGGGCCAAAAGTGGGACAACCTAGGAAAATACACATAAAGGGTGAAACATCCCACTAAACCAATCTGAACAAAACCTAAAAACAATGTCCTAGAGAATGAAACATTATGCTAATACCATCAATCATCTCAAAACCATGGGACACTCTATAACTTATATGTGCAGGGTAGTTAGGCCTCCTCAATAAATGTGCCAAGATGTAATGACCAAGGGAGAATTCCATTATATGAGTTAGCCAACCTCCTTGAAAGCTCAACCACATGCTAAAAATAGGGCCCTAAAGCTAAGGAACTCCTCATGAATATATCTCAACCATCGAATGAAAAAAACACTTTCCATGAATCCCTCTCCATGAATGTGCTAAGGGTAAAAAGAGAGTGAACCATATATGTAAGACCCTCATCAAGCCCAGTTCTATATCAATATCCACATGTAACATGAAATCCTCCAAATATGAAATGATTCCCCAAGAGATAATGCTAAATGAAACAACAAGTATCAAATCCACAATCGATAGCCATCAAGACACACATCCTCCAAATACAACCTGCTTGGGCAGCGTCTTCAAACTAGTACAATGCCTCATACAATATGAGGGGTAACATATAGAATAGGCCAGCCATATGTAAGGCAATTGATTTAGGAGACTGCTATTGCAAGATGAGGCAAGAGGGAAAATTTAAGAGTTGTTAGTGAAATCGCAAATGACAAAATGTCATGCTTCAAGAAATTAAAAAAAAAACTTTGTGAAAAGAGGGATTAGTTAGCTCGTGTGGTAGATGAAATAACAATATATATATTGTCAAACAAAGCACTGCGACACCACAAATGGTCTTCGCGCATTTGTCAATGGAAGACATCATTAATGCACGTATCTCACAATGATTTGAATAAGCACGTATCTCACAATGATTTGAATAAGAAAATTTGTTAACTTCATTATTTTTATATTGTTTGCATTTTAATGTTGGGCATAATTTTTTTATTTTTCTTTATTAAGAACTAAACATAAAATAATTAAACAAAATAAAGTATTTTAATCACCTAGAATTAGGCGAAAATTTAATAAATTAAAGTTCAATTTTAGTTTCCTATTTCATATCAAAACATCAATATTCATTATCAATGATTTCATTAAGTCTTAAAATCCTCCCATACCGTCAATACATTCACCTAGTCAAGCCATGTAAAATTTCATCACATACAATCACATTTTGAATAAATTTCAACATTCGCCCCATTCACTGCTCACTGTGTTGGGTTGGTTGATGACATTCTAGATGAGCATGTTGGAAGATATTCCATGACATTTCAAGAGAGTTCTGACCATGATTATGTATATGGGAACAATGAATGATGAAAAGGATTAGACCGCATAATGAAGGTTCATGCAAACGTGGACGATGTCGAAGATTATGCAGGGACGTCAGGCATCCTTGACTCTTGAAACCCTCACATACCATAAAGGCATGTGTCTCATCTAACCATGTCAAATTTTGACCTAACCCTTAACCCCTAAGCCGTTGACCCTTAAAGCCTTAATCCCTAATCCCTAAACCTTTAAGCCCTCAACATTAGTTAATCACTAATCCATTAACACAAAAGTCATAAATCCCTTAACCAACCACATACCATTGACCCTTAAACACTTAAAACCTAATCCATAATCCCTTAATCCATAAACCCCTATTCCCTAAGAACTTAAACATTAATCCCCTAGCCCATAATACCTAATCCATTAACCATTAAACTAGCTAACCCATAAGTGCTAAATACGTTTTCTCTTGACCCTTAATCCCTTAAAACATAACCCCTAATTCCTTAACCCTTATCCATGTACCCCAAATCCCTAAATCCCATAATCCTCAAAGTCCCTATCCACTTATAAACCCCCAACACCTCAACTACTTAACTATTTAGGCACATCTGGTGCTAAACCCCATTCACTGCTCACTGTGTGACATTGGTGATGGGCATGCTGGAAGATGTTCCATGACATTGCAAGAGAGTTTCGACAAGAATTATGTAGATGTGAATGACAGATGATGACAATGAGATCGCATCATGAATGTTTATGCAAATGTGGACAATCTCAAATATTATGCAGGGACATCAGGTATCCTTGAGTCTTGAAACCCTCGCATAATATCAAGGCATGTGTCTAGTATAACCATGTGAAATTTCAATGCATACAGGAACATTTTGAAGAAATTTCAAAGTTGACCCCATTCACTGCTCATCGTGCAACATCAGTGGATGACTAATCCATATGGATATCGGTGGCCATCCACCTTTCCTAACTGTCATAAAACAATTTTCTGGCATTTTTGGTAATTTACTATTTTTAGCAATTTTTAACTTCCGAGGCCATTTTGAGGGACTAAATGAAGGGTTTTTGGGATCGAGCTTCTCAATGACATTAAAAGGCTCTAATTGAACCCCCTAAATGAATCTCCTCAATGATACCTTTCCAACAAGTTATCGTGTGCCCCAAACAGAGATCATATGCCAAAGTTATGCCCTAGGAAGTTGATACACCAAACTACCCAAAACGGGGTCCACAAAACTGTTGGATTTTCATCTTCTGAGGTTAGGGTTTTGTATTTTATTTATGATAAAAAGGCCTTTGGAGACTCATTGTAAAATCATCTTCTTGCGAACGTGAGTAGCCGCCACTTCTCTTCTCAGAGATAAGATGTCACCATTCTGGCGAGTCTTTCACTCTGTATTTTTACAATCTTTGTACATTTTCTCTCATTAATAGAAAATTGTGTATTACTGTATCGTTGTGTTTATGGTTTCATATCTAATACATTTCTATTATATTATTGAATATCTGAGATATCTCTGTACATTTCGTTATTATATCTCCTCTCTCATTTCGTTCCAAAAATAATATGGATCTGTGGTATCAGAGCAGGTTTCTCTTGATCGTTATTTTTTTCCAGTGCATGTCCTCAACGAGGTCCAATTATAGAAAGTTGAGTCTGGAGCTTATATCTCTTGAAGACAATCGATATCGCATGCCCAAGAAACCCTCTATGGCGGAAGAAAAGAAAAACAATGGAGCAGACGATTCTATCAATTTGTTGGTTGAGAAATCTCTCACGCGACAGAGGGACGAAATGATGGAGAATTTTTCCCACATCCTTCAATGCATGTCAATAAAACATGCGCGTCTTCATCAAGCGACCACTTTTGAGGAACCTCTCCTTTCAAGGTACAAGTTAATTTTGATATTCCCATCTTTGAAGGACAGATAGATGCAAATGCCCTAGAAAAATGGTTAAATCTGCTAGAAGGTTATTTCTCTATTCATAATTTCTCTGACAGGGAAAAGATCACCTTCGCACTCCTTAAGGCTCTCCCTCATGTCAAACATTGGTGGGAAACTTACTGGGAGAAAAGTTCCACAAAGGAGTCTGGAATATATGGCGTTGATCCCTCTTGGGATTTTTTTGTGGATGCAGTAAAGGAACAATATTACCTTGTTGGAAACTATGAAGACCAGTACATGAGATGGACCACACTGCGGCAAGATAGGGGCCAAGCAATTCCAGAGTTCACAAATACCTTCCATACCTTGTGCACCAATTTGGTTATCAAAGACTCTGAATGACATTTGGTTATGACATACCGTGGGGCTCTACACAGATAGATCCAAACTGAAATGGATTTTCTAGACATCTCATCACTCTGTGTTTCTTATCTATATGTTGTTAAAATCGAATAGAAATTTAAGCACTAGAACAAATGGGAGTTTGGGTTTGCAAATATGAAACAAAAAAAGTATGATAAATATGGCCCTAACAAATAGTCTATCGAAAACCAGTCCAAGCCATAATAAAATAAGGGTCACGGGAAGACAAAGAAGGACACCATAAAATGGTGCTATTTCCACAAAATCCCCTGGCACAACACCAATGAATGTATCTAAAAACATTCATTGGTGGTCGATATCAAAGACAAGGAGCCAGACCCTGATTCATAATTTGATTATGAAAGTATTGGTAAAAGATAGATCATCGATGCAGACCCCACTGCTATTGTCATGACCGCAACAATTCAACCAGAAGAACCAACCAATCCTGAAGAGGGGGAGTGCATTTTTCATTCACAGATGTGGGCAAAGGGGACCCCGCTGCATTTTATTTTTGATAGAGGAAGCCAAAAGAACCTCATCTCAGCAGAGGTCGTCAAACAGTTGGAATTGTCAAAAACAACACACCCGCAACCATACAACATCGGGTGGCTTTGCCAGGGAAGATATCTCTATGTCAACCAATAGTGTCGATTGTCATATGGCATAAAACCCTTCAAGGATTAGGTATTATGTGATGTTTCCCTACTGGATCTATGTGATGTTCTCTTGGGTCAACCATATATGTGGAAACGTCATGTTGTTTATGAGTCTCGACAATGACACTGTGGAGTCGAGACTCAAAAACAACATGACACTTCCACAGACTTTGTTTATGATTTTACAATGAGGCTCCAAAGGTCTTTTTATCATAAATGACCCCCCAGATAAAAAGGCCTTTGGAGCCTCATTGTAAAATCATCGTCTTGCAAATGCGAGTAGCCGTCACATCTCTTCTCATAAATAAGTTGCCACCATTCTAGCGAGTCTTTCACTCTGTATTTTTACAGTCTTTGTACATTTTCGCTCATTAATAGAAAATTGTGTATTATTGTATCTTTGTGTTTATGGTTGCATCTATGATACATTTCTATTATATTATTGGATATCCAATATATCTCTATACATTTATTTATTATATCTCCTCTCTCATTTCATGCCGAAAATAATATGGATCAATGACATTGGTGATTGACCAGTTGGAAGAGGTTACATGAAATTTCAAGAGAGTTATGAAAAAGCCCTAACTCCCCTAATCCTTGATCCATTGACCCAGATTATATCCTTAAGACCTAATCCATAATTAACCCTTAATCCCTCAACCTTAGTTAATCAGTAATACCTTAACACAAAAGCCCTAAATTCCCTAACCCCTAAGCCATCAACCCTTAAAAAATTAACATTAATTCCTAATCCCTTAATCCATAAACCCATATGCCCTAAGAACTTAAAAATTAATCCCCTAGCCCATAATCCCTAATCCATTAAACATTAAACTACCTAACCCATAAGCACAAAATCCCTTATCTCTTGACCCTTAATCCCTTAAACCCTAACCCCTAATCCATTAACCCTAAATACCTTAAACCCTAACCCCTAATCCATTAACCCCAAATCCCTAAATAACATAATCCTCAAATCCCCTATACACTTAACCCCCAACACCTCAACTAATTAACTATTTAGGATAATCTAGCTAAATCTGGTGCTACTTCTGGTGCAATTTCTGGCTCTAACTGAGGTGCTAAAAGTGGTGTTATTTCTGGCGCTAAAGGGGGCATTATTTATGGCACTAAAGGGGGTGCTATTTTCAGTGCTAAATGGGGCACAATTTCTGGTGCTAAATGGGGCACAATTTCTAGCGCTATTAGCGCCTAAATTTTGTGGTCGATGTAAAAAACGCCATAAATAGCTCCATCCCGATAAATAGCACCAGGTTTTTCAAAAAATTGAAGAAAAATACACTAAAACCGACTTTGGAATAAAAAAAGGGAGAAAAAATGAGAGCAAATTACAGGGATTGTAGTGGAAGGAAGTATGAACTGATACCATGACTGAAGACTTCTAATTTTTGAATATAGGAGGTACCCAGATAGCTTTAGAACACAAGAAAAGAGGTGCCCATAGTTTCTCAAGTCCCTAGAAGAGAATAAACACCTAAAGTTGCTAATTTCAAGAATCCAATAGTTCCAATTAGAGGATATTTCAAAGCAGCCAGGAAACTTAAAGCACCACGGCATCCTAGTGCCATTCTCATGAAGCCTCCATATGCTACCAAAACTATTCATGGTGACCCATAGGCACTGACACGTTTTATATCAAGTATGATCTTAGCAAACTGAAAATACCCATGCCTCTTTCATAAGTTTGAAAGCATCCTGCACACAACCATGAGCAGGTGGAAACTCCCAAAGAGGTATTTACCTTTATGGGAATCAATAAACAACCTCAGATACAAGCCCTCGTACCTCAACCAACTAAATATAGAACTTCCTCCCAAGTTTCAAATATGATAATCTTAAGTGATGACGCCATCCCCCTTGCAAGATGACCTAATAAACCTCCAAGATGATGCACCTAAAAGAGTATTTGGAAACCTTCCATATTGTATTGACCAGCTCACCCCACCATTTTATATCACCCTGGAAATTCAATAGCTACACCTACATAAGCACTTGTATGACTCTTGAGCCTCTCACTCCTTGATGACCCTTGTTGTAATGGGGAAATAATGTCGAACCAAACTAGGAAGGGTTGTCATATGTCTCCCTCTATAAGTTTGGTGATCCGACCCATGCTTCCGGGAAAGGGGGGCCATCATAGTCCCGTCATGTCGGCACAAGCCATTGAAGCCACTCAAAGACAAGGAATCATTAGAAGAAAATGAGGGTGTTGGGTGGGGCCCAACAGTCGGGTGGATCAATCGACCTATACTTGATACAAAGCTACACATATGCGGGATAATCCATCTAACCTGAATCAAATTCCATTATAGTAGGTTATCTTATCTTATCTTATCTATTAGTTAAAGACATGTGGATCAAAATATATTCCTCCTACACCAATTACAAGCCATATCTCAAAGTCAATTTCATGCTGAGGAAGATCAAATTCCTGGTCATGCAAGAAGCGGAAACCAGGTCCTACAAAAGAGATGCAAAAGGAACCTATTCGATTAATTTTTCAGGGATTCCTACATTGGCTCACTTGGAAATAGTGGTGGACATCATGCACTTGCATCCACGCTCGTAGTCAGTTCAATCTGAACCCATTTAGTCTACATTCAATACACCTTAATCTCAATACACAACTGCCAACATCGGTCGAGAATAGCATCCCCTTCATCACCAATAAATATCTCATCTTTGTACCAGCCTATGTCCCATGCATACGCACATCTCACATACCCTTCGACGGATTCTTCTTGTCTTTCTTTTAACCGATGTATCCTTGTCACTTTTTTTGGAACCGATGGAGAACGTCTTCTTGGAACCGATGCATGATCTTACTAATGATTCACCTATTTTGAGAAGTCGCTAAGCCAATTTTTGTATAATAATGTATATAATGCAACCTGAAAAACTGACCCTTCCATCTTACGGGATAGTCGTTACCACAGACAAATGCCCCAGATTACCTGAGAAACATCCCATCATTCACTGACAAATCACGTACCATTCATTCACAGCTCACGTCCCGATAAGATTATGCATTCACCAATCCCCATGAATTACCCCTCCAGTCTCCCAGTCTACCTACATTCCCCAACATACCCATCGTTTAATCCGCATTCTATTAGTCTCCCATTCTTTCCCCAACATTTTCCCATCCCCACATTATTAATTTCACACATCCCATACCTACATTCTCACATCCATACTCAACCGAGAATGTGTGTGAGGTGCATGGTCACCAATTATGAGTGATTGATTCGATTGATGGGCATAGTAGTTGGGGGTGGTCCCGGACACTAATGGAGTTATTCTATGATAGATAATATATTTCCTTATCGCCCGCATTACCGCTAATGGCATGATGTTCTTCCAATGAACGGGATCCATCAGATGTTGAGCTAGATGCATTTAGGAAATATCCAACACCGTCGGTTGAATACTCAATTTAACTAGAAGCATCCCTTCTGAATCTATAGCCATCATTCATCTTATACCCCATTCTAGCAACAAGCATAGAAGATCGAGTAGCAACAACGAAGGCAATGGTAAAAGAGTAATAAGTGGTTCGAGAGATGTTTTTTCTAAAGCTAGAGCTTCGCAGTGTATAGCACCTGATCCATAACACAGTCCCTATCACAGAGCAAGGTCACCCCGTTTCGTTCCCAACATCTGACGATTGTATGGATCTGGCCCATCATCTCCATCATTCATGTACCGAGACTAATATTTTAAGTTGTGGATCAAATGGTAGGGGGGCAACATGCTCAGGTCCTGACTCACTCACATATCACGAGGCCAAGTCATCACTGTCACGCTACTGTAATCTTTGTTAGAGCACATGGCCTTTCCATCCAGTCTCTATAAGCATTACTGGTTTTTATCAATTATTATTATGCCAAATATACACTAGTCATCGTACCTCGTAGATCATCCATTCCACACCATGGTCGATATGTTGATTGTACAACCCATTTAGGATGAAAACCATAGTATTAACTTACATATTATGTGCCTTGTGCACTCTAATCAAGCAAGCCATTCAAGGCATTGCTTGATTGGAGTGCACAAGGCGCATAATTGAGAGTGAATTCACTCTCGTAGGATGAGTGGCCCATAACAAAGGCATTAATAGTTGGAAAGTAGGGAAACTCAGTAGTGTTCATGGCTTATCACCACTAGTAGATCTGGTTCTCGTATATCCATCTTCTGTATTGGTGTCACTACTCTAGCTCAGGTTAAGCAACATGCCCACCAAATCCTTTTTCAAATCCCTGGCCACCAAAGAAGTCGAGGAATCCATTGTCTCCCTCAAAATCTCACTGGGTCAAATGAAAAAGTAAGAGGAGATTGAACATGAATTTGTTGAGCACTACTCAACAGTCTTCCAGTCCCAAGGCCTTTTCCCTAAGTGGTTGGAAGCTACCCAAAAATGTCTAGATGTGGTGCCTTGCAAGCTTTCTGATGAACACTGACAGACTTGTGACCTATGTTTGACCTTGGTTGAGCTAGCCATGACCCTCCATGAGATAGTCGATGACAAAGCCCCTGGGTTTGATGGATTTCCATGTGAATTCTAAAAGGTGTCAGGGTATTTTATTGGCCTTGATCATGTCTGTGTTGACAAGGAAATCCTAATCTAATGCTTCATGGGGGCAATTAACTAGGTACTTCTCTGATTTATCCTGAAGTCTAGGGACCCTAAGATAATCACCAATTGGTGGCCTATTACTCTGCTCAACACTTCCTACAAAATATTGGCCAGTAATCTCATGCTATCAGTTGAAGCACATTATACCTAAGATCATCTACCCTAAACATACGAGGTTCATCTGTCGGTGGGGTACAATCTTTATAATGTTATTATTATTTAGGAGGACATGGAATGGGTTTGTTCTACTAGCCTAGAGCCCTTCTTCATCAAAATTGATTTTGAAAAGGCTTATGACCGGGTTGAGTGGCCCTTGATTCTTTCAATCCAATATTATTTCAATCCAATAGCAACATATAAAGAAGAGAAGAAATAATAGTAAAGTGCAGTGTCACTAGTGCTTTCTCCTCATAACTAAGCTACTTCGATATCACCTCAACTACAACCTCTCACAGATCACATGCCTTTCGTTGTTAGGGTTACACCTCTTCTCCATTGCTCTCATGTGCTCTCTCTTCTTTCTCCTCCTGTTTTCATTGGCCGATGTGCTCACATAACACCGCATATGTAATGTGAGCATATGTAAAGGGCTTCACGAAATAAAAACGCCCATAATTTAATAACTTATTGTGCAATTGTGAGCATATGCAAAGGGCTTCACGAAATAAAAACGCCCATAATTTAATAACTTATTGTGCAATTATGAGCATATGCAAAGGGCTTCACGAAACAAAAACGCCCATAATTTAATAACTTATTGTGCAATTGATGTGTTAAGGGATCGAGGACACCACCCCATTAATTTAATTTAATTTAATTTAATAACTTATTGTGCAATTGATATATGTTAAGGGGGCTAGAAGACACCGCACAACTCATATATGTTAAGGGGGCTAGAGGACACCGCACAACTCATAAGGGTTGGCTCCACTTACCCATCGCAATGCACTCACCATCCAATTGGCATTGTAAGCAGGATTGAATCTAGTTAAAAAACTAAATCACAATTAAACAAACATAAAAACCAAAAAGCCAAATCAAGGTTAAAATCTGAGCCTTTCATTTATTCAGATTAAAAAAAATATTACGAGTAAATGAAATAGAAGCCATTGAAAGACCAAGCCCATGTGTGATTAAAAGACCATTTAATATGACCATTTATAGATGTAGACCTATCTACCTATAAATATTAAATTTATCTTTTTAATATATAAATATTTTAATTGTTCATTATAGTAAAATATAATTGAATGATAAATAATCCAAAAAAGTCTAAAGCCTTTTAGGAGCAAGCCATAAGGGAAACATAAAAAAAATCACCCGAATGGCGTCTTCCAAAACAACTTAAATATGTAATGGCAAGTTGAATTCTTGGAATTATGCACATAAGATTTGCAGAAGAAAATAACAAATTGAGTCCTGGACAATTTGTATAAGATTTATAGTTTAGGGACTAGAATAATTTATAATCTTCAATGTTCCAATGGCCACATAACGGAAGAGTGCAATGAAGCAATGAGCAGAATGTTTTCAAGCGAATGCTTAACCTGTGTATCGTATTCATCCACAGTATCACTTCCAAAAAAATCTCCACACACTTTAACAACATTTCTTTTAGTTATCACACTAACTTTGTGTTCCTGACAGAGTATTGCTGTAATATTTAAACCGAATCCCAAGTGTGATGACTGGAAGAATTTGACCCCTGCAACGACAAGTTCCACCATTTTCAGAATGTCCTTTATTATATCCAACCTCTGCAACCTGTATTCCAAAATCGTCCACATACTCTCTCTCGGCTCATTCCACTACTTCATCGTGCCAAACTATGCTATCAATTATGAACAGAGCTTGGTCAAGTGCGCTACTTATCAGATCAATATTCTTCTGCTCCTCTTCATCTTCATGATGAAGCTAGCCTCAGCCTCAGCCTGAGCCTGAGCCTGAGCACGACGAGTGGCAGCTGCGTGCAGGTCTTGAAAACGGGAAATACAAATAATTACGACATTCACCAGAGCGTCAACGTAAGATTCAAGCCCGCAGCAGTTCTTTCTGACCCAGTCAAATTTCAGAATTGCAGTTCCATTGTAGAGGTTTTCATTCGTTATTTCCTTGGAGTTGCGGCGATGATCTAACAGATAGAGAGCAGTATTAAAGCTAAAATTAGAGAACATCAACCGCAATTTCCTGTTACAATCGAAGCACTGATACAATCGACGGCAAATTCTTAAAACAATTGTCTCGATTTTCAAGAGATGGCACTTTAAAAGGTCAGAGAGAATCTGTATAAATGATAATACGTTTTCTTCAGGCGGCACCTGTAAATCAACGATATCTACGATCTTGGCCACTTCTTTGCACGCCTCCGTGTTATCTTCAATTGAAGGGTACAGACTTACCGAGCCTAACATGGGAGTTATTACATTCATCAAGAATTCGTGTTCCTTGACTGATAAAAAGGTCTCTCTATTTTCTGCCGAGTATTGGCAATAAAGACGGAGTAGATTCAATTTTTGCCAGAGAACCTTCCAACTGGCCTCTGGTTTCTCATTATTGCTGTTCTCAGTCGTGGGCATGCAATGCTCAGCAGCCATAACCAAATCATTCAACAGATGTTTCATATCTGTTGAGTTCAAGGGTTTAGTGTAATCCGCTGAAATGACCTCAAGGCAGTTTGTGCTGTTTTCACACGCAAATTGGATCAACAAATTCTTCCGGAATTTTATCATATGATGGATCCATTGTTTTCTCAGATCTCAGATACTTCGCGTCTATTACACAATCAATTTGTTGGTATATACTTTTTTTTTTCTGATAGAAATTACTCGATATATATTAGGTATATATCATTTACAATCACAGTATCCAGACTAGTTCATACTAGCCATTACATATTCGTCCCGGAGAGACCCAGCCGAGTTTGACCTCTAGACCTCCTCCCAACCTTGGAGAAAGGTACTATCTTACCAATCGCGCTGTCTCACGGGACTTGTTGTTGGTATATACTTGGCATCTTATATATCTACACGCACCGTTTCATTGGGCAGAGCAGGTGTATTTTACAAATGTGTTAAAGTCGGTTCAACTTTAAATTTGTTATTATTATTTTTATTTTATTAAATTTTAATAGTAATAATAATCTATTTTTAAAGTTATGGTGAAGTCACATAAAACTTCTTATTTGTAAGATAAGGATCCTCTCCATCCAGCTATAATAATAATAAGGTCTATTGAAGTATACATACTTTAATTTTTTCTAAATTTAAACTTATGATATCTTAAGAAGAAATACATTTTTTTAACCATTAGACCCATAAAGTTATATTCACTATAATATTTAAATTCAAATTTATTATCATTTTTAAACTTATTAATTTTTAATAAATTTTTCTTTGAATTTATTAAATTTTTATAAATTCGCTATCTTTCTTTGAACTTATTAAACTTCCATCCTTTTATGAATCTTAAATTAACCTTTAAATAAATTTAACAAAATTTTCTAATTTTTTATTCTCAACCGGACGGACAAGAACTTTCCAAAGGTGTGCCACGCTGCATTTTGACTCCGCCTCTTTTGGCCTCATTCTTAGCGTCTAACTTTCTTTCAAAAATTAATAATAAATAAAAATAAAAATTTTAAATTTTAAAAAATAATAAATTAAAATTAAAATTAAAAAAAAATGGAAGATAGCCGTGCATTCTTCCATGTAAATTTACATGAGAAAATAAAAAAAATAAACATAAAGAAAACACAAAAATACAAAAGCCTTTTATCTCTCCTCATTCGTAAAGGAAATGAGGCTTTGAAGATGGAAGTTCGTACAATGAGCCTCCCTATTCACATAAGCATAAGCATGTACTTTCTTAATGCATCCTCTGGTTTTTAACCTTTGTGAGTTAGTTTGAATGTTGGCCTTGGTTTAAAAGCTTTGTGAGTTGGGTTGCATGTTGGTTTTTGGTTTTGGTTTTTTATTTTATTAGTAAAGGATTGCATGAAAGTGGTTTTGACTTTCTTAAAGGATGGATGGATTGATTTTTGGGTGTTAAATGATGGATTTAATGGTTGGTTATGGATTTATTAGTTTTTGTTTCAATTCTCATTGCTAGTTCTGTCTTAAAATCATTGTAAGTTTTGTCTTAAAATCATCAATTATGTTGTCATTGATGTAATTGATGTTAAAGGGTTGATTTCAAGTGGTGTCATAGTGATGTGTTTTCATTAATGTCAAGGTTGATGTTAAAGGAAGTTATATCATTGATTTCATGTCAAGGTTGATAGGAAGTACCAAATGGATGAGCTCCAAAGTGGTCTCTTTATGGTGCAAGCCCTCATGGGAAGATGTTCTTGGATAAAGTTCTCAAATTCATCCCCTTATGGTGAAATCACTCACAAAAAGACACTTTGTAACGTCCAAATGGTTAAGTGGTTGAGTAATCTTGATAGTATGGTTAAGGAACCCAAGTTTGGTTGAGGAATAATGCAATGAAGATCAGTGAAGTTGCAGGTGAGACTATTCTAGATGGATAGTACATGTTGTGCCATTTCTGGTGTTATGTGGTATTTCACATAGTTCCTCATGGTTGAGGAAATATTGCTTCGTTAAGTTGGAGAACCCTCATGGGTTATCTAGAAGCCCCTAGAAGGTCAAAGAAGTCAATTTATTCTAGAAGCTCCTAGAAGAAGTTTACTAATTAAATTGGTTGCAACTAGGAGTTCATCATGGGTTAAGTTGTTGGAAAAGGAAAATAATTAAAAATAAATTAGTTGCAACTAGAAGTGGTGGGATTACTATTTGTGGATAAAGTGGTTGTAAGTGGACAAAGTGGTTAGAAGTGGGTTATCCCTAAAAGAAGGAAGTTGGTTAGAAGATAACCCCTAGAGAAAGTTGCTTAAAGAGTATAAATAAGAGAGAAAAGGTCTCGTATGAAAATAATTTTTGAACATAATTGAATATACATTTCTGAAATTGGGAAGGTATTATTGATAGATCAAATTCGCGACAACAAATTTGCGGAAGCAGAACCGCGGTAGCAGACAGCAAAACCCCGGCAAAAGAATTGTAGAAGAAAAACCATGGCAACAGAATCATGACAGTAGAACCATGATAGAAGAATCACAACAATTGAATCGTGGCAACAGTATCATGGCTACAAAAATAGATCCATAATAGAGCCACAGCTATAAGAAAAAAAATGTATGGTTTTCATATGTGCAGTGTTGAATCTATGAATCTGGTTGAGCGTTTGGCTTCTAAATCAGTTGGATGCCCTCTTGGAAGTTTAAGGCTTCATATAGAGTTGATCTGTGGCAGATCTACTGAAGTTTAGTATTGGTTCATAATTGGTTATATTGGCATAATATTGAATGCATGGTTGGAGTCTATTTATGAGAGATATGGCACATCTTGTTTGAGGTATGTTTTGTGAACTAGGGTTTAGCTCTTGAGATGGTATTGGTTGTTCAATATTGCTTCATATATCATATTTGTTAAGGGACACAATTGGTATTTTGTTGTTGGTATTTGATGTATGGTATACATGTTGTGTATTCCTATTGTGATCATGGGCACGAGATCCATGAGATCAGATCTAATTTGATAGAGGAGACATGTTGATGTGAGAAGTTGTTGTGACAGGTTGTGTTGTGCATAGTTGATGCACTTGTGATGGTACAAGTTGTCTGAGTGATTGATGTACATGGTTGATAGTACATGTTGATTGGTATAGATTGTGACAAGTTATTGGTACAGGTTGGACATATTGTCTTCTGTCTACAAGCTAGGTCTTGTACTTGAAGGTTAGATTCCTCACATCTCAATTGGTGCTGAGTGTTGCAAGTTGGGTCTTCTATTGATAGTTGGTACTCTCTTAGATTTGTTGCTCTTTTTCAGTTGGTGATGATAAACCCCAGAGATTGTAGCCTCATGTAACAACACAATACAAAAGATTACACATATATATGGTGTTCTTTGTGTTCATTATGGTGATGGTTTCATGTTCTCTATTATCGATGAATGGTGTTGTTATATGCAAGTAGCTAATTGTGAATGAATAATAATATTTGAAATGGTTGCTAACTAAGTTTTGAGAGAAGTATAAAAAGATCCCTACATTGATTCACCTCTCCCCTCTCAGTGTGGTTGGTATGTTTAACATTACACTCAATAGATTTTGTTTCCTATCTTCAACTAGTAGAACATTTTCTTTGTTGGAACAGGGGAAGACCCAGGGTTCAACGCTGAAGAGAACACCAACAAAGCCCTAACTACCGACCCTTTCGGCAACACCTGTGAAGCAGATGAAGTCTCACCCGAGGTAGAGGCAGGGGTGGTTGCAGAACTCAGGTGTCTGAAACCTTAGCTATGACACATATATGTGATTATATTGCTTACATCACACTTAGCATCAGTTATTTCCTAACATACATTCATTAATACACTTCACAGAAATCACAGAGCACCTTGGTAATTACTCAGATCTAGCACTTAGAAATGATAATCAGGTTATACTCAATAGATTAAGCACTTAGTATCTTATGTATCATATCTATCATGCATTCATATATCATAAGCACAAAGCAGCAATAGATCTATCTAAACGTATCAGAGCACTTAGCAAGAGAGAGATAAACACATCAACACAGTACACAGAGTTACCGTGGCTCACCCCCACCCTGGGGCTACGTCCACAAAGTCTTATTTATATTATCTTGGTCAAGAAGTTACAACACTAAGCCTCCAGGATCCTACCCTGCATAGGACAAGAGATCTGCGCAGCTCACTAGATCCTCTTTTCCAGGGTAGATCCAAGCACTAAGTCTTCTCACACTCTGGCACTCAGCAGTTATAACAACATGCATAGAGATCTTACAGTCACACAGACTTTTGATCACATAGATCCAACTTATGCACTGAGCCATTGACTAGACAGGGATACCTTTTCTTACATGGCCTAGACCTCTATTTATACATAGAAAAAGGCCTAAACAAGGGCCGACATCCCTTTCCCATTACAATATTCCCAAAAAACCCAAAAAGGTTCCACAAAAGATGGCGAGATCACGTGATCTCCACTTCGCTATGCACTCCATCTTCGATAGGCAGTCGAAGTACCAAATGGTCAACTATGACCAAGTATTCCTCAAAACTTGGTCGAGAGCCAACAGGCCCCCAACCTTCACCCGTGACTCGTCCCGATTCACTCTTCTCTGGGTAACTCTGCCTCGAAGGCCTTGAGCTTCGCTTGAGCTACTTCGACCTGTTGCTTTGCTACTGCTTCTTGCTTGACAAACTCTTGAATGAGTGCGTTACTAACTGGTCCTTCTAAGTGCTTCTTTGTTGTGTTCATGACCTGTTCCAGGTCTGTCCCTTGTCTCTCAATCTCTAAGAATAGTTGACATGCCCTATCCTGCAAAGGTTGAAGTTGCTGCATCACTTCCATGACCTTGCTCTAGATCATATGAATATGCTACTGCATGACACGCTGTTCATGGGACATCTTCATTTTCTCTATGGTCATTAGGGCCTTCAGTTGTACCTGTAACTTCTCGGCTTGGTACTTCACCTCCTGGAGATGTGACTCCAATTTATGCAATTAAGGGTTCTTGGATAGGTTCTCATGTATTTACACACTTCTACTACTTGCGTTGGTCTATTCTTGCGGACTAACTTTCCTGCGATCATCTGACAGGTGAGACGCACTGCACCATTGTCAATAGAGGTTACCTTCTAACCTCGCGCGCCTTTTTCAACATTTCCATATGCCTCTTTAATCTTCTGTGAAAGAGCGCGATCCACAGTCTTTCTAGGGTAATAGTCTTGTGGATCAGGGCCCTGCATGCTCAGCCCGGTGATCTAATTGATCAGCGTCGGATCAATCGTTATACGTCAGTTCATTTAGAGATATCCTCCATGGTAGCTCACCAGTAGTAATTTTACGCAAGCGTTCACCTACTGGTGCCTGCCAAAGTGTTGAATCTTCATTACATTAAGTAAGGTGGACTACGCAAGGTTCATCGTCCATTGTTGAGGGACGATCTTGGAATTATTCCCCTTTTTCATCGTCAGATACTTGTGCGGGGCAAGCATACTGTAGGCTTTCCGGTCACCAAGTTTGAAGTTGCAAAACTTCAATGCTGCGAGCTTGGTCTGCTCAGTGTGAACTGCTTGCACACCCTTCGGTAGGTATGCTGTGATCATAGGATAGTCTTAATCTCGAGGCACACTGTCACTCTTGATTTCACCTTTCAAAGGAGGTATGTAAGAGGGAAATATGCTCGGGATCAACTTGGCATTCGTGATGTCATCTCTATGTTTAGTACGTTTCTCGACGGTTTTTCGGGATGTTCCACCTTGAGCAGTGGATGGAGAAGCTGCTACTCCTCTTGACAACGAGGCTTGGACTCCGATGGACATTCCTTGTTCCGACATAACTCTTCCAGTTCTTCAGTTAGCGAGTACTTCTCTCACCGATTCTTCTGTTGCGCTAAGCTCGTCGGACATGTAAGCTCAGGATCACTTTCTCAAGTTTTCAATGGGATGAAGATACCATAATTGAGTAGAGAGAAAGGCGGGGTAGTCACTATTCCATAATGCGGGTATTCTGTGAGCTCAAGTTCTCAAATGGAAAAAGTGTCTTCCAGGCATGGAGCGACAGAATAAGTAAGTAAAGTTGTAATGAACTGCTTGCAACGGATAGGAGGGTCCATTAACTTTTCATCTGTCCATTATGGCATAGTCTAACGGTTAGGTAACATCTCATAACTTTCTTTCAATCCGTTTGGGCCATAATCGGAATGGGTATATCATCTTCTAATGGCTATATTACTTCGACATGGCGAAGTGTTGTAGTGTCCCCAAGGCCAAGCCCCGTTGCAAATCATGATATATGAAATGAATTGTAAACATGTCTATAGGCTGGTGAGCCATGTTTTGTATAAGTTGGTAGGATTATGTGTTTGTTAGGCCATGGAGCCTAAGTGTTGAAGGCCAGGTGCCTGCTGATGTACATGTATGTATGCAGAATGATTAATAAAAATATAAACACCACCAGGTGCAGACTGACCACGATGAATGAGTGAAGGAGGACTGAGCGTCCACAAAGTGGGAAAGGGATTAGGGGCTGTAAGGTGGGAGAAAGGGACTAAGTGTTGAGCCTAGGGGACTTAAGCCTGGGTATAATATTTTAATATTATTTCCCAAAAGACATGCGTATTTATTTTATCCTAAGTTCCTGGTAAGGAAAAACGTGCAAAAGGAATGCATGTTGTGGGAACGCATGCATTTCCCAGGGTGACAAGTGTCAACCCTGGTGCATGCGAATATAATAGCCGAGATGAATCGTGGGAGGGGGATCTTCTCCATTCTACCGGATTGTCTGAACGTGAACCGGTCGGACCTCTATAAGAATACCCTGGTACAATCCCGAAACAAAAGCCGAGAGACTATCCCATGATTGTGGAACCTGTTTGGGGAAGCGCATGTCTATTTTTCCCAATTGACTGTTGCGGCCACGTAGTGCTAGACTACGCGTGGCATGATGGCCAGAGTAAGCCTTGTGCTGAGCTTGTATAGGACCTCTCTTCTGGTGAGGGAGGTGACGGTGGTTGGAAGAGGCAGGTTGTTAGGCCTGTGAGCAACTCTTTCCAGGTGAAAGAGTTTGCTGGGAAGGGGTTTCATCCAGAGAGTGCCCAACACCAACTACGGGCTCTGAGACTTCCTAATCCGGCCTGTTACTGAGACCCGGAGAGGGAGGTTAGCACCAATGGACTGTGCGTGTGAAGGTGTATACTCCCGGGCGAAACAAGCATGTGGGGAATGAGAGCCTGGTAGTAGTGGGCGTAAGATGGCATCTTTGGGGAAGAATCCTCCTGAATATTTCTGTGTTGCTTCCCTGTAACCTCAGCCTAGCCTAAGATTCCTTGCCTTGGGTGGAGCTCGGTCCTAGCTCGGGGGTGATCCACTGTTGAGATGATGAACAGTGTGGTCTAAGGCTGGGAGGTTTGTGGAAGGCCTGCACTTGGTTGGTGGATTTCACCACTGTTACAAGATAAGTATCTAACTATGTTCTTATCACATTTTGGCATGACTGTGCTATATATATTATCATGTTTTCCGCTGTGTAGATGAATTAGCATGAAGTGCAATTGATTGTTAATTATGGCAATAATTCATATGAATACTCTATGTAGGATGTGTTTACTTGTTTAAATGCATGTGGAGTATATACTGGACTATATGCGTTATGTGAAAAGTGTGTACAGATTGTTACATAGTGTGTTCTAAGCACTGGGTGAACAAAAAGGTACACTACAAATTGGTATCAGAGCGAAGGTTTCGACGCTAAGCCTAGATGGGCCAACGGAGTGGTCGTTGGACCGAGAAGTGAAGGGAATTAGGCCTGGAATGGCCAATTTCAGACCTTGGTTTTCTCTGAAGCTTCAAGGAGACACTTGACAAGTTTTTATTAAGAACTCAGGAAGTTTAGTGGTGCAGTGAAACTGCAGCCGATGTGGTCTACGGCCACGGGGAGACGGGTCTCTACACCAATGGTGTTAGAACCTTAGGATCTGTTCAGGAGGGGAGGCGAGCCCTCGTGACCATCGGATCTGCAAAAATGTGTGAAGGGATTAAAATTCCTTTGGAAATGGCATAGGAGTGTGGAAATCGTGATACACGAAATCCCGAGTTAGTTAGAAACTGTCTAAGCCGCCAGATCTCGGTCGGAAAAACCCGATAGCCGTTGGATCTGCCGGGAGGTGTCTGAAGGTTAAACCTCAGAAACTAGGGGCAAAAGCTCCGAAATAGATCTAAACCGTCCGAAAGACGGAGGACACGTGTCGTGAGATTTCCCATTTCGGGAAATCGGGAATCGCGATATCGGGGTCCTGGTAACAAGGGATCGGGACTTTCCATGATGGAAACCCCGAAACAGTCGTGGACCGTCTGATTTGAGATGGCCATGTGTTGCAAGACTACCCATTTCGAGAATCGGGAATCGCGGGGACAAGAAGCCCATGCATTGTGAAACCCGAAACCCCGACGAGAGGTTGGACTACGGTCACGGGGTAGAGGTCACGTGGACCAGGAGCTAAGCTAGGAGGGCTAACGGGTGAAGGACGTGTCAGGATTCGGAGAATCACGAATCCTGAGGACATGTGCATTTGGACATTGGGAAGTCCAAAACCCCGATAAGAGTAAAAGATTGTGATCTTATGAGAGGTGGTCACATGGACCTCGGCTTAGCCGGGGGGCTAAGGCAAAGGTGCATCGACAAATCAGGGATCGGGAGTTCGTGAGGACAGGAACTCATGTCATCGGGGATCACGAAACCCCAACACCCGAAGCTTCAATCGGGAGATGAGCCACGTAGACACATGAAGGGTACCACATACCACTACGGTTGAGGGTGACAGCTGTGCGATAGACCCGTGGAATGGGGTAAATCAGAATTTTGGAATTCGGGGGTAGGGAAGGAGAGTGAAACAGGAGTTCTCTAGTACCAAAACTCCGAAAACCACGAACCTCAAGGTTCCGAAAGTCCTGAAATATCGAAAACTAAGTTTCGAACACCCGAAAAATACAGAGCTGAACAGAGCTAAGAAAATTCGTGAAATCTAAACACTTTCTTAAAATCGATTGTCACGAAAGATGAGGAATTGTCCAGAAAACGAGGGTTCGACAAAATTTGAGTCGTCTGCGCATTATATTGCAGAAGACTGACGAGTACAAGAACTGTTTGGAAATTTCCTCAAATGCAAAGAAATGGGAGAGATACATAATACTTCCAGTTCAAGAAACTTATTTAAAACGAAATGTCTTTTATTTTGTTCGAACTGGCTTGTAAATATTGTGGATTGCTCGTGAAGGTTTAATGGACCGACAAAATTTGAATTGAATTGCACAGTGCATGTGCAGAGTTCAACGAAGGTCAGGATTCTAGTTAACCAACATCGAGTATGGAGTGGGGAAAAGTGCAGATTAACCCTGAAATAGAAGACGAACGAGAAGGAAAGGATGTTAACCTGGGAGTTGAAGTATCGAACTCCAATGGGCATGGAAAAGAAAAGGACAAGGAAGAACAAATAATGAAAATCCTTGAAGGATTGCAAAGAGAGGCCAAGGCTCGCTGAGATGATAGCCGAAAGCTCATGAAAGTCAGGGACTGGCAGGGTGCATTAAACTTAAAATTTTTGAAGAGTTTGGAAAGAATAGAGAAGAAACTTGAAAAAGGAAGAGACTCAAGTACGACGGGGAGTCGCAGAACCCATGGGACAAGAAGTAGGTAGAGGAGTGGTAGCCGACATCTTAGTCGCTCCGAAAGACATTTTGATAGTAAAAGACACAGTAGTTCAAGCCCATCCCCTACCAGAAAACATCGAAAATTTGGAAAGGAGGAATTGAAAGGAGAAATGAACAAGATTAAGCCTCCAAAATTCGATGGAGAACATAAGAAGGAGGAAGATGTTGAGACCTGGTTTCTTGGCATGAAGAAATACTTTCAATTGTAGAATTATTCCACCCATGCAGAAGGAAGAATTGCAATGTGCCAACTGAAAGGAAAAGCATCCATGTTGTGGGATCAGTTTGTACAGGTGCAACACATCAGAGAGAAAGAGTTCACTTGGAAGGAATTTAAGAGGTATTTCGAGACGAAATATCTGACTAGAAGATACTATGACAGAAAGATGAAGGAGTTCTTCAAACTCAAGTTGGGAAGTATGACCATTGATGAGTATGAACAAAATTTTCTGGAACTACTGAAGTATGTTCCATTCATCAAAGACGAGGCTATCAAGATTCAGAGGTATCTGAGTGGATTGCCACCTTCCATTGGCGACAAGATTCAATATGACGGTCCTAAGACTATGGAAGAAACAATAAGAAGGTAGAAATTCTTATACGAACAGCAAAGAGAAAGACCTACCTTTTGGAAGGCTTGGGATGACTAGAAGAGGTTTAAGAAAGAACAGAGGCAGAAGGGAGACAAGCCTTCCTTTTTCCGAAATAGTCGTCAGGGACAGCCATCGTTTAGAGATCCAAGAAGGAATGAAGAGGGAGTACAAAGACAAAGACTGACACCCATTCAATGTTGGGGCTGTCAAGGAAACCACAAGTACAAAGATTGTCCCCATAAAAATGGTAAGGCGAGCACTGTACATACTGTTCAACAAGCTGAAACAATGGAGGATATGGGCAGTAGAATGCCGAGGATCTACGCAGCCCTGGACAACAAGAAAGAAGAATTTCAATCGCACATGATTGAAGTGGAAGGTATGACCAACAACCGACCACTTGTTATTTTAATTGATTCAGGGGCTAGCCATAGTTATGTAGATCCTAGAGTGGTGGAAAGTTTTCATCTAATGAAGATCAAACATGAGAAGTCTTGGTTAGTGCATTTAGCCACAGGGACCAAGAGGAAGGTCATTGAATTGGTTAAGTCCTGTTCGGTGGACATGAAAGGAATGAGCAGTAAGGCTGAATTGAACATTCTGCCTTTAGGATCCTATGATTGCTTAATTGGGATGGACTGGTTGGACTAGCACCATGCCCTTCTGGATTTCCATAACAAGAGGTTCACATGTCTGGATGAAGAGGGGAATCAAGTAACAATCCAAGGAATTCCCAGAGCCGTGGCTGTTAGAGAAATCTTAGCCATGTAGTTGAAGAAATGTTACCGGAAACACTATCAATTATTTGCATCTCGGGTGGAAGAAGTATTCCAAGATGTGGTCTCGAATTTGGAAAACCACAAGGTACTCAAAGAATTTAAGGACGTATTTCAGGAGGTGCCTGGACTGCCTCTGAAAAGGGACATTGACTTTTCTATAAATCTAATGCCTGGAGCAGCTCCAGTTTCGAAAGCTCCTTATAGGATGAGTATTCCAGAGCTGAAAGAGTTGCAATTGCAGCTCGAAGAGCTATTAAAGAAAGGCTACATTCATCCCAGTGTGTTACCATGGGGAGGCCCAGTCCTATTTGTGAAGAAGAAATATGGGACATTGAGGTTGTGCATTGATTTTTGATAGTTGAATAAGGTCACTGTCAAGAACAAGTATCCTCTACCGAGGATTGATGATCTTTTTTATCAGTTGAAGGATGCGAAAATATTTTCGAAAATAGATCTTCGATCAGGATATCACCAAGTGAGAATAAAGGATGAGGACATCAGCAATACCACCTTCAGAACAAGGTACGATCATTATGAGTTTACAGTGGTGTCGTTTGGATTGTCCAACGCGCCTGCTGTCTTTATGTGTTTAATGAATGGAGTGTTCAGAAATTATCTGGACAAGTTTGTCATAGTCTTCCTGGATGATATCTTGGTGTATTCCAAGATAGAGGAAGAACATGAACAACACCTTGGAATGGTGCTACAGGTGTTGAGAGAACACCAGCTATATGAAAAACTGAGCAAGTGCTCATTTTACCAAAGACAGATCCATTACTTGGGGCATATAATATATGAAGAAGGGATTGTTGTGGATCCTGAAAAGGTACAGGCCATTTGAGAATGGCCAGCGCCAAGGAATGTGACAAAAGTTAGATCTTTTATGGGTCTGGCAGGCTACTATAGGAGGTTTATAGCTGGATTCTCAAGGATAGCCCATTCTATCACTTCCTTGCAAAGGAAGGGAAAGAAGTTCCAGTGGACTGAAGAATGTGAGAGCAGCTTCCAACAATTGAAATAGTTGCTAAGTAGTGCTCCAATCCTGAAGATTGTAGATCCAAACAAGGATTACGTAGTTTGCACATATGCATGTAAGGAGGGGCTGGGAGGAGTTCTCAACCAAGAGGGATTTGTAGTTTGTTATGAATCCCGAAAGCTATAGGAGCATGAGAAGAATTATGCCACTCACGATTTAGAGCTAGTAGCAATCGTCCACACCTTGAGGAAATGGAGACATTACCTCATGGGCAAGATATTTGAGTTGAGAACAGATCATAACGGTCTAAAATATTTATTTGATCAGCCAACCTTAAATGCTAGGCAAATTAGATGGTTGGAATTTCTGTGTGAATATGACTTTGATATCAAGTATATCAAAGGGAAAGAAAATAAGGTGGCTGATGCACTCAGCAAAAAAGTGCACGAATTACATGCTACAGTCATTAGCATGTACCAAACTGAGATGAAAGACATAATATTGGAAGCTGCAAATGCTGATTTGTAGTACAAAAGACTTGTAGTAGAGCTACAGCAGTGTGAGAGTCCACAGACCAAGGAAAGTTACACCTTGGGAACTGATGGGTTACTTCTGTATAAAAACAGAGTGTATGTACCTAAGGTCCGAGAATTAAAGCTGGCAATTCTAAAGGAGATGCATAACGTGGCTTATGTTGGACACCCTGGATATCAGAAGATTGTGGCAGCAGTCAAGGGGCATTATTTTTGGCCAGGTATGAAGAAAGAAATTGTTGAATACATCGCTAGATGTATGGAGTGCCAAAAGGTTAAGGCTGAGCATAGACACCCAGCAGGGTTGTTGCAGCCTTTACCTATTCCTAACTGGAAATGGGACGTGGTAACAATGGATTTTATCACAGGATTGCCCAGAACAAGCAAGCAACATGATTCAATCATGGTGGTGGTGGACAAGCTTACTAAAGCTGCCCATTTTATTCCACTGAAAACCACCCATAGAGAAGCATAGGTTGCTGATATATTTTTAAAAGAAGTTGCATGCTTTCATGGAATTCCTAAGACAATTGTGTCTGATAGGGACCGGAAATTCACTTCGAATTTCTGGAAAGGACTGTTCAAAGGATTCAGAATGAATCTGAACTTTAGTATAGCATATCATCCCGAGTCTGATGGACAGACAGAGAGAGTAAATAGAGTAATCGAAGACATGCTGAGAATGTATGTGATGGATAAACCATCAAGGTGGGAAGACTACCTGCATTTGGTAGAATTCGCCTACAATAATGGGTATCATACATCTCTGAAGATGAGCCCATTCGAAGCACTTTATGGAAGAAAGTGCAACACTCCAGTGAGCTGGGATAATCCAGCTGACAGAGTAGTAGTTGGACTTGAACTACTCAAAGAGATGGAATATCAAATGATAAAAATCAAACAGAATCTGAAAGCTGCCCAAGACAGGTAGAAAAGTTACGCTGATAGTAACAGAAACCATAGAGAATTCAAATTGGGTGACCATGTTTTCCTGAAAGTGAAAACTAATAGGAGTTCCCTGAAATTGGGAGGTTGTGCCAAGTTGGCAGCAAGGTTTTGTGGGCCATTTGAGATCCTGGAAAAGATTGGTCTAGTTGCATACATGTTTGCGTTACCTGCATCTATGAATGTACATAATGTGTTTCATGTTTCACTGCTTAAGAAATATGTGCATGATGTTAATCATGTTATTGATTGGACCGTGATTCAGGTGGAACCAGAAGGTGTCCTGCAAGTGCATCCTGTGCACATATTGGACAGGAAAAGAAAACAGCTCTGGAATCGAGCTATAGAGCTTGTAAAGGTCCAGTGGACCTGGTACGGTCCTGAAGACGCGACATGGGAGCATGAAGAAGTAATGCGAGCAAAGTACCCGCATCTTTTTGAAAATTTTGAAAGACTTGCAGAGACAGTGTAAGTTGTATTGAGGAAAGTGCAGAAATAAGGGGAGGGGGATTGTAGTGTCCCCAACGCCGAGCCCCGTTGCAAATCATGATATATGAAATGAATTGTAAACATGTCTATAGGCTGGTGAGCCATGTTTTGTATAAGCTGGTAGGATTATGTGTTTGTTAGGCCATGGAGCCTAAGTGTTGAAGGCCAGGAGCCTACTGATGTACATGTATGTATGCAGAATGATTAATAAAAATATAAACACCACCAGGTGCAGACCTACCACGATGACTGAGTGAAGGGGGACTGAGTGTCCACAGAGTGGGCAAGGGATTAGGGGCTGGAAGGTGGGAGAAAGGGACTAAGTATTGAGCCTAGGGGATAAGCCTAGGGGGCTTAAGCCTGGGTATAATATTTTAATATTATTTCCCAAAAGACATGCGTATTTATTTTATCCTAAGTTCCTGGTAAGGAAAAACGTGCAAAAGGAATGCCTGCTGTGGGAACGCATGCATTTCCCAGGGTGACAAGTGTCAACCCTGGTGCATGCGAATATAATAGCAGAGATGAATCGTGGGAGGGGGATCTTCTCCATTCTACTGGACTGTCTGAGCGTGAACCAGTCGTACCTCTGCAAGAATACCCTGGTACAATCCCGAAACAAAAGCCGGAAGACTATCCCATGATTGCAGAACCTGTTTGGGGAAGTGCGTGTTTGTTTTTCCCAATTGACTGTTGCAGCCATGTAGTGCTAGACTGCACGTGGCATGCTGGCCAGAGTAAGACTTGTGCTGAGCTTGTATAGGACCTCTCTTCTGGTGAGGGAGGCGACGGTGGTTGGAAGAGGCGGGTTGTCAGGCCTGTGAGCAACTCTTTCCAGGTGAAAGAATTTTCTGGGAAGGGGTTTCATCCAGAGAGTACCCATCACCAACTATGGGCTCTGAGACTTCCTGATCCAGCCTTTTTCCGAGACCCAAAGAGGGAGGTTAGCACCGATGCACTGTGTGTGTGAAGGTGTATACTCCCGAGTGGAACATGCATGTGGGGAATGAGAGCCTGGTATTAGTGGGCGTAAGATGGCATCTTTGGGGAAGAATCATCCCGAATATTTATGTGTTGCTTCCCTGTAACCTCAGCCTAGCCTAGGATTCCTTTCCTTGGGTGGAGCTCGGTCCCAGCTCGAGGGTGATCCACTGTTGAGATGATGAACAGTGTGGTCTAAGGCTGGGAGGTTCGTGGAAGGCCTGCACTTGGTTGGTGGATTTCACCACTGTTACAAGATAAGTATCTAACTATGTTCTTATCACATTTTGGCATGACTGTGCTATATATATTATCATGTTTTCCACTGTGTAGATGAATTAGCATGAAGTGCAATTGATTGTTAATTATGGCAATAATTCATATGAATACTCTGTGTAGGATGTGTTTACTTGTCTAAATGCATGTGGAGTATATACTGGACTGTATGCGTTATGTGAAAAGTGTGTATAGATTGTTACATAGTGCGTTCTAAGCGTTGGGTGAACAAAAAGGTACACTACAAGTGCCATATGTCGTTGTTCTGCTATCCCGCGGAAGCTCAAATTCTTCATGTTTTCCTTTTGCGGGGTTTCTTCTGGAACATTCTGTAATTTCTCCAACTTTGCTTTCTTCTTCATGATTTTTCTATCCTTATTCCCAGTGAGCTTCGTCTCGGTCATCCATTTTTCATTCTGATTCTTTTCTTCCCATGGCATGGTAACTTCACAGTGTTGAGATTCTTTCTTCAGATCCATGGGTATTACTTGTCTAATATATTTTTTGGTCCTTTGTGGTTCTTCTAGCGTTATGTCAACTTCGTCATCCAAGTTCTTGGGGTCAAAAAACCTTGATTTGTTCTCCCGTTCTTCAATCAACTACGCGATCCTTCTAGTCACGAAGTCTTTTAACTCTTGTCTTTGTTGTTCTAGGTCCTTTTCTGCTTCCTATTTTCTGGCTTGATCTTTCTCAATCCAAGGTTTACCAAGTAACATAGTAAATGGGGCGCTATCCTCCACGAACTTAACAATCTCAAAATCTTCTTCTGTCAAAGCTCCATGAGCATTCATAGATATCTGAGTGAGCTTTCCACATAGGTTTACCAACTTTCCTCTGAATAACCCTATTCTTCCTAATGAAGGGGTCATGTCAGGTCTTCCTATAGCTTTCCAGGTTCCTTCTGTCATAATGTTCACCTATGTTTCTTCATCCAAAACATAGTCAATGTCGAAGTCTCCTATTCTCACTTCGATCTATTCTTTATTCTTGAAGATCTTTGATAGCCTAACATGTCGGTGGTCATTAAAGGTATCTCTCATCTGTAGCAATATCTTTTCTAATTCTTTCCGGGTTTCTGCTATAATCTTGGTCTCTTGATCTCCTGCTTGCTCTGTATTAATCTTTTCAAGTCTAACGATCACTCTAGGGCAATCCAATACTTCATGGTCCATAGCCTTACAACAAACACAACTGGGTCTTCTCCCAGAGCATTCCTTAGCAAGATGTTCAGACCTTCTGCAATTGTAACAAAGAGTTAATCCTCTCTTTCTCTTCAATGATCCCCAACTTTTCATGTACTGTGTGCTAGGATCATAACGATTAGCCTACAAAAATTTCTTTCTAGGATCTTGCATCCATTGGTTAGTCCCAAAATTATTTCTATGCATAGGTATAACATATATATCACTATACTTATAAGATCTATTCATATCAAACTTTCTTTCATCTATTAATGCCCTAGTTTTGAAGCTAGGACAAAATCTATCAAACATACCTAGATCCATGCTTTAGAAACAAAAAAATTCACTTATCTTACTTCTACAGAGCACAAAGCTTCCAGATCTAAGACTTTTAACTATTATTACCTTTATCAAAGCACATATCTTATAGATCTTATCTTTTTCTTGCAGATCTGACCTCTTGTTCTTTAGATCTGACCTCTCTTCTTCATATCTGACCTTTCTTTCTTGGCAGAAAGCTTCGTAGGTCAAACATAACACTGCACACTAGGGAAACAGATGTACGCACAGAGCTTATTTCACACAAAGTTTCTTCTTCTTCAGTTCCCAGCAATCATAGTTCCAAGTCCCGGCAACGAAACCATTTATTGGCACAGGGGCAGACCCAGGGTTCAACGCTCAAGAGCGCACCAACAAAGCCCTAACTACTGACCCTTTCGACAACACCTGCAAAGAAGATTAAGTCTCACCCGAGGTAGAGGTAGGGGTGGTGGCAGGACTTGGGTGCCTGCAACCTTAGCTGGGACACATATATGTGATTATCTTGCTTACAACACACTTAGCATCAGTTATTTCCTAACTTACATTCATTAATACACTTCACAGAAAGCACAGAGCACCTTAGTAATTACTCATATCTAGCTCTTAGCAATGATAATCAGGTTATACTCAATATATTAAGCACTTAACATCTTATGTATCGTATCTAACATGCATTCATATCTCATAAGCACAAAGCATCAATAGATCTATCTAAGCATATCAGATCACTTAACAAGAGAGAGACAAACACATTAGCATAGTACACAGAGTTACCGTGGTTCACCCCCACCCTTGGGCTACGTCCACAAAGTCTTCTTTATATTATCTTGGTCAAGCAGTTACAACACTAAGCCTCCAAGATCCTACCCCGCATAGGACAAGAGATCTACCCAACTCGCTAGATTCTCTTTCCTCGGGTGGATCCAGGCACTAAGTCTTCTCACACTATGGAACTCAACACTTATTACAGCATGCATAGAGCTCTTACAGTGACACAGACTTCTGATCACATAGATCCAACTTATGCACTAAGCCATCGACTAGACAAGAATCCCTTTTTTTACATGGCCTAGACCTCTATTTATACATAGAAAAAGGCCTAGACAAGGGTCGACATCCCGTTCTCGTTACAATATTCCCAAAAAACCCAAAAAGGTTCCACAAAAGGTGGCGAGATCCCGTGATCTCCACTTCGCTATGCACTCCGTCTTCGACAGGCAGTTGAAGTACTAAATGGTCAACTATGACCAAGTATTCCTCAAAACTTGGTTGAGAGCCAAGATTCTTCCATGGCATCTTTGCTTCCAAGCTTAATTGTGCCTCTACATAAAATTTTAGTTGAATTATTATAGCCAAATGAAACTGATACATCTCTTTCTTTCTTCAGAGTTTGATCCAAATGGATCTTGAAAGGCTTAAAAAATAAAAGTTTTCAAATGCTAAATAAAATGGCATGATCGCAAAGTATTCGTTGCAAGATTTTCAACGACACAAACAAAACGAAAATCCAAATTCATATGAAAAAGTTATGGCAGTTGAAAAATTTGATCTTCTCCAACAAAAATCATAGAATCAATGACAGCATGACATGTGACAAATGATATGGTTACATATGATTAGAAATAACGCGGTTGAATGTCATTTTGATATGTTATCATATTATAAACCCACCAAACCATAACTTAAGCAAAAGATTCGAATCACCCATATGGAATACTATAAAACATTAAAGTGGATTGGTTTAAAATATGATATGGTTTGTTTAAAAAATAAATAAAACCCATATTACAAAGGTTATGCCATATTATATGGCAACGTGTCAACTAAAGTCTGACCCATTTGAAATATAGGCACTCTATATAATATTATATAGACAACATATCATGTGATTCTTCCATAAATCGTGTCAAATTAAAGTTTAAAGGCCACACAATATTGTAATATATATGTAATATATATGGTTGTTATAACCATATAATATGTTCCCATTTCATAGTTGATGCCACGATGCTATATATGGTTGTTAAATGATAAAAAATGAACTATATTATATTATATACTAGCATACTTTTTAAGCAGGAGAATGGAAATGTTGAAGTAATTTAAGGGGTTTTAGGCTAAACGTTTTAAGAAACGATGATTTTTTAGATTTGTAGATTTGAGTGATTATTTATGTATAATCGGAGTGTTTTAGGTGTTTTTGAACATGCTGAATCCATTTCTGCATTCAAAAATGGATTTTGAAAAACAAAAATCAGAAATGAATTTTGAATAACAAAAAATAGAAACCATTTCGTAGAACAGTTAGACAACGCCATTTGAGAGAAGTTTTCATATTAATGTTGTTAATTGAAATCATAAAGATATTATAATTAGAATGATCATATTTGAGGTTGTTCACTATTTTGATGAGGACTTATGACAATAACTCTCAAATTGATGAAAAGCTTATACTTAGTGTAATGAATAAACAATTTAACAATTATATTTGAATTTGATGATGAAGAAGTCAATTTGGATTATTGAATCTTATGAAAAGTAAGGAAATACTTAGTTAACTCAAAACATTTATTTCTATATTAAAAAAACTTTAAAAGAAATGTTTCTTAATTATCATATTTTTTATTAACTAAAATATATATATATATAAACATGGATATATTAATACCATCAATTGATTTTATAGATTATGGTGATAGTGGGTAAAAAATGTAAAATTTTTAAACTACATTTTAATAAAATAAATTTAGTTAAATATAAAAATATTTAATTCTAAGATAAATTTGAAAATAAAGATATTTAATTCCAAGACAAATTACAAATATTACATTTCTAATTTAAAGGAAATTTTAAAATTTTAAAATTAAATATATAAAATTCCAAGACAAATTACAAATATGAAAAAGAAAAAAAACATATTATTTTATTTGAAGACAATTTATAAATTTTGAAATAAAAATATTTGAGTCCACCACAACTTACAAATCTAAGAATGAAGATCTTTAATTCCAAGACAAAATAAGTTACAAAACTGTAAACAAAGATATTTAATTCAAGAACAATTTACAAATTTGAAAATAAAGAAAACTAATTTGAGAATATAAATATTTAAGTTCAAGTAAAAATCTAAAAAGAAAAATATTTAATTCTTAAGAAAATTAAAAATTTGGAAATAAAGATATTTTATTCCAAAGCAAATTAAGTAGAAATAAATATTTAAAAATATTTAATTGTTGTTGAGTTTTCCCTTCAGAATATGTAGCAAATTAAAAAAAAAACTGTCATCTTTCCTTTCCTGGTATAAGCATTGGATACATGCATAGGTGGAAGTGTTAGAAAGACACTACTACTTGGGATTTCACAATTGAACATAAGAGGAGAATGGAGGAGCCTCACCCCTCCTTTATCTTCACGGAGTTACTCTTTTCAACCTACTATGAACTCTTATAAATCACTTCCACTTTGGGAAACTTAAAGTGTGTTCCTTCTATCTAATCTTGGCTTGTAGTAGCAGTGCAATCTTGAACTTTTGAGAAGATAAAAATTCTCCTTAATTACAAAGAGTGGGAAAAAACCCTAAGCTTAAAAATTCTCATTAATTATAAAGAGTGGCCAAGCCAGCACACCAAATTTGGTGTATGAGACCCCCTTGTTTGTGGGACAAGGGACCCCCCTTCGCCCAACGATTTGACTGGTAAAGTCTACGAAGGTATACATACCCTACCCCCCTCTGGATTTGAACCTGTGACCTCTTAAGAGGCAACAGATGTTCTTAACCATTAGGCGATTATCTATATCTATATATATATATATATATATATATATATAATCAAAATTTTATATTACTTTATAATATCCAAAATTATATATTACTTTATCTATATTATCTGAAATCTATGTTCATCTAAATAAAAAAAGGTAAATTAAAATAAATTCTTAATTAATTTTAAAATATACCAATGTGAAACTTAAATTCAATACATAGAACTTAAATTATAATTGATTACCCTTGCATCTTCAACTCTAATATGGTATTCCTAATATCGAGCTACTTTTTGGCATCCACACAATCTTCCGTAAATCTTTATGACGGTGATTCCTGCGGTTTCTTCTTGATTTATGTGTAGTTTTTACTCTTCCACTGGAGTTACTAGCCTGCGAAAGGGGTCATCACTACACTATGCGCCTCCTCCAAGTATTGGTGCTTGAAATGACTTAGCTTATTATAGTTTCATTCCAGGGGGGTTAGAACGTCTCTATTCATGGAAGTTTCGAAGTTCTAGTTTCCGCTGGGTTAGAACGTAAGCGATTCATAGACAAGTTAGATTTTGCAACGAGTATGCATACTTGTAAACGTAAACATTAATGCAGCCATTAAATATGTGTCAGAGCATTAATGGCAATGGAGACTAAAAATATTCGATAAGAGCATTGATGGGAGCATGGGAATAAGGTGGTTTCAAAGAATGGTTTTAGAAAACCTATCAAACAGTAACCTATCCCTAAGATTCCTTTGGCATAATTACATGCCATATCACTATATTGTGGGCAATTTATAATATATGCCACGAATTTATGGTAAAAAGTGGATCGGAAACCTTATAATAAGGTTTATTTAAAAGTTGCTACCATATATTTTGGCCCAATTTTATGCCAAAAAGGTGGGAGGTTGGGCCCCACCTCATCCTTCTTAATCCAAAACTCTTACCACTGCTGCTAAGGGTTGACTTATGTTACATAGTGCAAAATAGTGTGAATTATGCAGGAAACATCAGCATGCTAAAGGAACTTTGGAGGCCATTTGTGGGAGTTAGAGTTAGCATTTTTCAGTGTCATCAATTGCATTGGATTTTTGAGGTCGAGCAAAAAACAGTGAGACTAGTATGAAATCCACTTGATGCAATTTTGATGTACATTTTCAGCATTTGAAGAAATTAATAAGAAATCCTCCCCCACTGAGACAAAGGCCTGGAGACGTAGGAAACCTTGATGAACTTCATTATCAAGCTTGGTGTTATGGTTTGTTGTTCCTTATGTCTATTTTTTGTTCTGTATTGTTTAAGATGTCTGCAAAATTATTTCATTAAAATATCCTTCCTCATTTAATTTTTTTGAATGGTAATTGAACACATGCTTAAAACTTAACCAAGTCTTTAAAATATCAATTTTGGATCAGAGTTAGAAGCATGTTCTTGTCACCTATCATATGCTTTGAACAACCATTGTCAACATGCCAATCACTTTTCATGTGTTGGGCTTGTAGAGAAAGTGAGCATTGATTCTTCTTTCTTTTTCATATCTCTTGTGGTTCTGATATCTGACTGTTAATGTTCTGCTTTGATTCCCTTGGTGGAATAGTCAATCTACAATTCCTCGCTATGTGTCAAAAATTGTTGCATTTGTAGCATTCTACTTCATTTCTCAATGAACCAAAACTATTTTGATTTTTATTGTATGTTTCATACATTTTTATGGGATAACTATTATTTAAGTACCTTGCAGAGTTTCTTTGGTTCTTGGCATAGGATCGATAGTTTACAACTTTATTTCCAAAATTAGCACAATTAAAACAATGATCATAAAATAACCTTTGATACCTAGGAGAATATCATCTTATTTGCGATGCACTCCTAAATTCAGTTTCTTGAGTCTTATTTATTTCTGGAATGTTATTCTTTGGGAGCATGAATTCTTCCTTATTGAAAAAATCTTTGACAATCTCTACAAAGTTGTTTTTTCATGCTTCATGTTTTGTTGTCTTGGAACTCGATCCTTTTTCATTTTGTACTTGATTGTATCCTAGTCTGGATCTGTCATAGGATGGTATTTGAATGATGAGTATTCGATTGATTATTATGGTGCTCTTCTGCTACATATATTTCTTCAAAAGATCTTTCCTTGAAGAGACTATTTTTGCTTCCAAGCTTCCAATCATTTTCTCCTTTTCTTCTAATGGACTTATAAGTATTTCCTCAATTCTTTTGTTTACTTCTATTTGAATTTTTATACTTGTGGTCATCTTCTCTTATTATTCAGAGTTTTAATTTTGCAGTTTCAAAATCCAAATTATTGTTGTTCCACCTATAGTAAAAACATACCATGTGGTGCTCCTCCTACTGTCTTTATCACCTGCCATATCTAAATCAACATATCCCTATATAAAAGTGTCTAAACCTCCAAAACATAATGCATGAGTAGCAATACCTCTCAAATACCTGAGAATCCACTTTACTGGCTCCCAATGTTCTTTACCTTGATTGTTCATAACCCTGCTCACAACTCCCATTGCATGTGCAATAGTTGGTCTTATGCAAACCATTGCATACATCAAGCTGCCAACTGCTAATGAATAAGGGACCCTAGACATGTATTCTATCTCCTCCTGTGTCTTAGGACACATTTCCTTAGTTAATTTGAAATGGTTGGCCAAAGGTGTACTAACTGGTTTTGCATTCTGCATTCTAAACCTATCCAACACCTTCTCTGTGTATTCACCCTGAGACAATGTCAATTTGTGATTTTTTCTGTCTCTTGTTATTCTCATGCCAAGGATTTTCTTTGCATCACCCAAATCCTTCATTGCAAATGAATTGGACAATTTCTTCTTGAGCATATTTATATCCTACATATTAGACCCTGCAACAAGCATGTCATCTACATACAATAGCAAGATAATATAGCTTCCATTTTCTAGCCTTTTAAAATAAACACAGTGATCATAATGACATCTACTATAACCATGTGTTATCATTGAAATTTCGTCCACACATGGCGACAAGAACTCAGCATCGTCACACAGGAATAAAGTCATTCATGGCACTGAATTAATGTCACAGCATTGCAAAAGGGTCAAAAACTATACAAAGTAACCAAAAATTGAAGGGCGCTCTACAAAACTTGGGTGCACGCGCATATGCGTGGAACATCAACGTACCATGCGCACATACGCGCACGATGCATGGCTATTGGCGCGAAAACCTGCGCACCTACTAAACGACACATTTATTGAAATTGGTCGTCCTCCCAACCACTAATGGATCAACTCCCAAGCCGATTTGACCCCAAATCTGAGCTGAATCCGCATGGTAGGCTGGTCAAAGACCTAATTGAGCCCTAAAGAGCCCCTTTTCACACCTCAAAGGAGTTACATAATCACCCAATGCTATGCTATAAAAAGCCATGAAGAAACATCATTTTCTCAAGGAATTTCATGTAATATTATGCTGCTTAGATTGTTTTAAGGGCTCACTCCTTGACAATAACACATTAGCACCATTTCATTGAGCTATCCACCTCTCTCTTGAGTGGATGAGCTAGGAGTTCTTTCACCATCATTCTCATTTTCTTATTGTAAGGAGAGCAAGTTTGTGAGGGCCTCAAGAACCTTCCATTGGAGAAAGAAGGCACCCAAGTCCCCTTTCTTCATTGTGCTTTGGATTTCATCAATTGATCAACCTAAAAACATTGGTGATATTGGTCTATTGTGTTTGTTATTTTCTTTTCCATATGCTCATAGTTTTAGTTTGTTTTAATTTAATTCTTGTTTATAGTTTTGATTGTTCTTTTCCTAACTCTTTCCTCTACAGCTGTCATGCTCAACAAGACCCAACTGGGCAGGTAAGCACCCTTTATTTTCTCACCAAGTGACGAATTGGGTGCAAACAGATTGGTGACTGTACTGGGGAGAAGGTATCAATTCCTCCCTCATTTGGGCTTGTTTTGCTTTCCTTTTGATTTCATTAACTTGCAGGTTCACAAACCGACCTCTGTCGACCTGCTAACCAGTCAATTCACAAGAGGTTTGAGAGAAATCCATCCAGATTTTTCTCCTCAGTCATTTGTCACAGGCGCGCAGGTATTCCACCCCATAGGCACGCATCGTGTGTGCATGCACCTGTACCACAGTTTCTTCCTACACGCATGCGCTTTATATCTCAGTTCTGTCAGCGCGTAGGCGCCATATGCGCCTCTGTCCACACTAGAGGCCACGCATCTAAACTAAAATTGACATTGTAAGGTCTTGGATGTGGGGAAAATCATTTTCCTTTTTAAGAATGATGATATGCATGCTCTAAATTCTGCACCACTTAGACCCCTCAACTTATAAAGGGGATAGTCAAACAAACATAAGCACTTAGTTGGATAAAAATCAATTTCCCTTATTTTCTTTTTGCCACGCAGATGGCTTGCTTTGATTTATAAATCTAAGGAAAACATCAATTTTAATCACATCTAAACTCACATTTGGGACTAGAAGTTGAAAGTAACAATCTTGAGTATGCTCTTCTCTTGCGCCATCAAGTGATCTTGAGAACCAGAAAAGGATTGCGAAAACGATTTCATCTCCCTTAACAAAATTCCAAAACCTTTAGGAGAGGACAAAGGCCCTTTTGGGACCCCTCTTAGTTTCATTTTTCAAACATATCTTAAATTTGTAACGGGCCCATACATGCCCACATGTCACAAAAGTAGGATAGTAGATGAAATTCTGCTTTCTTAGATCAAAAAACTAGGAGAGTTTAAAGGTTTGTAACGGGCCCACACATGCCCACATGTTCAATCTAGGATAGTTTCATGCTTTTCTAGATTAAATCACACATAGGGAGTTAAAGGATAGTAACGGGCCACATGTCCACATGCTAGTTTCCTAGGGCTTTTAAAATTCCGCAAGGTTGTACCAATGACATCTAGCTAATTAGGTAATCACACTCTTGTAAGGACCAAGCGAAGTCCACATGCTGCAAGGTGACATCTAAATAACTAAAATTTGGTACACTTTCACTTACACACAAAAATCACTTTCGCACTCACATAACCTCTTCTCGAAACGTGGAGGTCTAAGTAGGTTTCCTCCAAAGGGATTCTGAAAACTCCCCATCTTTTCTTGATAAGACTATCCACTCCCACTTTTAATCAAACGAGGTTGGTTTTCACCCCCAGCCTCACAAAACAACTTCATCTAAAATCTTTCTAACAAATCACTAAGTTGTCCTCCACAGGAGGTGCCAAAAGAAAATTTTAGTCTAGGTAGGAT
>ML788870.1:545977-563562 GCA_009831015.1 Picea engelmannii | reverse complement strand
TCACCTTGAACATAATATAGAAAATGTTTCCTATGGGGTGTGACATGAAATGAAGCTCCTGAATCTACTACCCAAGACTCAGAAATATTATCTACAGAAAGAATCAAAGCATCTTGTAACACATCACCTGTTACATTTGCTTCCTATTTTCTCTCCTGTTGTCCATCTCTTTGTTTCTTTGGAGCTCTGCAGTGTTTCTTCAGATGTCCTTTCTTCCCACAATTCCATCACTCTATCTTTCCAAGTCTAGATTTGGATCTGCCCTTCCTAGAATTCCCGCGGTTTCCTGAGCCCTTTCCTCTATCATTTTGTCTTCCCCTGTTCTCCATGTTCAACGCATTTCCTGATGTCTCACTTGTGCTTTTCCGTCGCATTTCCTCACTAAGGATAACACCAACAACATCATCAAATTTTAAAGTATTTGAACCAGAGACAGAGTTACTTACATCCATGACCAAGCCATTCCATCTTTTTGGCAATGAGCACAAGATTAGAAGAGCCCTAACTTCATCATCAAAGTCCACTTTTACAGAACTTAGTTGATTAGTAACTGTATTAAATTCATTTAAATTATCTGCAACAGACCCACCTTTTGACATCTTCATATTAAATAATCTCTTCATTAGAAATACCTTATTCAACGCCGAGGGTTTTTCATACTATTTGGCCAATGCGTCCATCAAACCCTTCATTGTCTTTTCTTTCGAAATATTGAAAGCCACCAATGCTGCCAGGCTCAGCTGTATCATTCCTAAAGCCTTTCTGTCAAGAATCTCCCATTCTTCATCCTTCATGGCCACCGGCTTCTTTGCTACTCCACTCAATGGTAGGAAGAGATCCTTCTGATATAAATAGTCTTCCATATGCATCTTCCATAACTGGTAGTTTTGGCCATTAAATTCCTCGACCCTAAACTTTCCATCTTCCGACATTGCTCCCACTCGAACCAGGAACCCTCTTTTCTTGCGAGTTACCTTATGCTCTGATATTAGTTGTTAGAAAAACAGGACCGCAGAGCAATAAAATAAAAAAAATGTAGAAACAAAACACACAAGACACACAATACAAGAGAGACACAGATTTATGTGGTTCACCCAGTGTGGGCTACATCCACCAAAGAAATTGCCAGGTCCTTCCTTTATTGTTATCCAACAAATGAAGGGATACAACCTACAACAAAACCCGCTGTAACTTCCTCTTCTTTCTCTCACAGTCTCTTCTCTTATAATACAATATTCACCATCATCCATATCCGCAATACATTTCCCTCATAAAAGAGGGTTGCCTTCTAGGGAAAAAAACCCTAACATAATCTCCACCATTAGATCTGTGAACTTATAATGAACGGTCCAGATTTACAATGAAATTACAATATACTTTTACAAGGCAATTTTTTCTTCGGGGGCTTTGCCCCCGAACCCCCATCAAGGGCCCGCTTGCCCCCAGACCCCCCAGCTGGGGGGATAGGCCCCCTGAACCCCACAGAGGGGGTACCCCCCTCTACACTCCCTCGCGTGGAAGAGTGTACATACTTATAGGGTGTAAATACTTCATGGGGTATAAACAGGGCTGAAAGTAAAAGACCTATAAATCAGGAAGATAATCAGGCTCCACAACCAACACTTAGATTATAATAGAGTGAGATCGGGTGGGGTTTTATGGGCTCTCTTCATTCTATGGTTTTTCTTTCTCATAAGAAGGCGATTCTCCCTATTAGAACCACAACAAGGGGCAGATGTGTAGGTTTACAGGGCTTATATAAGATTGAATAAGATGTTGACTATATATATATATATATATATATATATATATAATTCAAGGATGCATTCCCCCATTCCTATTCAATCAGGATCTCTCTCCCTTATTAAATAGGCACCCGCTAATGAAAATTGTGTCTGAACCAAAACCCTGGGGACTCTATATGGTAGGGTCGAACAAACAAATTTAGTCTAGTGAGTTGTGTCTCCCCAAAATAGAATTAGTGGATGGTAAACCATGGTATGGTAACAATATCCCCTCCTATTATTATTTCAATCCAATAGCAGCATAGAAAGAAGAGAGGAATTACACAAATAAAGAAGAGGAGCAATTTATGCTTAGCCCTAAAAAAACATCTTCTTACATCTTCATGTACCAATCACTTTACCCCTTGCCACCATATTATAAAAAGGTAAAGGCCAGTGTCACTTTCTCCTCATATCCAAGCTACTCTGATATCACCTTAACTACAACCACTCACAAATCACATGCCTTTCATTGTTAGGGATGCACCTCTTCTCCATTGCTCTCACATTCTCTCTCTTCTTTATCCTTCTGTTTTCATTGGCCAATGTGCTCACATCATTCCACCACTCAACTCGTTCATGATATAGTAAGGGTATTGTACACATTAGAATAGGCTGGCCCATTAGTAAGGCAAGCACAGTTTAAGCACCATTTCACTCATGCATTCTTGCATGCAAGGATATACATGAATAGACTTACATGTTGCATGAGTGGAGTTACTTAATAAGGGCGGGGATTATAAAAACAACCCAATATATAATATTTTGTAGAGCATGGCAAGCATGGTTCGAAATCTTAAGGTGTTTAAAAAAATGATGATGGGATGGGAGCTAAGATAACACTATTTTTTACCCAAAAAGTAAAGTTTTTGGACCCCAAATCACCAAACTAAAACCTACCCCTAAAATAATCCTTGCAATTCAATTAGTCCAATTTTTCCTCCCAAAAAGTACCAAGATAAATGAAAAATTATATATTGATCCTTTTTAAATCAAAGAAGAACCAAATTTCCACAATAGACACCTGTATTAAATTTTAGATTTATGAATTTACATACATGATACTTGGAAATTTTAACTGGAAAAATCAAAATACAAAGTCTCATGGTAACTAAAGAAATTAATTGGGTTTCTTTAAAATTTTATTTTTAAAGATATTGATGATGGTGGTTAATGAGATTGAATTTTTGAAAAGTTAAAATGGATTTGAAATTGCTATATTGTCAAATCAATTTATGTAAATAAGAATATTGTAATCATATTTATATACACATATTATATTGTATCCAGGGATGTTTTCATGTTAAGGGTTGGTGTTGGGAGGCTATTCTGATGGTTAAAAATGTTGACCCCTCAAGTTAGAAGAACATTTCTAACAAACAAAGCAACAAATATATGTGTGTGTGTGTGTGTGTGTGTGTGTGTGTGTGTGTGTGTGTGTGTGTGTGTGTTTAAATTGAATATCTTATTTATTATATAATAACTTTATATTAGCACATCCTCATGATTTGTGGATAGATAACCCCAATAGACATGGGAATTTAGGTTTACTAAAAATTAGAGTTAAGGTTTTGGTTGATAAAAGTATTTAAAAGGTTATTAAGGATTTTATTTAGAATTTTTTACACCTTGAACATAATCTAGAAAATGTTTCCTATGGGGTGTGGCATAAAATGAAGCCTCTGAATCTACTACCCAAGACTCAAAAATATTATCTACAGAAAGAATCAAAGCATCTTGTAACACATCACCTGTTACATTTGCTTCCTGATTTCTCTCATGTTGTCCATCTCTTTGTTTCTTTGGAGCTCTGCAGTCTTTCTTCATATGTCCTTTCTTCCCACAATTCCAACACTCTATCTTTCCAAGTCTGGATTTGGATCTTCCCTTCCTAGAATTCCCGTGGTTCCCTGAGCCCTTTCTTCTATCCTTTTGTCTTCCCCTTTTCTCCATGTTCAATACATTACCTGATGTATCACCTGTGCTTTTCCATCGCATTTCCTCACTAAGGATAACACCAACAACATCATCAATATTTAAATTATTTGAACCAGAGACAGATTTACTTACAGCCATGACCAAGCCTTTCCATCTTTTTGGCAATGAGCACAATATTAGAAGAGCCCTAACCTCATCATCAAAGTCCACTTTTACAGAAATTAGTTGATTAGTAACCGTATTAAATTCATCTAAATGATCTGCAAAAGATCCACCTTATGACATCTTCATATTAAATAATCTCTTCATTATAAATACCTTATTAGACACCGAGGGTTTTTCATACAGTTTAGCCAACATGTCCATAAGATCCTTCGTTGTCTTTTCTTTCAAAATATTGAAAGCTACCGACACTGCCAAGATCAGCCATACCGTTTGTAGAACCTTTCTGTCAAGAATATCCCATTATTTTTCCTTCATGGACATCGTCCTCTTTTCTACTCTGCCCAATGGTAGGAATAGATACTTCTGATATAAATAATCTTTCATATGCATCTTCCATAACTGGTATTTTTGGCCATTAAATTTCTCAACCCTAAACTTTCCATCTTCCTACATTGCTCCCACTCGAACCAGGAACCCTCTTTTCCTGCAAGTTACCTTTCCCTTTGATACCAGTTGTTAGAAAAATAGGACTGCGAAGCAATAAAATAAAACAAATTCGGAAAAAAAACACAAAAGATACACAATACAATAGAGACACAGATTTACATGGTTCACCCAGTGTGGGCTACGTCCACTAGAGAAATTGTTAGGTCCTTCCTTTATTATTATCTAGCAAATGAAGGGATACAACCTATACCAAAACCCATTGTAACTTCCTCTTCTTTATCTCATAGTCTCCTCTCTTAGAATACAATACTCGCCATAATGCATAGCTGGAATACATTTCCCTCATAACAAAGAGTTTCCTTCTAGGGAAAAAAACCCTAACATAATTTCTACCGTTAAATCTGCGACCTTATAATGAGCGGTCCAGATTTACAATGAAATTATAACATAAATTTAGAAGGCAATTTTTCCTTCGGAGGACGCTACCCTTGAACTCATGCTGGGGGCCCACTTTCCCCCAAACCCCCTAGTCGGGGGGATATCCCCCCCAGACCCCGCAGAGGGGGTACCCCCCCTTTGCACTCCCCTGTGTGGAAGAGTGTACATACTTCTGGGGTGTAAAGTCTTCATGGGTTATAAACATGGCTGAAAGTAAGGACCTCTAAACCAAGAAGATAATCAGTCTCCACAACCAACACCTAGTAGTTTCAACATAAGGTTACATCCACATACAAGACAAAATATGCGGAGTACCTCCCAAGGTAAAAAGATAACAGGGACTAGGGATGTCGAGGTAGGGTGGTTGGAATTATATACTTGCACCCCGATGGGACTAGGGATGTCGGGGTAGGGAGGTAGGTCTTTGAAATGAGTGGGCCAATGAATGGATGGATCCATACTCAAATGCAAATGTCTGTGATGTGCTTGGTCACTGATTATGAGTGATTGATTCGATTGATGGGCATAGTAGTTAGGTGTGGGCCCATACATTGATGGAGTTATTCGATTGATGGATAATATATTTCCCTATTCGCCTGCATTACCGCTAATGGAATTATGTGTTTCCAATGAACGAGATCCATCATATGTTGAGATAGATGCATTTAGAAAATATATAGCACAGTCGATTGATTAATCAATTTATCTATAAGAATCCCCTCTGAATCTATAACCATCATTCATTGTATGCCCTAGTCTAGTAGCAGGGGTAGCACATCGGGTAGCAACAACAAAGGTAGGGGTAAAAGAGTAATAGGAGGTTTGAAAGCTGCTTGCTCTAAATCCAGATCTTTGCAGTGTATATCACTCGATTCGTAACACAATCCCTATCACAGAGTAGGCTCACCGACTTCGTTCCTAGCATCCGATGATCGTATGGATCTGTCCCCTCATCCCCATCATTCATGTGTCGATACTATTATTTTAAGTGGTGGATCATCTTGTATGGGGAAAGCATGCTTAGATCCCGACTCAATCACATATCACAAGACCAAATAATCATTATCACTCTACCGTAATCTTTGTCAGAGCACATGGTCTTTCCATCCATTCGCATTAAGCATTATCGATCTTTACCAACTATTGTTATGCCATATATACACTAGTCATCACACCTCACAGATCTTGCATTCCACACTAGAGTCGAGATGTTGATTGTACAACCCATTTAGGACTAAAACATAACATTCTCAATTCACCCCTATGGGATGAGTCCCCTATAACAGAGGCCTTAGTCACTAGAACATAGGGAAACTCAGTAGCACTCATGTTTTATCACCACCAACATATCTCGTTCTCACATATCCATCTTTCATATTGTTGTCACTACTCTATCTCAAGTTAGGATACATGCCCACTAAATCCTTTTTTCCAAATCCTTTTTCAAAGCCCTGGCCACCAAAGAAGTCCGGGAATCCATTGTATCCCTCAAAACCTCCCTAGGTCAGATGAAAAAATAAGAGGAGATTGAACATGAATTTATTTCTCGCACTACTGAATGGTCTTCCAGTCCCAGGGCCTTTCCCCTGAGTGGTTGGAAGCTACCCAAAAATGTCTAGATGTGTTGCCTTGCAAGATTTCTTATGAACATTGGTAGGCTTGTGACCTAACTTTGACCCCAAATAAGCTAGCCATGACCCTCCATGAGATGGTTGATGACAAAGACCCTGGGCTTGATGTCTTTCCATGTGTTGACAAGGAATCCCTAATCTAATTCTCCATGGGGGGAATTAACCAGGTACTTCTTCGATTTATCTTGAAGTTCGGGGACCCTAAGATAATCGCCAATTGGTGGCCTATTACTCTTCTCAACACTTCCTAGAAAATATTGGAGAGTGTTCTCATGTTGCCGGTTGAAGCCCATTTTACCTAAGATCATCTTCCTTAAACAAACGAGGTCCATCCATCGATGATACAATCTTTATAATGTTATTATTGTTTGGGAGGGCATGTAATGGTCTCATTCTACTAGCCTAGAGGCTTATTTCATCAAAATTGACTTTGAAAAGGCCTATGACTGGGTTGAGTGGCCCTTCATTTTGGAAATGCTAAAGGCTTTGGGGTTTGTTCTAGCATTTATGAACAATGTAGAAACCCTCTTTTCCAGTGCCTCACCCTATCTCTCTATCAATAGGTGCAAATATGAGGAGATAGGTCTATTTAGATCCATTAGGAAAGGATGTCTTCTAGCTTAAATTCTCTATGTTTTGGCAGTTGAAGCTTTAGGCTACCTTCTTAACTCTAGGGTGATTTTGGGAGACATTCAAGGAATTCCCCTACTTGGGCCTAAAGGGGGCCAACTTGTGAATCTCCATTTCGATGACAATTCTTTCTTTATGATAAATGAGGACCATCAATCCTAGAAGAATGTAATGGATTGCCTTAATGTGTTTTGTAATGATTATGGTTCTAGCATTCAATGGGTCAACCAAAACTAGCTACTATATTATGGGCTTCCTATATTCCTACTCAGTCATAAGGTACCTTTATTTTATCAAAAAGAGCATAGTTCCACTTAGATTATAATAGAGCGAGATCGGGTGGGGTTTTATGGGATCTCTTTGTTGTATGGTTTTTCTTTCTCAGAAGAAGGCGATTCTCCCTATTAGAACCACAATAAGGGGCAGATGTGTAGGTTTACAAGGCTTATATAAGATTGAATAAGATGTTGACTATATATATATATATATATATATATATATATATATATATATATATATATATATATATAATTCAAGGATGCATTCCCCCAGTCCTATTCAATCAGGATCTTTGTCCCTTATTAAATAGGCACCCGCTAATGAAAATTGTGTCTCAACCAAGGCCTCGGGGACTCTGTATGGTAGGGTCAAACAAACAAATCTAGTCTAGTGAGTCGTGTCCCCCCAAAATAGAATTAGTGGGTGGTAAACCATGGTATGGTAACAATAGCCCCTCCTATTATTATTTCAATCCAATAGCAACATAGAAAAGAAGAGAGGAAATACACAAATAAAGAAGAGGAGCAATTTATGTTGAGCCCTATAAAAACATCTTCTTACATCTGCATGTACCAATCGCTTCACCCCTTGCCACCATATTATAAAAGGGTAAAGGCCAGTGTCACTAGTGCTTTCTCCTCATAGCCAAGCTACTATGATATCACCTTAACTACAACCTCTCATAGATCACATGCCTTTCATTGTTAGGGCTACACCTCTTCTCCATTGCTCTCACATTCTCTCTCTTCTTTATCCTTCTATTTTCATTGGCCAATGTGCTCACATCATTCCACCACTCAACTCGTTTACAATATAGTAAGGGTATTGTACACATTAGAGTGAGCTGGCCCATTAGTAAGGCAAGCACAGTTTAAGCACCATTTCACTCATGCATGCAAGGATATACATGAATAGACTCACATGTTGCACGAGTGGAGTTACTTAATAAGGGTGGGGATTATAAAAACAACCCAATATATAAGATTTTGTGGAGCATGGGAGGCATGGTTCAAAATCTTAAGGTGTTTAAAAAAATGATGATGGGATGGGAGCCAAGATAACGATATTTTTTACCCAGAAAGTAAAGTTTTTGGACCCCAAATCACCAAACTAGAACCTACCCCTAAAATAATCCTTGCAAGTCAATTCGTCCATTTTTTCCTCCCAAAAAGTACCAAGATAAATGAAAAATTATATATTGATCCTTTTTTAATCAAAGAAGAACCAAATTTCCACAATAGACACCCGTATTAAATTTTAGATTTATGAATTTACATACATGATACTTGGAAATTTTAACTGAAAAAATCGAAATATAAAATATCATGATAACTAAAGAAATTAATTTTTTTTTTTTTTTAAATTTTATTTCTAAAGATTATATATATATATATATATATATATATATATATATATATATATATAAATTGAATATCTTATTTATTATATAATAATTTTATATTAGCACATCCACATGATTTGTGGATAGATAAGCCCTATAGACATGGGAGTTTAGGTTTACTAAAACTTAGAGTGAAGGTTTTGTTTCATAAAAGTATTTTAAAGGTTATTAAGGATTTTATTTAGAATTTTTTACACTTAAAAATAAAAATAATGTTAGATTTCTAGTAAAAAAAAAATCATTGAACAAAAATTGAGGTGTTCAAATAACAATGGTTGGACAATTTTTAATTGATGAAATAATTTAATGTGATTGAATGGTTTGACATGCAATAGTTTCAATGTATATGCGTAATCATTATAATAAAAATTTCTCATCCGCCTATCGTGTATATGAGTGAGTGAGCGGACTTCCACAAAGTAAAAATGCCCTATTAATTCTACTCATCTGCAATTATACACATATTAAGAAAGAAAATCATTATATATATATTTTTTTTAAATATACATGTTACCATTCTTTATAAAAAAAAGAACACAAACCTTTTATCTACATTTTTATCCTTATTCCTCAAAAAAATTTAACAATTTTTTTCGTATCTGTGTATCGTATTCATCCACAATATGACATATGGCATAATATTTAATGCATGGTTGGAGTCTATTTACGAGAGATATGGCACATCTTGTTTGAGGTATGTTTTGTGAACTAGGGTTTAGCTCTTGAGATGGTATTGGTTGTTCAATATTGCTTCATATATCATATTTGTTAAGGGACATAGTTGGTATTTTGTTGTTGGTATTTGATATATGGTATTCATGTTTTGTATTCTTATTGTGATCATGAGCATGAGATCCATGAGATCAGATATGATTTGATAGAGGAGACATGTTGATGTGAGAGGTTGTTGTGACAGGTTGTGTTGTGCATAGTTGATGCACTTGTGATGGTACAAGTTGTGTGAGTGATTGATGTACATGGTTGATAGTACATGTTGATTGGTATAGATTGTGACAGGTTATTGGTATAGGTTGGACATATTGTCTTCCGTCTACAAGCTAGGTCTTGTACCTGAAGGTTAGATTCTTCACATCTCAATTGGTGTTGAGATTTGCAAGCCGAGTCTTCTATTGAGAGTTGGTACTCTCTTAGATTTGTTGCTCTTTTTCAGTTGGTGATGATAAACCCCAAAGATTGTAGTCTCATGTAACAACACAATACAAACGATTACACATATATATGGTGTTCTTTGTGTTCATTATGGTGATGGTTTCATGTTCTCTATTATCGATAAATGGTGTTGTTATATGCAAGTAGCTAATTGTGAATGAATAATAATATTTGAAGTGGTTGCTAACTAAGTTTTGAGAGAAGTGTAAAAAGATCCCTACATTGATTCACCTTGCCCCTTTCAGTGTGGTTGGTATGTTCAACATTACACTCAATAGATTTTGTTTCCTATCTTCAACTAGTAGAACATTTTATTTGTTGGCACAGGGGTAGATCCAGGGTTCAACATTGAAGAGCGCACCAATAAAGCCCTAAGTATCGATCCTTTCGGCAACACCTGTGAAGTAGATGAAGTCTCACTCGAGGTAGAAGCAGGGGTGGTTGCAAGACTCGGGTGTCTACAACCTTAGCTGGGACACAGATCTGTGATTATATTGCTTACAATGCACTCAGAATCATTTATTTCCTAACATACATTCATTAATACACTTCGCAGAAAGCATAGAGCACCTCATTAATTATTCAGATCTAGCACTTAGAAATGATAATCAGGTTATACTCAATAGATTAAGCACTTAGCATCTTATGTATCTAGCATGCATTCATATCTCATAAGCACAAAGCATCAATAGATCTATCTAAACATATCATAGCACTTAGCAAGAGAGAGACAAACACATCAGCACAGTACACAAAGTTACCGTGGTTCACCCCCACCCTGGAGCTATGTCCACAAAGTCTTATTTATATTATCTTGGTCAAGTAGTTACAACACTAAGCCTCCAAGATCCTACCCCACATAGGACAAGAGATATGCGCAGCTCACTAGATCCTCTTTCCTTGGGTAGATCCAAGCACTAAGTCTTCTCACACTCTGACACTCAACACTTATTACAGCATGCACAGAGCTCTTGCAGTCACATAGACTTCTGATCACATAGATCTAACTTATTCACTAAGCCATCGACTAGACAGGGCTCCCTTTTTTTACATGGCCTAGACCTCTATTTATACATAGAAAAAGGCCTAAACAAGGGCCGACATCCCTTTCCCATTACAATATTCCCAAAAAACCCAAAAAGGTTCCACAAAAGGTGGTGAGATCCCATGATCTCCGCTTCTCTATGCACTCCATCTTCGATAAGTAGTCGAAGTACCAAACGGTCAAATATGACCACGTATTCCTCAAAACTTGGTCGAGAGCCAACAGGCCCCAACACTCACCTGTGACTAGTCCCGAGTCACTCTTATCTGGGTAACTCTTCCTTGAAGACCTCAAGCTTCTCTCGAGTTCGTTCAACCTATTGCTTTGCTACTACTTCTTGCTCGACAAACTCCTGAATGAGTGTGTTCCTAAATGGTCCTTCTAAGCGATGCTTTGTTGTGTTCATGACCTATTCCAGGTCTGTCGCTTGGCTCTCAATCTCTAAGAATAGTTGACATTCCCCATCCTGCAAAGGTTGAAGTTCCTGCGTCACTTCCATGACCTTTCTCTGGATCATATGAATCTGTTGTTGCACGACGCGTTGTTTGTGGGACCTCTTCATTTTATCTATAATCGTTAGGGCCTTCAACTGTACCTGTAACTTCTCGGCTTTGTACTTCACCTCCTGGAGTTGTGACTCCAATTTATGCAATTTAGGGTTCTCGGATAGGTTCTCATGTATCTGCGTGCTTCTACTAGTTAATTGCTTACATTCTTCAGTGAGTTCCTTAATCCTTTCTACTGTACTTCGGGCATTCACTTCTCATTGGTCACGTTTTTCTTGTAGAGTACTCGGTATGGCTTGGAGCTCTAGTTATATTACTCTTTGCTGTAGTTGTTGAACGACTTCAAAAAGCTTCTTTACTTGGCATTCTATTGGTTCTTCTACCTTCTGTTCTAATCCAGTCATAGAGAGAAATGCTTCGTTGATAGCTTCTTCGATCCCGATCTGCTTCACAAGAAGTTACTCCTTTTCCTTTTGTATCTTTGCACGTTATTTATCAAACTTCTCTTGGATGGCCACCTTCTCTTGCTATGCAGCTTGGCGCTGTTCTATGATTTCCTCATGTGTGTGATTTAGGGCTTGGGTGGCTTGCATTGTTACTTATTCTACTTTTCGAAAGCGTACTTTGACTAGGTTGGAAATCTTGTGAAGTTGAACTGATTCGTCTCCTACTTCGGGTGTTCCTTCTGGCATAGGCGCAGTGGAGACTACGCAGTTAGACTAGAGGGCTCACTGTACTCCTTGGAGCTCAACTTCAATTCTGTCGTACATCATATGTTTCTTGGCCTCCTACTTTTCTGTAATTTCTTCTATGGATTCATTCAAAGTTGAAATGAGAAAGCTGAAGTCATCGGGGTTGAGCGTGGTCTTCAACTTGGTCACGGTTTCTTTTGCTTTCTTCTTAATGAAAGACTTCAAAGGTGACCCTTTTCCTTTCTTTAGAACTTCGACATTGTCTTCTAGTTTCTGTTCAACTTATTCTAGGTCTTCGTCGTTACCTTCTTCATCTGGTGTGATGGAAGCTGTCCTTACAGAGAAGCTATCCACATCTTGAACCTCTTCAATTTTGTTCGTCTCCTTTGTATTACTTGTATTCTTTGTCTTACTGGGCCTAGGTGTGTCCTATGCATCTTCTAGGCTGCTGATATCTGAAATATCCGCTGGATCTGCTGCAATGTGGAGGTCCGCTAACCATTCCTTGGTGATCTCTTCAAGGTCTTCTTCTGTCAATTTATAATAGGACTGCAATTTTTCTTGGTGCTCATCAGTACGTGGAGTCAAGTATATGAAGTGGCGGTCCATGCTGAACTTCATTAAGGGTCTGAATCTATGGAGTGTGTTTGGAGTAATGCAAGGTGTGGCTTGTATCGCGGTCTTCAACTAGATGTAGTATCTGTGAAAGAGGGTATTCGACTATCATTGCCTATTCATATCTGCCATGTACCATAATGTACTGAAATTCACAGACAATGGTTCAAACGATAGGGTTTCAGGAAAAATGACATCCTCTGGCATCTCCCATGCTATGAAGGTGATCAGGATGAGAATCCAGCTGAAGTGGAACTCATATCCTTGGTCTTGCGGTTCTCTGCAATCCAATTCGATTTGATCCGCTAATTACTTTGACCAGTTCATTTGAACTCCTTCTATGCATTTTCCTATGAGATCAACTAAAAACCGAGATACTTGCGTTGATTTGTTCTTGTGGACTAACTTTCCTGCGATCATTTGACAGGCGTGGTGCACTGCGCCACTGTCAATAGAGGTTACCTTGTAACCTCGTGCGCCTTTTTTAACATGTCCATAGGCCTCTTTAATCTTCTATGAAAGAGCACGATTCACAGTCTTTCTAGGGTAATAGTCTTGCGGGTCAGGGCCTTGCATGCTCAGCTCGGTGATATGATTGATCAACATTGGATCAATCGTTATACGTCGGTTCAACCAGAGATATATTCCATGGTAGCTCACCAATAGTAATTTTATGCAAGCATTCACCTCCTGGTATTCTGTGAGCTCAAGTTCTCAATTGGCAAAAGTGTCTTCCGAGCATGGCGCAACGGAATAAGTAAGTAAAGATGTAACAGTGTGCCTGCAATGGATAGGAGGGTCCATTAACTCTTGATCTTTCTGTTATGGAATATTCTAATGGTCAGGTAATAGGTCATAACTTTCTTTCGAGCCGTTCGGGCCATCAACGGAGTATATCGTCTTCTAATGGCTATATTACTTTGACATGGCGAAGTGCCATATGTCGTTGTTCTGCTATCCCGACGAAGCTCAAATTCTGCATGTTTTCCTTCTGCGGGGTTTCTTCTGGAACGTTTTGTAATTTCTCCAACTTTGCTTTCTTCTTCATGAGTTTTCTAGCCTTCTTCCCAGTGAGCTTCGTCTCGTTCATCCTTTTTTCATTCTGATTCTTTTCTTCTCTTGGCATGGTAACTTCGCAGTGCTAAGATTCTTTCTTCAGATCCACGGGTATTACTTGTCCAACATATTTTTCGATCCTCTGTGGTTCTTCTAGCATTCTGTCAACTTCATCATCCAATTTCCTGGGGTCAAGAACCCTTGATCTGTTCTCCCATTCTTTAATCAACTACATGATCCTTCTAGTCATGAAGTCTCTTAACTCTTGTCTCTGTTGTTCTAGGTCCTTTTTTTCTTCCTGTTTTCTGGCTTGATCTTTCTCAATCCAAGGTTTACCAAGTAACATAGTAAACGGGGCGCTCTCCTCCATGAACTTAACAATCTCAAAATCTTCTTCTGTCGAACCTCCATGAGCATTCATAGATATCTAAGTGAGCTTTCCACATAGGTTTACCAAATTTCCTCTGAATAACCCTATTCCTCCTAATGAAGGGGTCATGTCAGGTCTTCCTATATCTTTCTAGGTTCCTTCTGTCATAATGTTCACCTATGTTTCTTCATCCAAAACATAGTCAATGTCGAAGTCTCATATTCTCACTTCGATCTGTTCTTTCTTCTTGAAGATCTCTGATAGCCTAACATGTCGGTGGTCATTCAAGGTATCTCTCATCTATAGCAATATCATTTCTGATTCTTTCTGGGTTTCTTCTATAATCTTGTTCTCTTGATCTCCTGCTTGCTCTATATTAAGTTTTTCAAGTCTAGCGATCATTCTAGGGCAATCCAATACTTCAAGGTCCATAGCCTTACAACAAATACAACTGGGTCTTCGCCCAGGGATTTTCTTAGCAAGATGTCCGGGCCTTCTGTAATTGTAACAAAGGGTTAATCCTCTCTTTCTCTTCAATGATCCCCAACTTTTCATGTACTGTGTGCTAGGATCATAACGATTAGCCTGCAAAATTTTCTTGCTAGGATCCTGCATCCATTGGTTAGTCCCAAAATTATTTCTATGCATAGGTATAACATATCTATCACTATACTTATCAGATCTATTCATATCAAAATTTCTTTCATCTATTAATGCCCTAGTTTTGAATCTAGGACAAAATCTATCAAACATACCTAGATCGATGCTTTAGAAACAAAAAATTTCACTTATCTTACTTCTACAGAGCACAAAGCTTCCAGATCTAAGACTTTTAACTATTCTTACCTTTATCAAACCATAGAGCTTATAGATGTTACCTTTTTCTTGCAGATATGACCTCTTTTTCTTCATATCTAACCTCTCTTCTTCAGATATGACCTTTCTTTCTTGGCACAAAGCTTCACAGATCAAACATAACACTGCGCACTAGGGAAATAGATCTACACATAGATCTTATTTCATACAAGATTCTTCTTCTTCAATTCCCAGCAATCACAGTCTAGGTCCTGGCAACAGAACCATTTGTTGGCACAGGGGAAGACCCAGGGTTCAACGCTCAAGAGCGCACCAACAAATCCCTAACTACTGACCCTTTCGACAACACCTACGAAACAGTTGGAGTCTTACCCAAGGTAGAGGCAGGGGTGCTTGCAAGACTTAGGTGTCTGCAACCTTAGCTGGGACACAGATTTGTGATTATCTTTCTTACAACCCACTTAGCATCAGTTATTTCCTGACATACATTCATTAATACACTTTGCAGAAAGCACATAGCACCTCAGTAATTACTCAGATCTAGAACTTAGCAATGATAATCAGGCTATACTCAATAGATTAAGCACTTAACATATTATGGATCATATCTAGCATGCATTCATATCTCATAAGCACAAAGCATCAATAGATCTATCTAAACATATCAGAGCACTTAGCAAGAGAGAGACAAACACATTAGCATAGTACACAGATTTACTGTGGTTCACCCCCACCCTGGGGCTACATCCACAAAGTCTTCTTTATATTATCTTGGTCAAGCAGTTACAACACTAAGCCTCCAAGATCCTACGCTGCATAGGACAAGAGATCTACGCATTTTTTTAGATCCTCTTTCCCTAGGTAGATCCAAGCACTAAGTCTTCTCACACTCTAGCACTCAACACTTATTACAGCATGCACATAGCTCTTACAGTCACATAGACTTATGATCACATACATTCAACTTATGCACTATGCCATCGACTAGATAGGGCACCCTTTTCTTACATGGCCTAGACCTCTATTTATATATAGAAAAAGGCCTAAACAAGGGCCGACATCCCTTTCCCGTTACAATATTCCCAAAAAACCCAAAAAGGTTCCACAAAAGGTGGCGAGATCCCATGATCTTCGCTTCGCTATGCACTCTGTCTTCGACAAGCAGTCGAAGTACCAAACGATCAACTATGACCAAGTATTCCTCAAAACTTGCTCGAGAGCCAACATTCTTCCATGGCATCTTTGCTTCCAAGCTTAATTGTGCCTCTACATATAATTTTAGTTGAATTATTATTGCCAAATGAAACTGATGCATCTCTTTCTTTCTTCAGAGTTTGATCCAAATGGATCTTGAAAGGCTTAAAAAATAAAAGTTTTCAAATGCTAAATAAAATGACATGATTGCAAGATGCTCGTCGCAAGATTTTCAATGACGCAAACAGAAAAAAAAATCCAAATTCATATGAGAAAGTTATAGCAATTGAAAAATTTGGTCTTCTCCAACAAAAATCAAAAAATCAATGACAACATGACATCTGACAGATGATGTGATAGATGATGTGGTTACATATAATTAGAAATAACGTGGTTGAATGTCATTTTGATATGTTATCATATTATAAACCCACCAAACCATAACTGAAGCAAAAGATTCGAATCACCCATATGGAATACTTTAAGACATAAAAGTGGATTGTTTAAAATATGATATGGTTTGTTTAAAAAAAATAAAACCCATATTACAAAGTTTATGCCATATTATATGGCAACGTGTCAACTAAAGTTTGACCCCATTTGAAATATAGGCACTCTATATAATATTTTATAGACAACATATCATGTGATTCTTCCATAAATTGTGTCAAATCAAAGTTTAAAGGCCACACAATATTGTAATATATATGGTTGTTATAACCATATAATATGTTTCCATTTCATAGTTGATGCCACGATGCTATATATGGTTGTTAAACGATATAAAAAGGAACTATATTATATACTAACATACTTTTTAAGCTGGAGAATGGAAATGCCAAAGTAATTTGAAGGGGTTTAGGCTAAATGTTTTACGAAACGATGATTTTTTAGATTCGTAGATTTGAGTGATTATTTATGTATAATTCGAGTGTTCTAAGGGTTTTTGAGCATGCTGAATCCATTTCTGCATTCAAAAATGGATTTTGAAAAACAAAAATCAGATATGAATTTTGAATAACAAAAAATAGAAACCATTTTGTAGAACATTTAGACAATGCCATTTGAGAGAAGTTTTCATATTAATGTTGTTAATTGAAATCATAAAGATATTATAATTAGAATGATCATATTTGAGGTTGTTCACTATTTTGATGAAGACTTATGACAATAACTCTCAAATTGATGAAAAGCTTATACTTAGTGTAATGGATAAACAATTTAACAATAATATTTGCATTTGATGATGAAGAAATCAATTTGGATTATTGAATTTTATGAAAAGTAAAGAAATACTTAATTAACTCAAAGCATTTATTTCTATATTAAAAAAACTTTAAAAGAAATGTTTATTAATTATCATCTTTTTTATTAACTAATATATATATATATATATATATATATATA
>ML788870.1:535501-545810 GCA_009831015.1 Picea engelmannii | reverse complement strand
AAACTTTTAAACTACATCTTAATAGAATAAATTTAGTTAAATATAAAAATATTTAATTCTAAGATAAATTTGAAAATAAAGATATTCAATTCCAAGACAAATTACAAATATTACATGTTTAATTTAAACAAAAATTTTAAAATTTAAAATTAAATATATATAATTTCAAGACAAATTACAAATGTCAAAAAAAAAAAAAAACATATTATTTTATTTGAAGACAATTTATAAATTTTGAAATAAAAATATTTGAGTCCACCACAATTTACAAATCTAAGAATGAAAATATTTAATTCCAAGACAAAATAAGTTACAAAAATGTAAACAAAGATTTAATTCAAGAACAATTTACAAATTTGAAAATAAAGAAACCTAATTTGAGAATATAAATATTTAAGTTCAAGGAAAAATCTAAAAACAAAAATATTTAATTCCTAAGAAAATTAAAAATTTACAAATAAATATATTTTATTCCAAAGCAAATTAAGTAGAAACAAATATTTACAAATATTTAATTGCTTTTGAGTTTTCCCTTCAAAGTATGTAGAAAATTTAAAAAAAAGCTGTCATCTTTCCTTTCTCGGTATAAGCATTGGATACCTGCATAAGTCGAAGTGTTAGAAAGACACCACTACTTGGGATTTCACAATTGAATATAAGAGGAGAATGGAGGAACCTCACCCCTCCTTTATCTTCACTGAGTTACTCTTCTCAACCTACTATGAACTCTTATAAATCACTTCCACTTTGGAAAACTTAAAGTGTGTTCCTTCTATCCAATCTTGGCTTGTAGTAGTAGTGCAATCTTGAACTTTTGAGAAGATAAAAATTCTCCTTAATTACAAAGTGTGGGAAAAAACCCTAAGCTTAAAAATTCTCCTTAATTACAAAGAGTGGCCAAAAACCCTAAGTTTATGAAAAGTAAAATGTGCAAAAAAACATGATGAATGAAATTTGCAAGAAATGAAAATAACATTTGCTTTACATTAATTTTTTGTTTTAGTTTAAAATTAATCAATAGATGATATTTTTCACAAAATATCAATCTTTAACTTTTAAAAAAAAACACAAAATATATTTCTATATAATATATATATTATCCCAAATCTATATTCTTTTATAATATCCAAAATTATATATATATATATATATATATATATATATATATATATATATATATATATATATATAATCAAATTTTTATATTACTTTATAATATCCAAAATCTTTATATATATAATCAAAATTATATGTTACTTTATAAAATCTATAATATCTGAAATCTATGTTCATCTAAATAAAAAAAGGTAAATTAAAATAAATTTTTAATTAATTTTAAAATATACTAATCTAATAGCTTCACTATGTGAAATTTCAATGCAATACATAGAACTTAAATTATAATTGATTACCCTTGCATCTTCAACTCTAACATGGTATTCCTAATATCGAGCTACGTTTTCGCGTCCACACAATCTTTTGTAAATCCTTATGATGGTGATTCCTGCGGTTTCTTCTTGATTTCTGTGTAGTTTTTACTCTTTCACTGGAGTTACCAGCCTACAGAAGGGATCATCACTACACTATGCGCCTCCTCCAAGTATTGCTACTTGAAACAACTTAGCTTACTATAGTTTCAGTCCAGGTGGGTTAGAACATCTCTATTCATGGCAGTTTCGAAGTTCTAGTTTCCGTTGGGTTAGAACGTAAGCGATTCACAGACACGTCGGTTTTTTCAACAGGTATGCATACTTGTAAATGTAAACATTAATGCAGCCATTAAATATGTGTCATATCATTAATGGCGATGGAGACTAAAAATATTCGGTAAGAGCATTGATTGGAGCATGGGAATAAGGTGATTTTAGAAAACCTATCAAATAGTTGACAGGTTTTTAACAAAACCTATCCCTAAGATTCCTTTGGCATAATTACATGCCATATCACTATATTGTGGGCGCTTTATAATATATGCCATGAATTTATGGTAAAAAGTGGATCCAAAACCTTATAATAAGGTTTATTTAAAAGCTGCTACCATATATTTTGGCCCGATTTTATGCCAAAAAGGTGGGAGGTTGGGCCCCACCTTGTCCTTCTTAATCCAAAACTTTTACCACTGCTGTTAAGGGTTTACTTATGTTACATAGTGAAAAACAATGTGAATTATGCAGGAAACATCAACGAGCTAAATTAACTTTGGAGGCCAATTGTGGGAGTTAGAGTTAGCCTTTTTCAATGTTGTCAATTTCATTGGATTTATGAGGTCGAACAGAAAACAGTGAGACTAGGATGAAATCCACTTGATGCAATTTTTATGTACATTTTCAGCATTTGAATAAATTAATAAGAAATCCTCCCCCACTAAGATAAAGGCCTGGAGACGTAGGAAACCTTATCAAACTTCGTTATCAAGATTGGTGTTATGGTTTGTTGTTCCTTATGTGTATTTTCTATTCTGTATTGTTTAAGATGCCTGCAAAATTATTTCATTAAAATCTCCTTCCTCATTTAAGTTTTTGAATGGTAATTGAACACATGCTTAAAACTTAACCAAGTCTTTAAAAAATCAACTTCGGATAAGAGTTAGAAGCATGTTCTTGTCACCTGTCATATGCTTTGAACAACCATTGTCAACATACCTATCACTTTTCATGTGTTGGGCTTGCAGAGCAAGTGAGCATTGATTCTTCTTTCTTTTCCATATCTCTTGTGGTTCTGATATTTGACTGTTAATGTTCTGCTTTGATTCCCTTGGTGTAATAATGAATCTACAATTCCTCGCTATGTGTCCAAAATTGTTGCATTTGTAGCATTCTACTTCATTTCTCAATGAACCAAAACTGTTTTGATTTCTATTGTATGTTTCATATGATTTTATGGGATAACTATTATTTAAGTACCTTGCAGAGTTTATTTGGTTCTTGGCATAGGATCGACAATTGACAACTTTATTTCCAAAATTAGCACAATTAATACAATGATCATAAAATAACCTTTGATACCTAGGAGAAGATCATCTTATTTGCGATGCACTCCTTCTAAATTCAGTTTCTTGAGTCTTACTTATTTCTAGAATGCTATTCTTTGGGGGCATGCATTCTTCCTTATTGAAATTTTTTTGACAATCTCTACAAAGTTGCTTTTTCGAGCTTCATGTTTTGTTGTCTTGGAGCTCGATCCTTTTTCATTTTGTACTTTATTGTATCCTAGTCTAGATATGTCATAGGATGGTATTTGAATGATGATTATTCGATCCATTATTATGGTGCTCTTCTTCTACATATCTTTCTTCTAAAGATCTTTCCTTAAAGACACTATTTTTGCTTCCAAGCTTCCAATCATTTTCTCCTTTTCTTCTAACTGAATTATAAGTATTTCCTCAATTCTTTTGTTTACTTCTATTTGAAATTTTAGACTTGTGGTCATCTTCACTAGTTATTCAGAGTTGGAATTTTGAGATCCCTCTTTTACTTTTAACTCAACCTTCAATGACTTGTTTTTATTTCTTTCCTTCTTAAGTTCTTCTGATGCATTGATTATGTAATACCCCTAGGCCAAATCCCAACTCTAAATGTAAATATAAATGTACATATGTATATAAGATGGTGAGTTGTTTGTATCAAGTCTTGGAATTAGTTTTGTAAGAACCTTCCAACATATAGCACACATATGTGTTGTGCACTAAAATAATTAGTGCACACATCCTAGGATATCACATGCAACAAATTGAGTGCGTGATCTTGAGGTCAACGAGTCTTTGTGTATATGTTCATGTTTTTGAGGATGGTGATCCTGGATACAAAAATGACAGTATGTTTGTATTATAAAAGTAAATCACACGCAAATATTAATGAAAAACAAATCATTGTGACATAACAACAATGTAAAATAGTATGGGGGGGTAAACTACACTAGATAGGGAAAGGGGCTACGCTATGGAGCTTAATCCCAAAGGAATATTATATTAATATTCCTTAAAGTACAAAGTGTGGATATTTATTTTATCCTAAGTTCTAAGAATGGGGACAATTGGGCCAACGTAGTTCTCAACATGACAAGTGTCAAGTTGGGAACATGCATACATATAAGTTGGACTTAGTTCATTTTCCATCATCATTCACTCAATCAGTTAGTTGTCCTTGGTACCTTCCTGTTACTGTCACTATACCTTTACTCGTACCTGTACTTGTACTTGTATTTGGTTAGCTTAGGAGCTGGACTGAAAAAGTGGGTTGTCAGGCCCATGGGATATTGAAGAGGTGGGTTCTCAGACTCGTAAGAAATTATCTCTAGGTGAGAGAATTGTTCGGAATTTATTTCTGGAAGGTACCAAACTGTAGCTATAGGGCTCTAAGATTTCATTTTTGGTGTGTTGTTGAAGCCCCGAAAAGGAAGTGGGGCAGCCGAGGGACTGTTGAGAAGAGAAGGGTCACACTTCCTCAAGTGGGATAGGCATGTGGGGAATGAGGGACTGTAGGTTGTTAGTTCGATTTGGCACATGTGACTGAGTGTTGTTGTGGTCTAAGATACATCATCCTAGTTAGGAATTCCTTTACCCGGGTGGATTTTATCCCCAACTCTAGGGTGACCCACTGTTGAGAGTTTTGAGCAATGTGGTCTAAGGCTGGAAGGAAAGTGGAAGGTCTACACACAGTCGGTGATATTTTTATCAAGATACGTGTCAATTGTGTGTTAAATTATGTGCTACATTATTATTTATGCGTTTGTTTTTATAGGTTTTCCTTTGTATGTTGCATGTGTGTTTCTTTTATTATTATGTATGAAACAATGCATTTGCAGAGTATTTGTATGTTTTAATTTGGTATCAAAGTTAGAATTTTTGGTTGGCATGGACCAATTGGTTGTTGGGGATGCTACAATGCTCCAGTTTTCAACACTGAGCCTAGATGGGCCAAGAAAGTTGAATGTTGAAGGGAAATTTCATAGAGAATTGATTTCAGAGTGGACAAATTTCAAGTTACAATGTTTCTATGGTAAAAATCAAAAGAAATTGCATGGAATTGGGAAAAATCCTCAATTTTTGTTATTAAATTCATGTTGAATTTGAGAAATTTGGCCAAGTGGTGAGATATTTTTAATTTAATATTTGTTCTAGCAAATTCAGACCTGGAATTGGTCAAATTTGAAGTTACAGGGAAGACATGACATATGGAGCGAGTTTGGTTGAATAAAATCTCAATCTGTGAATGAATTTAGGAAAATTCATACTGGGAATGTCAACTAGTAGTGATTTCTTGTTGCAAAGGTTGAATTTGTGTTATCAGAGTGAAATTGAACAAATTTCATAGTTGTAGAATGTCCATGGTGGAAATTGGGTGAAAATTAGGCAAAAGCCCCAATATTTGCAGCAGAATTCATGAAGAAGTGATGCACAGAAAAATAAAGGTGCGTAGGCGTGCACACTCAAACTGGATTCTATGTGGTACAGAGTTGATAAGTCGCAAAAAATAATGGTGCGTGGGTGCACGCACTTAAATTTCATGCTACACGATGCAGAGTTGGTACTGCATGAAAAATAATGGAGTGCAGGTGTGCACACTTAAATTTGATGTTGTACGGTACGGAGTTGGTAATGCGTGAAAAATTATGGTGCACGAGTGTGCACACTAAAATTTGGCATTGTATGATGCAAGCAGGTGAAGCGTGGAAAAATTATGGTGTGTGGTATGCACACTAAATTTTAGCACTCTGTGGTGCGAATTGGGGCTCGTATGCATAATATTGGCTCCTGTGGTGTACACATGCATAATATTGGCATGTGGGGTGTGTGCACTGAGTATTGGCAGAGCATAGAGGAAATTTGTTGGTGCACGTGCAATGTTGGTATGCAATACATGCATGCTGAATATTCACGTTGTGTGATGTCTTAATTAATGGTGTGCACATATTACTAGTGCACAATGTGAGCACATCAAACCTTGGAATGGTGTGGTGCGTAGAGTGCAATGCATGTGGAATATTAGCATGCGACACAAAAATTGCATGCAATAGGTATTAGTGCATGAACCAAAATTGTGCGTGGTAGATATTGGCACGCGACACAAAAGTAATATGCACCATATATTGGCATGATAGAGAAGTGGTCCACACTGATTATAGGTGTGTGGAGTATGTGCTAGCTTATGGTGTTGCTACGTGTGCTAAATATGGGTCAAATTGGTGCACACGAAGTCATTTGGATGGTCTACAATAGCAGAAAATCAATGAATTTCTATGACATTTTATACTATTTGGAAGTCATCTTTTTGCATCACATTTTTAAGTCCCTAAATAACATTTTTAGGTACTCAAAAACCACGAGAACAAAGTGTATTAAGGTACTTTATATTTGTACAAATCAAATGAAATATCCCAAAGAGATATTTTTAATGGTGTAAACCATTTGTTAAACGAAGCTTTTATGAGGATGTTACATGACAAACAATGGAGGGTAAATTTTAAGACCTAGTTAGCTTTTGAGGGCCATAACTTTCTGCTCCAAAATCAGATTGAGGCATAAGAGTATTCCATGGAAGGATACTGAACTATAGAACAAAGTCAGTGAGCTAAATTAAAATTATGGGCATGTTAAAAATGTTTAATATGGCACAGAAGGTACTTGTAGCATTCAAGGCCAAAACAATAATTGACCTAGAACTTCAACAAGCTGTAAGTAGCAACCTAAAGCCCAGAAAGAGGTGAAACTTTGAAAAACTATCCAAAATATGAATATGAAGAAATCCAATTGATCTCCTACCAAAAATCCAATGGATAAGGTTAAAAATGCATAATTACAGTTCATATTTGCACTGATTTGAAGTAGCAACAAAAGAATTAATGGACAATTTTCATATAACCATAGATTTATGCTCAAGACTCAGAAGTGAGCATGGAAGTTGGAATTGGAAAGGTATTGGACAATAGAATATAATTATTCACCAAAAAAATTGATCTCGGTAGTCAATTTTACAAGAAATTAGAAGAAGGAATTCTTATGTATTATTGTACCATATTTGTACATAATTTCATGAATTGTTAAATTATTTAGCCTAACAAGTTTTGTTGGCTACACATTTTGTAGAGTTAACAACAATTATATCATAACAGGATCAACACATAGCTAAGAATCATGGAATATGCACAAGGGGATAAAAGACATGAATATGAGGTCAGAGTAATGTATGTCGATATGGGTAATGAAGGCACAAATTCAAATGGACATGAAGAAGGCAAGGAAGAAATCATGAAATTGGTAGAGACCATAAAAAGTTTGCAAAAGGATTTCCAAAGTTATAAAGTTGATAATGAGAGGCCTATGAAAGCCAAGGAGTAGCAGGATGGTTTCAACATAAAGTTAATGAAGATATTGGACATAATATAAAAGAAGATGGATAAGGAGAATGACTCCAGCAAATCAAGAAGTCACATGTCTCATTACGAGAGGAGAAGAACAAGAAGTGTTGGAAGACATCACCATCACTCCCCAAGGAATTCCACTAGGAGATCACATAGTAGTTCAAGTCCATCCCCTGTCAGGAAACATAAGAGGAGGTATGGAGTGGATGAGTTACAGGGATAAATGTAAAAAATCAAGCCTCCTACATTTGATGGTGAACACAAGAAGGATGAGGATGTAGAGACATGGATGCTAGGCATAAGGAACTATTTTCAATTGCATAATTACTCTTCACACGTAGAAGGAATAATTTCCATCTATCGACTCAAGGGAATTGAATCCATCTGGTGGGACAAATTTTTGCAGGTGCAACACATTGATGAGAAAAATGTTACTTGGAGGGAATTCTAGAGGTATTTTCAAAAGAAATACTTGACTAAGAGATACTATGAGAATAAAATGAATGATTTATTTGAACTCAAGCTTGGGAGTAGGAAGATAGATGAATATGAAAGGAGGTTTTTAGAGCTGTTGAAGTATGTTTCTTTCATTAAGGATGAGTCAGTTAATATTCAAATGTATTTGAGTGGGACGACATCATTTATCAGTGACAAGATACAATATGATGGCCCCAAAACATTGGAGGAGACCATAAGGCAAGCTAAATTCCTTTATTATCATCATAAAGGAGGACCAACTTTTCAAAAATCTTGGGAAGAGAAGAGAAAAAGAAAGATGGAATAGAGGAAGAAAGGAACTAGGCCACCATTCTTCAAAAATAACTCTAAAGGATGACCAGCTTCTAAATAACCCATAATGAACAAGATAGTGGGGAAAAGACCAAGGCAAACACCTATTCAATGCTAGGGTTGTGGGGGAGATACTATGTACAAATATTTTCCTCAGAGAGGTGAAAAAGTGAGGATTGTTCATAATGTACAACAAGATGATACAGTGGAGGACATGGGCATAAATGTACCCAGGATTTATTAAGCCCTGGATAACAAGAAAGTTGAGTTTCAATCACATATGATTGAAGTGGAAGGTAAGATCAACAACCAAACCATTTCTATTTTAATTGATTCATGAGCTATTCATAGTTATCTAGATCCTGAGATGGTTGTTAGTTCTTCTTTAAATTTTTATTGGGCTGACCCAGGTTCTTCTCTCAAATATGTTTCCAATAAAACCCTAAAAACCTATTGGTCATTCCGGTGATATATAAGGAAACATTGTGCACAGGTTGCACAACACAGTCTCACCCGAGATAGATTTTATGGGGGATTGCAATACTCAAGTGCTTGAAGTCTAGGAATGAGTGGGGATCTGTGATTTTGTTCTTTCCTCCTTATGCATTATATTTGTTAACCATTTAATTACTTCTATGATTCACTCATATTTTAACCTATACATGCATGATGTTATAGCTAATTTAACCATTCATTCTTAAGATAATGATCAACAAAAAGTAGAGCATTCATTAACCATCACATATAACACAAGGTTTACCGTGGTTCACCCTCTCTTGGGGATACATCCACAAAGATCTACCTCTCTTCTCTTTTATTTGTTATTCTTCAAAGTCTCATGTTGTGCCCATTGCATCTTTAGTAATAAAATCAAAATGAGGGTAAGAACCCTCTGTGAGGCAGACTAGATCACACCAGGCTCCTCAGCATGTGACCTAACCCTCAATTACTACCTTACTCGAGTCTTCTACAAGAATTATTACAATCAACAACCCACAAAATATTTATAATAAACTCTCTCTGTTATGATATATTCTCCCTTATCCTCTCAATTGAGATCTATATATCCCTCTTTCGTCCTGATATGTATCTCTATATATCTATATTTGTATCTATCTCTCTCCTAGACCTCCTAGGTCCTTATTTATACTACTTTATGGCTTATATCCATTACAATATTACCCAAAAAAGAACCCTATCATGGTTAGGATTATCTGCCTACATGCCACGTTGTTTTTCCTCTTGCATGATTCTTTCTTTCCACCTATTGTGCACACTCCATAATTGGGTTTTCCTTTCAAAAAATAGGTCTTTCTCAAAACAGATCTTTCTCCAAAAATAACCTTGTGCCCAAAATAGAATTCCTTCTCAAAATAGGTCTACACCCAACAGGCCCCCAAAAATGACATGTGGCTCATCCCAAGCCACTCAGGTGGTGCATGCTCCCTTTACAACCTTTGCCAAGCTGTGCAACTTTCCTTCTAATTCTTCCCATTTTGATCTCTCTTGTGCAACTTTCTCTATAAGCTCCTCTACCCTCTGTGCTCTGATGTGTTCCTTAAGATACTTTGCACTAATCTACATGATCCTAAGTGATCCTTGTCTTCTCCTCCTCCATTTCAACAATTATTTCCACTACTTTCTCATGTAGGGGTTCTAATTGGGTTTGCCTTGCCTACCTGTTATTTTGTGTAGTCTTCAATTCTGTCTGCATGTTCGTCATCTTCTGCATGCCTCTTAATTATTCTGTAATGCTCATGGCCTTTTTTCGCTGCTTCAACTCCTAAATTGGAGTGTTGATTTTCTCCTCTTGTTGTTCTAGTTGTTAGACTGTTTCATCTTCCTCCAACTTTATCCATAGTTGTACGGTCCTTTTAAAACGTTATGTGACCTTTTTGGCTTCTCTTTCCATAATTTCTATTTCCATGGCTTCCTGTTGTTCCCTTTCAGTTGTAACTTCGAGAGGAGTGGTTGGTGTTAATGTTTCCTTGAGTTCCTTTATCTACTTATTGTTAGATAAACAGGACCGTGGAGCAATAAAATAAAACAAATGCAGAAACAAAACACAGAAGACACACAATACAAGAGAGACACAGATTTACATGGTTCACCCAGTGTGGGCTACGTCCACCAGAGAAATTGCCAGGTCCTTCCTTTATTA
>ML788870.1:506114-532869 GCA_009831015.1 Picea engelmannii | reverse complement strand
TCTTCCATAACTGGTAGTTTTGGCCGTTAAATTTCTCGACCCTAAACTTTCCATCTTCTGAAATTGCTCCCACTCGAACCAGGAACCCTCTTTTCCTGCGTGTTACCTTACGCTCTGATACCAATTGTTAGATAAACAGGACCATGGAACAATAAAATAAAACAAATGCAGAAACAAAACACAGAAGACACACAATACAAGAGAGACACATATTTACATGGTTCACCCAGTGTGGGCTACGTCCACCATAGAAATTGCCAGGTCCTTGCTTTATTATTATCCAGCAAATGAAGGGATACAACCTACAACAAAACCCGCTATAACTTCCTCTTCTTTCTCTCACAGTCTCCTCTCTCAGAATACAATATTCACCACCATCCATAGCCGCAATACATTTCCCTCATAAAAGAGGTTTGCCTTCTAGGGAAAAAAACCCTAACATAATCTCTACCGTTAGATCTGCGACCTTATAATCAACGGTCCATATTTACAATGAAATTACAATATACTTTTACAAGGCAATTTTTTCTTCGGGGGCTTCACCCCTGAACCCCCGCTGGGGGCCCGCTTGCCCCCAGACCCCCCAGCCGGGGGGATGGATCCTTCGGACCCCGCAGAGGGGGTACCCCCCCTCTACACTCCCTCGCGTGGAAGAGTGTACATACTTCTGGGGTGTAAATACTTCATGGGGTATAAACACGGCTGAAAGCAAGGACCTCTGAATCAGGAAGATAATCAGGTTCCACAAACAACACTTATTATACTCTTCAAGTGTCTGCGCAATGATTTGAATTTGTTCTTCATCACTTCTCACGACATCGTGCGTGTTGTATGAAATATTTTTGAAAACTTCCATCAACTTCTGCTCCAATTTATCCACGCATTGCTTCTCCTCCTATGTCTCCAGTTGGACCTACTCTACCACAATTTATGGTGCATCCTTGCCATCCCTAGTGACTTGCAATTCCATCATATCTTCTTTGGCTCGTGATTACACTTCCTATGTGACACTGAATTGTATCTTGTACAATTCCTTTGTTGGTATTTTAGCCAATACCAACTCTACCTACACCGGGTTTTTAAGTGGTGTCTGCGCTATGGCCTCCTAGAAATGTAGCATATATGTTGTTATCTGGAAGCTAGGACTTGCTTGCACTATGCTCTGTATTGTGTCTTCATCGTTGTATGTGGTTTTGTCCCCTACTTCTGTCACTCGTGGGATTGGTTCTGCTCCCCTCTCTTGTAGTTGTGCTACTTATATATGTTCCAAGACCTACTTAATGTTGACCAAGTCCTTCCTTATCCTTTTTGTTTGGTTCTCGACCTCCTCATACTCTTTTGTTGCGTGGTCCTACACCCTCTCTGCGACTGAATTAAAATCATCCTTGGTTATTGTGTATTTTGGGATGTCTTTTTGGGGCCTTGGCCTTCTTGCATGACCCACCTATATGTATGATCGGTCATTTGGTTGGCCTTGTATCTTGTGGATTAGTTGTCATAGGGGTTCGCTATGTTGTTATTTTCCCCCTTCCTTTCTCCTTATGTGCAGGACATTGTCCTTTTTGTCTATCTTCCCATCCTTCTTTGGGGCACTTCCCTTCTTCTGTTTCACTATCTTTGGACTAGGCTTCATCTACTGTGTTGGTTTCTTGGTTGCGACGCTTGCCCTTGCAAATGTCTTGGATGACCTTGATTCCACTTCTTTCCCTTTGGGAATGTCCTTGGTGATGAATGGGATATTCCATTCATCCTTCCAGTATTTTATTCCCCATTCAACTTCCCCTATGTTGATGAAAAATTGAAGTAGTATCCATTCTTTGTTTGTATCCATGCGCACCTGGATCCACATGTTGTGTCATGTATCCTTAAAAATGGCTATCCACTGGTACTGCATGACCACCTCGTGAGATATTCTCCAGGTATTGGCTATATTCTCTTTCATATCGTTGAGATACCGAGAAAAAGTGTTGGAATTACCACTTCTCTGCTTGGAATCATATGTTCTTCCCAATGATGTGTACCGTGTTGCATGACATCATCCTACTCTATCAAAAAAATATGATTAGGTAGGCTCTTTCCATCCAATTAGTGATATTAGTATAATAAGACAAGAGTAGTGGAACTCGGTTCCCAAGTATTGGGAATCCTTGTAGTCATCTAGCAATAGATTCAATAAGTATGGGGCCCAACTAAGCATGGTGTCATTTGCACACTATGCTATCACTGTGACAACTTCTGCAGGGACCTCCTCCTTGCGAAATTTTTGAAGGAGTTTGCATGCCTTCAATATTGTTCCATCCTGGTGACTACATCATTAATCCATTTTATGATAATGTCACATGAGCCCCTTTCTGTCCCATAGGTTTTCTTCATTTTTTATGCAAGTGCATTTTCCTTGGTTTTATCATCCATGTACTACGTGGGCTTCACGCCATTTGATGGCAGTCTTATGATGAAGGAAATTAGTTCAACATCGATGCAGATAGGCTCGTCTAGCCATAAAATTCCCCCATGGAGGACCGCCAATAACTACTTGACACATTTTTTCACGTATTTCCTCATTCCGAAGTGAGGAATATCAAACAAATTAAGAATACTTGTATTTACCAAGCATGCCACTCATTGCTTTGGTTGCAGCATTGGATCTTCGAACGACCTTGTGCCTAGGCTCTCCATATACAACTGTTGTGAAAATTCTAGGAACTTGGTTGTTTCAGACACCTCATGGTATGCGTATCGTAACCTTTCGACGTAGCCCAATAAACTTGGTGTGGCCTATACCCCATCTGGAATGCATGAAAAAATGATCGAGGCGTTGGGTTGCTTACGTGGGGACCGCATAATGGGTTGTTTCCCTTTTCTCTATGCTGGCATACTAGATGTCCCAACCTACCGTTCTCTTTATTTCTAGTCCAAATATGCTTTCCCAGTGATATCTTTGAGCTGCACTTCCTCCTACTACGTGAACCCCACCATAGGTTGTGACCTTGGCTCATCATATTTTGTCCTTTCACTATCAACACTATTTGTTTTGTGGGATGATTTGGCCTTGGAAGGATGTTGTGGTTTCTTATTGCTAATGGGTCATGGCCCCATGCTCTGTCGTGTGAGTCGATGTCCATATCGACCATCATAGGGGCCTACCTCTCTTCCTTTACTAGTGTGGCACTCACTGGTTCAGTCTGTAGCAAAGGAATTTCATTGAAATTGACAATTCCCTTTGTCTGTGTAAATGCTTGTTCTACCTCTACGGTTTCCTATGGAGATCTATGTCTACTTCATGTTTTTCTTGTCGTTTGGCCAGGTGCGCCGATCTTTGGAGGTTCCATCGTGGGTAATTCTTCCTTCTCTAGTTGAACCTTGGCTACTAAGATCTCTGAACTTACCTATTCACCACTGTCTTCATGTTCCTTAGCTCCGTGGGTATGTAAACTCACAATAAGTATCAGTTGGCTTGCGTTTTAGTTGTATATGGGGTGTCATGAATTCCCTAAATTTTCTTGGAGATGATTCTTTTATGGTCATAAATGCATTAAATATTTTCGAGCACACTTCATTAAGTTTCATAAATGCTCAATTCGCACGATTTTACCTCGATGACCAGTTTTTCTTTTCCGACCATTGGCTCGTTTTATAGTGCGCTGTAACTTTTCGGTGCATCGTACATTTCTGTTGTGACTTTTCCCCCGGTGCATTATTTTTGCTTCATGTTAGCCATATGCTGCACGTGGTAAAAAAAATTGTGTCTCCCTGATTCCACTCTCTGCTATGCACGATATTTCCCAGTATTTTGTATTTTCCTTCTTTTTCTACTTTTGTCTTCCTTTTTCTTCCTTTTCTACTTTTTATTTATTTTTTATTAGTTTTCTTTCCTAATATATACTATAGTACACTATATACATGAATTTCTTATTGCACTTTAACGTTTAAGAGTTAGTAGGTTGATTGTACCTATATAGTTGCATTCGACTGTCGTTGATCATTCCTTTCAATTTTGTTCCTCCCAAGTCTTTTATGTACACAGATCCCCCATCTATGACAATATTTACTTCATATGGCCCTAGTGAATGCATTCTAAACTTACCAGGGTGTTGCAAAAATTTGTTGTCATAGAGAAGAACTAGGTCTCCCTCCTTAAATATTTTCTTTTTAATATGTTTGTCATGGCATGCTTTGTCCCTTTCTTTCTGTAATTCCTGGTGAAATATTTCCAAAATCCTTTCCTCTTCCATTTCCATTATTTGACTTAACCTCTCATGTACTGTGACTCTTTCTATCCTACTGGTAATTGCTGCTATGCACAGACAACGTACCAAAAATTCTAATGGCACCATTGCTTCCTGTCCATACAGAAATATGAATGGTGTATGTCCTGTCAACTTCTTGCATGTGGTCCTATATTCCGATAGTACTGATGTTATTTTCAAGTCCCAATCATCCACGTTAACATTGCAGATATTAGTCAAACCTTTTTCCAAAATCTTATTGAAAGATTCTACTATTCCATTTTCCTAAGGATGATATGGTGTACTCTTTTGGTGATAGACTTCAAACTCCTCAATCGTATCCCTAATGGTATTATTAATAAAATGAGTGCCTTGGTCACTCATCAGAATCCTGGGACATACAAATCTGGTGATCACTTTCTCAAATAAGAAGTGTTTTGTTGTCTATGTGCTACAATCTTTGACTAGTGTTGCTTCTTCCCATCTCGTTAAGTATTTAGTTGAAGTAATGATATATTTTTCTCTTGAAATTTTTGTTGGTGGATTAATAGGTCCAAAAAATTCTATTTCCCATTTTTCAAATACCTATAGAGTTACTTGTGGTATTAGGGGAATATCATCCCTTTTGTTGGGTTTGCCAACCCTCTAATAGACATTACAGTTCTGACAATATTCCTTGGGATCTTTATGGACTGTTGGACACCATAATCTCACATGCAATACCTTCTTCATGGCATATTTTACTGCATAGTGTCCTCCATCTATACCTTCATGAGATTCTACTAAAACCATTAGTCATTCATGTTCCAATACACACCTTCTCAAAATACTATTTGCGCCCATGTTGTATAAATGTCCTGCAATGAGTTGATAGTCTACAACTCTGACTACCATATTTTTCTTCTGTACAATGCTAAATTCCTATGGCACAACTCTTGTACTTAAGTATTCAATAATATCAAGAAAGTATTCATCAACGACTTGTACTGAAAATAACCATGCATCAGGGAAGTTGTCTTCCAATTTAGTAGGTTCTTCTCCATTGGTTACCCTTGATAGGTGATTAGGTCCTGCATTCAACTTTCCTAGTTTGAATATCACTTCAAAACATAATTCTTGGAATAATAATATCAATCTACAGATCCTTCCCCCTAACATTGGCTTATTGACTAGATATTTGAGAGAAGAATGGTCTCGGAACATTTTGAAGTGTTTACCTAGTAAATTGTGCCTGAATTTCTAAAGTGAATATACCATGTCTAGGCCTTCACTTTCTATGATGTTGTAATTCTTCTCAGATTCTAAAAACTTTCTGCTTGCAAAGGATATAGGATGGTCTAATGCCCCTTCTCTTGGATATGCTATAATTTCTCCAAGTGCTAGAGATGATGCATCTACGTGCACATGAAATGTCTTTTCCCAATCCAGAATTACTAATATAGGGTTTGTCACCATATTTTCCTTTAGAGTGTCTAGTCCTTGTTGACAATCCTCATTCCACTGAAATCTAGTGTCCTTCTTTAATAATTTTCCATTGGTGCAATAATCTACGCATACCCCTTTATAAAATTCATGTAATCACCTGTATGTCCCAGTGTTTCTCTTAATTGGCACACTGAATTTAGTGGTGGTAAATTTAAAATGACTAAAATCTTAGCAGGGTTGTTATTGGATAAATCGGTGAATGTAGACATAAACTAATCTCCCTAGATTCACCTAGATCTAGAACAAAACAAGACAGGACATGATGCTTTCCCTAAGTTTCTACCATTAAATTTATCACCAAATAAGGAATGTATGACATACCTTTATATATTGCTTCCCTATATCTTTGTTATCCCTTCTTCGCTTCGGTTCTCTTGTGAGACTAGATCTGCAATGACACAAACCAACCAAAGTGAAAGAAACAATTGTAGATTCAATGGAAACCTAAACATGTGATCAAGGAGTCATGTAATAAAACACTAATGATTTTATGGGAAAAAAACATGTCGTTGTATCATATTAAGTAAAGTGGAAGATATAACCAAGTGCCTTGATGTCGCAAGTTCCCTTTTGGTGGTCCTTTGTTCCAACACACACATGCCCTTGCTCTGAATTTGCATGAAGATAATCCACAAAGCTTGATGGACAAATGGAGGCCTCAAGCATCAATTGTATCAAGATCCTTCACACAATCTTCAACCTATTCTTTGCTCAATATTGCTTGAACTTGCTTAACCTTTTCCATGAGAAATACATTATTCTATAGGAGAAGATGAAGTGGTTTCTAGGATGAGGATGATCCCACCAAATCCGAAAAGATAGTAATATCACAACCATATGGACGCCACCTGACATTCTAGAATATTCTCTTTCTAGAAACTTCGTGAAACTTCTTCCTTTTCTTAGCTTCAAGCACCGCTGCACCCTACCTATATAGAAACATGTGGAAATCCCACAGGCCAGGCATAGAGCAGCCTGCGGAAATCAAGGATTTCCGCACTGTGTACCACTGTCAACCTACGATGGCATTCTAAAAATGTGCCTTGTAGGGGAAGAACTCAACCATTTTCCTCATGTGAAAGATTGTTTTGGAAGCCTGAACACATTCTTATGGGGTCATCATCGGAGTGACCAAAATAATGTGTACCAAAATCCCCCCCAAACTATGAGGCTAGAACATGTGACAACTAAAATACTTTCTAAAATGTGTGTGTGTGTCAAAAGCAAGGAGCATACCAATCAGGAACCTGCAAACATTCAAGCATCTGCATAGAGTTATACCATTTCTGAGGTAGGCATTCCCATGCTCAGATTACAAGTGATTGAAATCATAAATGCAAGGCATGGGCACCAATTATACACCGTGGATCTATGTATTAGAAAGTGTAAATTCAGACACAGCCATGAGACATACAAAGTGGATCTATGTGTCAATTCAAATTATAAACAATCCATCGCAACCCGGGCCAAAAAGATAAGATCTAGGGTCTTCAATCCCATCGTCCGTAAGTACGAATCTAACCATGCGATTACAGGTGTTGAATTCAAACATGGTAGAAACCACTTGATTACCAGTCATTGATGAAAATCGTTAACAAGTGCGAGGGAAATCACCATTGATGTCAATGACTCCCAAGGTACCTTAATACAATACAACGAATGTGAATAAATGAGATGAAGACGAACACTTGATGAAATCTCTCGATCAGGGACCAATGATGTGAATCCACTGTTGAGAGCAAAGAAACCTACCATTGAGGCATGCAGGCTCTAAGGTACTAAACGATTTCTAAGTCATGTTCCCGGATGATGAGTCGAAGTCGATAGGAGAAAGACTCGTCAAAGGAGGGCCTTGATGTATCCCACATTAGTGACACAAAATATGTAACATATTAACATATGGCTGACTCGAAGGAGGACTTGTTTGGACTTCTCTTGAACATATGAACGACATGACACTGGTCTTGGAAACATTGACTCAAAGATGACCCAAGATATGAATTTGATGAAGGCCAGACGAGAGACAAATGGATTTCCCAACCCAGATTCAAATGATGAAGGGGGTGTCATGTTCAAGAGCGACTAGTACCGCCACTAACACAAGTACAAAAACACATCTCTTTCCCATATTTCCCCCACCATTTTTGGCGAGTACCTCTTTATTTTTACCCAACCTTGAGGAGGATAACGTATGCTTTCAATGTAAGCTCATCCTTTGGATGAGTCCCTCAGAGTATTTTTAATGAACCCTAAGGAGGAATGGTTCGATCCCATGTGGGTCTTTGGATGTTTGTTTAACAAGTTCAAAGATAGAAAACTCTGGCGTTTTTCATGTTTATAGAGTCTAAAAAACACTTTAAAGACAAATCTCTCAGTTCCTTTTTCATAAAATAGTTCGACAAGACTGCAAAAGTGATAAACTATTGCCCATCGAACATTTTATTCAAATACTTTTATGACCATGAACATAACAAGGTCGCTCGACAATATTTTCATTTTTATGGAGTGTGAAAAGATCTTAAATGATACTCCATGTGTGTCATTTTTCATGTTACCAAGACGAGTATGAAAGGACAACAAAGGTATACTCAGTTGCATTCTCATAAATTTTCGAGCACAAGAACAAATGAAGAGTGAACTCGAGGTTTTACTAAAAAACACTAAAAACTATCGATATGCGTAACGAAGAGAAAACAAATTATGGAACAAAGATCCATACTCCGTTAATTAGGACTCTAGTCTTCTTCCTGCAAGAAACAAGACACTCATGAGAATTATTTTTGAGGGTTGATAACCAAACACATTTATATAATATAAAATATCATGAAAAAGGTAAAAAAATGAAATAAATAAGAGTAAGAGCTCTTTTTTTACCATTTCATTTGTATTCGGTCAAGAACTTGTCTAAAACCCCTTTTTCAACCCTTACTTCGGTGGGCGATTGCGAGGAGCATCGACGATCAATTGACGAACGGTTTCAGTGAAAACAATAAGTTCTCCATCTTCTTCCTTTTCAATGGTTTAAAATTTGTTTATGGTGGTCAAAAAATGATTTTTTGGGCAATTTTTAGGCCGGTAGGTGTGTGCTGAGGCCGCCGTAGGTGGCCAATATCGGGCCCTGTGGAAATCAAGGATTTTCGTAGGTGCCCAATGACTCGCCTATAGAAGTCCCGCACTGTAACTGAAGCTTAGTTGCGACAGCCGAAAACCAAAATGAAAAGCAAGCGTTGAACCAAAAAGAAATTCAAAAAAGATGGATAAGGGTGCTAATTGTCCTCTCTTACTTCCATGCAGGTGTTTGATTGCAAAAATGTTGGAATGGAGAGAACATGAGCATGAAGATGACGACTCTATGGATTTGAATGATCCAGGAACTATTGAGGCTCTTAGGCAATGTGGCCTATTGAAATTTTTCAAAATCCATGGCATGAGAGACCAACAAAGACTATTAGAGTACTTGGTCCATATGTGGGATGCAGAAAAGAAAGTATTTCATGTGGATGTTCATGTCCTCTCCTTGGACATTGAGGATATTTACTTTCTGACAGGGCTATCCCATTGTGGGGCATGTGTGACTCTGACAGGGGGTCGAGGTGGTGGCTTTCCTAAGAGCGAGTATATCTGTCAGCATTGTGAATTAGATGCCGAAAGGCGCAAAGGTAAAGTGGCTATCCAAGGTGTGCAGGATCTGAGTCTCAGAATCATCCTGTTTACCATTCCATGGATGGCAGGAAGCATGTCGCCGCACATGGTGCTCCAGATTTATTTTCAATATGCCATTGAATGTCTGGAACCTCAATTATTCAATTGGTGTGATGGTTTGCTCAGTAGTATGAAGACACAACTCACTAAAAGAAAGAGAGGAGACCTAAAGAAGTTTGGGTATGGGTCCATTTTGGTGTCTTTCTTCTTAGAAAGAGTCCCTCATTTGCGACTATAGGTAGAGTGGGGAATACCAGCCCCATGACACCCAAGAATGAAATGGTGGTGTGACCTTATGTATCGGCATGTAGTGGGCCCTATTATCAAGTACAATGATGCATTTTTCGACTGGTTAAGGCCCCAAATCTTGACGATTGATGATTATATATATGCCTGTTGGGTATGTGTTATATTCTTTGCATGTGTGTGTGTGGGCGTGTCAAGTATGACAACTGCGCCTGACGATCCCTCACACTAGTGATCCACTTGTGCCGTGTGCACCGAGTGCTTTCCTAGAGGGGTCCCAGGGGGGGCAGGCATGCCCCCCTCTGGTTACGTGCAGTAGCCAGGGGCAGTGCCCCAAATATTTTTTTCAGGCGGTTTTTGCTATTTTTAGCGGTTTTGTAAATTAATCCTGGATTAAGGGATTAGGGTTTTGGTATCTACAGAATACCTAAAAACATTGTATATATTGTATAGTGAATGGTGAAATTCAATATAATGAATATAAGAAAGGTTTTCCCAGTTGAGGGTTTCCTGTATAAATCTCTGTGTACTATGTGAATGAGGCATTGATTAATTTCTGTTTTTCTTAAGAATCTATATGCATTGCTTTACTTCACAGGTTTAAAACTTATGATGTCGGCCTGGAATTTCGGGGTGATCTTGACTTGGCTCTCCCTGAGGGATTTTAGTGGGGAGATCTAGGTAAGAAAGAATTTTTGTTCTTTATAGATTTTTGTGGTTTTTTAGGATGTTAAATGTTTTTCGTGTTTTCGATCTAAAGACAAATCAAAGACTTTTGACTATGCAAATGTAGGTCCGCATTGATCTCCGGGCACATCTCCGATTCATAGGTGAGGAGAGGCACGTGTGGTAGTAGGATGGGATGTTGACGACTATGAGGCGATGGAGCAGACCTTAGAAGGATTGACGACAAGCATCCCTGACATGTTGATCGATGAGGTCTTGAGGTGTTATCAACGCCAGACTGTAGGCGTGCATGGCTCACTTAGTTAGTTACTTCATAGGGTAGCACAGACAGTAGTGTGATATCGTGAGTGACATCCATGATGCTATTTTGTAGGATCCATGGGCTCTATATTTTGATATTTTGGTCCTTGGATGGAAAACACTTTTTGTAAAACATTTTCATTATATATATATACATGAGGCTTCTACCTCCTTACTTTGATTTTATATACAATGTGTAATGTGTGATTGGATTTATAAATGTCTCAAATGTCTATCTAACACATAATTATCTAGAGCATCAGTTAATGTATTTAGACATCTAGGAATGTGTTGATATTCAATATAATCAAAATAACGTTCTAGGAGGCGAATTCATAGATATGCCTATAACAAGGTAGGACTTCGGATAGTGTAGACATTACTTAACTGGAGTACTATTAGCTGTGAATCAAGTCATACAATGAAGTGAATAATCCCAAGTGAGATATAATTGATCAATAATTAAATGACTATGCTACATTCTGCGATATTATTGGTTGCACATGTTGATGTTTTAGCATCGGGCATAACTTCTCCTACATTGGGATGCAGACCAAGGGAGATAGGATACATTTATCACAAAAGTGCAATTGTGATAAATGGGCCCAGACGTAGTCTGTCCTTGATCATGACAAGGAATAATATGGACTCAAGGTGCTTGAAGTACTTTCCAGATGTCTGTTAGCATGAAGCCGACATTCACTCATAGGTGTGTGCCTATGGTGAAAGATCTTGGTATATTCTTTATCCTAGTCATGGTGATTTGACGAGTAATGATAAATACTCAAGATGCTATATGTTATTACATGTGGAACCAGAGTGAGCCTGAATTAATTGGCTCAGAGGGAGAGCCGCAGAAGAAGTTTCTCCTCGGTTCAGGTGGGAGAGAGATGTCTTGCAAGACTGACAGACAAGTGTCATTGGTCTAGGGTGAAGATTGTATACTTCAAAGAAAAGTGATCCAGGTGGATAACGGTGCCCACCCACCTTTTCTAGCTGGCTCAAAACAACTTTCTAGCAATTTTGATAATTTACTATTTTTAGCAGTTTTTCAGGTCTTGAACTTCTGGAGCCGTTTTGAGGCCCTAAACGACATTTTTTGGGGTATGTTGCGGTGTGAAACTGTTGTATTCCTCGGATATATATTTCCAATGGGCTATCATATGCCTGAAATGGAGATCATATGCAAAAGTTACGACCCCGGGAAGTTGATGTACTAACTTACCCAAACGGGGCCTACATGACTTTTGGCGCTTCATCTTCTAGGATTAGGTTTTGGATGTTTAGGGCTTTTGAAACTCCTGTTTATTGTAAAAATTCCTTGAGAGCCTCATTGTAATCATGTTCTTGTGAATGAGTGCAACCGTCACATCTATTCTCAGAGATAAGATGCCACCATTCTAGCAAGCTTGTTTTCCATTGCATTTTACAATTTCAGCTTATTTCCTTATTGAATAGAAAACCAATTTTACTGTATCTATGTTATTCTGTGTTAAGCATTTGGTACTAATATGTAGTCATTTCATTCTTCTCATAAAATCCAAATCAGTGGTATCAGAGCAGTATGCTCCTTGTCGTCTTAATGCATGTCCCCAACGAGGTCGGAGTACAAAGATTTGGGTCTCGAGCTTGTTTCTCTTGAGGACAAAATCCCTCGCACACCCAAGAGACCTCTCATGGAAGGAGAAAAGAAAGATGATGGGACAGGAGATCCTTTCAAATTGTTGATTCAGGAAGCCCTCATGCAATAGAGGAATGATATGATTGTCACATTGGGCCACAACTTCTCCACGTGGGCTCGAGCTGTCCTACTGGTGTCCACCCCATTTGGGAATACAATTTGAAGGACATGTGGTTGGGCTTTGATCCACTTATGCGTACACGGGTCATGAAACTATTTTTAATATAATCTTTCTCGGTGAAACCACACGATCACTACCTCAAGGTTTTTCCATGGCTCCAGGTTAATTAACCCTAATTGTAATTGAACCTTTCCCAATGGTGAAAAGCTCCTCTCTCTCTCCACCATTAGATCCAACCCTTTAGACTTATTTTTAATATATTTTCACACACACACACACAGATATAAAGTGATCCATATATAAAATTAATAATAAAATTTTTTGATATTATCAAGATTTCACATATCAAAGTGTTTTGATTCATACAATGATGTAACGTACCATGTACTTTATGTATTATGTTGATCAGGATATGAGGTACTCCTTGAAACCACCCAATTTTACACCATATATCATTGTTATGTTATTAACTATTTCACATTTGTAGTCACGACACTATATATTTATGCAACATAAAGAAACAATTTGATTATAAATGCAATCTAATACACATAATTAGAATGGAACAAACAAGAAACTAATTCAATTCATAACATGAATAATAATAATTCAACATATTCATCAACAAACTAAGAGCACTTATCTTATGGAAATAATTCACCAACTGGGTGCAGAAGAAGGATGTTCCAATTAACCATAGACTCTCTATTACACTTAATCTCTCTACAACAGAGGCCAATCCCAAGATGAGGCTATGAATCCACAAGGATGAATTTACCAATGACTATCTCTAGCTCTCTTTTCCTAGCCCAATTCCTAGAATACACAGTCTCTTAACCCCTACAACTATCCCAAACCACCAACTCTCTTTCCACTCAAGCTACACAAACAAAGGAATGGGATCCCCTTCTCTATTATGCATTCCCTTAGGCTATCCCACTTCCCTCTAGGCTCTAGCATAGACGGGCTAGGGAATCTTACTGTTGGGATTCTAGGGATTATTAGTTGTAATTGATTTTCCTCAATAACAAAAGTTTCCCATACACATAGTCATAATTCCCTCATAGTTTGCAATATTCTTGATACAATATATTATGTAGAACATAAAATATCTAGCAAACAATGACAAAATAATAATGATATATCCATAAAAATATCATATGAACACCATAATAGCACCAAAATAATCACAAGGAAGAACAACTTTATTATGATAGCAATATTCACTTGCCTCTTCAAGGGGGAAACCTCCAACATAGCAGATCTCTATTACAATAATCTCCAAGACAAAATATCCAATACATCCTACTCTTATTTAAGCTAGTTCTACCTTCTAAAGAAACTTCTAGAGGAAGATCTTTCTAGAAGCAGAAGCTTCTATTAGGTCTTCTTACATTGACTTATTCTTCTTTATTTATTAGGCCTCATTAATTAATTCTGACCTTTATTAAATAGAAAACATATCCTATTAACTAATGAACCATGGAAAGGGGTTAGGATCAAATCCTAAAATTCCCTCCCCCTTCAAAAGAAACCTTGTCCTCAAGGTTGCAGGTGCGGAAACTGCTGAAGTATGGTCGTGGGTTCCTATGGTCCACAACTTTCTTCAAACAAGAAACATGAAATACCAGATGGATTTTGAAATAGCAGGAAGGGACAATTTGTAAGCCATAAAACCAATATGTTTTATGATCTGGTAGGGTCCATAAAACTTAGGTGCCAATTTGTGATGTCCCTGAGCTTTGAGAGATGTTTTCTTATAAGGTTGGATCCTGAGAAACACATGATCATATTTCTGAAAAACCCTTTCTGAACGATGTTGATCTGACTGTTGCTTCATGCGATTTTGGGCCATGTAGAGGTTATCCTTCAAAGCTGCTAGAGTGGTTGTACTTCCTTGCAACATTGTATCAATAGATTGGACCTTGGATGTGCTAAGAAGATAGGTAGTGACTGTTAGTGGTATTTGGACATACACTACTTCATATGGGGTCATTTTAGTGACCGTATGATAGGAAGTATTGTACCACCATTATTCCAAGGGAAGCCACTACACCCATTGATGTTGCTTGTTTGAAGAAAAACAATGCAAGTAGGTTTCCAAACATTTGTTGACTACTTTTGTTTGGTCGTCATATTGGGGGTGATAAGTTGTGCTCATGTTTAGTTCGGTGCCCTGCAATTTAAACAACTCTTGCCAAAATGTGCTGGTGAAATTTGGGTCACGATCAGAGACAATAGAGGTTGGCATGCCATGTATCTTGAAAATATGATCAAGGAAGACTTGTGCTATGAGTGTCAATGTGAAAGGGTGAGGTAAGGGACAAAAATGAGAATACTCAGAGAGACGATCAACCATCACCATGATGACAAAATTGTTCTCGGCTTTAGGAAGGCCCACTATAAAATCCATGGAGATTTCGATCCACAGAGAAGATGGAATGGGTAATGGCTGTAGGATGCCTAGAGACTTTACTATTTCACTTTTATTATGTTGATACACCTCACATTCTATGACAAATTGAAGTATATCCTTCTTCAAGCCTGCCCCAAAAAAAGAAAGATGAGAATGAGCATATGTATTTTGGAAGCTCGAATGATGCGCTATAGCTGAGGATTGAAAATCATTTAAGAGTTGGGGCTTGAGTTTCGAGGAGGGTGAGAGAACCAGAAGATCCTTATATCGAAGAATATTATCCTGCCAAGTGTAGCCAGTGGGAGGATTAGGGTCCTCTCGAATATGCTGAATTAATTTGGACGTAGCCTGGAGTGTTAGCCACTCTTGGCGCACTTCTTTAATCCAATCGGGGACTAGTAAAGATAACACAAAGAGGGAGTCCTCCTCCTCCTGTTGTCTTGACAAGGGATCTGCTACTATGTTATCTTTTCCCTTCTTGTAGATGATTTCATAATCATAACCCAACATTTTTGTCAATCACTTATTTTGTTCTAGGGAGGATAATCGTTGCTCCAAAAAATATTTCAGTCTATGGTGATCTGTTTTAATATGAAAATGACATCCCAAGAGATATGGTCGCTAGGTGTGCATTGCATGGAGAATGGCCAAATTTTCTTTTTTCATACATAGATCGACCTAGGTTGCGACCTCTCAACGCTTGGCTAGTAAATGCCAAGGGTCGACCATCTTGGGTGAGCACTGCACCTATACCCATGCCTGAAGAATACAATTCCACCACAAAGGTTTTTCTGAAGTTAGGAGCTGCTAGGACAGGAGTTATGCACATGGACCTCTTTAATTATGTGAATTCTTGCTCAACAATAGGTGTCCAATGAAAGGAATCCTTCTTAAGGAGGTCAGTCAAGGGCTTAGCAATTTTTCCATAATGGTTGAAAATTTTCCTGTAATAGTCTATGAGACCCAGAAAACCCCTTAGGCACTTTAAGGTCGTTGGTCACGACCATTCTTGCATAGCTTGTATATTTTTGGGATCCACTTTTACCCCATCTCTGCTAACAGTGTGCCCCAAGTATTCCACTTCGTTGACGCCAAATGAACATTTGGTCATTTTGAAAAATAATTGGTTTTCTTGCAGCAAGTGAAGGAGTTTTTCCACATTAAGAATATGGTTATCCTAGGTGCGGCTATAAATGAAGATGTCATAAGAGAAAAATAAGAAAAAATTCTGAAGATAAGGATTCAATAGTTTATTCTTGAGACTTTGGAAGGTGGATGGAGCATTGCAAAGGCCAAAAGGCATGACCAAGAATTCATAATGTCCCTCATGAGTTCGGAAAGTAGTCTTTGGAATATCAACCTCCTTCATCTGGATTTGGTGATAACCGGATCAAAGGTCTAATTTGGTGAATACACAGGTACCTTGTAGTTCATCCAACAAATCATCAATGATAGGAATGTGAAATTTATCTTTGATGGTTAGTTTATTCAAGGCACAAAAATCAGGGCACATGCACCAAGTACCTTCTTTCTTTAAAACCATCACCACTGGTGAAGAATATGGGCTAGTACTAGGGAGAATTACCCCTGCCTCCAATAACTTATGTACCCTCTTTTCTATTTCATTTTTCTGAGAAAATGGGTATCGGTAGGGACGTACATTGGGGGTCTGACTTCCTGACAGGAGAGGGATGCTATGATCATGCTCACCCTTGGAAGGAGGTATGGTTGTAGGAGGCTCAAAGATCTTGGGGTATTTTTCCAAGATGAGTTGCAGGCTAGGACGAACTACCTAAGAGACCTATTCAGTGACCCGGATGACATTAAATTGAGAAATCACACCATGGTGGCCTTTCTTCAATATTTTTTCCATCCTGTGAGAGATAATGATTTTAGGAAAGCCCGCTTGGAGACCCATGAGAGTATAGGGGTGATTGTCTTGGGTGAAGCTCATATATAATTATTGATAATCCATTGTGATTGGCCCCAGAGTGCGAAGCCATTCCATGCATAATATAATATCACAACCACCCATGGAAATAGAGAACATGTGGGTTTTTAGATGGTAATCACCCATTTGGAGTTTGACATTCTCAAAGCACCCCCCACACTTCGTAGTACCTCCATTTGTGATAAGGATTTTAAAATTAGAAACAAGGTGAACAAAGCAATGGATCTCATCAGCTAGTTTGCGATGAATAAAATTACGGGTGCTACCACTATCAATTAATGCCACTAACGACTTATGTTTAATGTATCCTTTGATCTTCAATGTCTGTGGGGATGAAATACATGAGAGTGCATGAAGTGAGATGACTAGTTCCATGGATTCCATCAGTGTGACAACTGGATCTTCGATAGGATAACTTGTTTGAGCTTCCTCTTGGTCTAAAACCTCATCTGAGGGGATATCGTCATAGGAAGAGGATTCCAAGGCATCAATATGGAAGAAATTTTGTTCTTGAAATTTATGGCCTGGTGCATACTTTTCATTACAATAGTAGTAAAGGCCTTTCCTACGGTGTTCCGTCATTTCAGCGAGAGAGACCTTTTGGACCTTCAAAGTTTGGGTCGGAGCAGGGGTAGCCCATGGGAGAGGATGGTTGGTAAATGGAGCCTTTAAAGATGGTGCCTAGAGGATGGTATCTGCTTCCCTGGATAATTTACATGCCTGCAACCATGTAGTAGGATTATGCATATTCACATGAGCCTTGATAGCTTCTTTTAAACCACTGATAAAACATTCTAGGTAGAATTCATCTGATAAACCCTTGATACAGATAGCCAATTGTTCAAATGTCATGATGAAGTCTGTGGCACAACCAATTTGGTGCAACTTAGTGAGTCAACCCAAAAATTGTGATTACCAATCAAAACAGGCACAAACAACTTTGGAGAACATCTTCCAATTGGGATGTCCTGGATAACATTTCTTATACAATTTCCACCATTGCCAATGTTATTGATCCAAGTACAAAAATCCTACATGGATTTTGGTCTCATCATCTTGAATATCCTGAAGGGATAAGTATTGTTCCATTTGAGAAACCCACCCAGCTGGTTTGGAACCATCAAAGTTAGGCATGTCAACTTTGGGCACCTTAGTCCAAGAAGGTGGAGAACCCCAAGGGGAGCAGGAGGACTAAGTATGTTCATAATGAGAAGAGTGAAGTTCTTCTGTGTTTGGCTCAACATTCTTAACACTAAAAAGTTGCACCAATCTGTTTACTTGCTTGTCAAGGGCTATGTTAAATTCATTGCGGAGGGAAGTCATGTTGTTTGCAATTTGTTGTTCTAGGTGGGACATTTTAGCCTTCAAGGTGTCTTGGGACTGAGAGCGAGTGGTAGGCATGGTGAAGGATTATGTAGCAACATAGGTGTTGGGAGGCAAAAAAATTGGGCTTAAAAATGATAGGTACCCGGTTGATCAGGACAAAGAGAGGAATCCAATGGGATAGGTCTCAGGAAAGGCATCCTAGAGGGGGTTGGGTCCGCAGGAAAAAAAGTCTTAAAATTGAATGGTACCACTGCGATCAGAATGAAGAGAGGAATGAAATGGGATAGGTCACAAATAAGGGTGTTGACAAGCCCATCAATTGTTTTTTTAATCCTACGGAGTTATACTCCAAACAGAATAATACTGCAGAGGAAGAATGCCCAAATTATTAACAGGACAAAGGATGTAGTAATTTTGCAACCCCAATGCAAATGGCAAGGTTGCACTGCAATAGATCTTTTCTTTTATTTGTCTATTCTGTTTCCAAGGGTTAAGGTTTGCAGGGAATCTATAGTCAAGGGTTTTCTCTGTGCTATAGCTCTCTTATATATGTGTGGGGTCCAACAATAGTACTCGTCCCAATATCTCAGGGCACAAAGTAAGGAGGCTAGACCGTACCCTTATCCATACTACTTGACTACCCAATTACTAGAGAGTCACTTCCCGAGTGTTGTTCTCAGTGACACTATAGTAGTCAGGCGACTAATCAGTTTATCTATGAAGGGCTTCAGGATGCCTAGGCCGATCCGTATACAGGTTTTGTCCAATACACTAGCACTTGAAAGGGTAACAACAAGGGTTACAAGGGTGGCCAACAGTTGTGCACTTAAAAACTACTTGTATTTCCTATGTGTATGACTCCCCAACCATGGGTTTATGCACATAACGACATATATTTGTAGCTTAAAGGTGCTAGAATACATCTCTACCCTGAAAAAAAAAATTTAGCCCACAAGTCTTGCCCTGGAAAGATCTATGATACCAGTTGCAATATTCCTGATACAATATATTATGCAGAACAAAAAATATCTAGAAAGCAATGACAAAATAATAATGATATATCCCAAAAAATATCAAATGAACACCAGAATAGCACTAGAATAATCACTAGGAAGAGCAACTTTATTATGATAGCAATGTTCACTTTCCTCTTCGAGGAGGAAACCTGTAGAAGAGAAAATATCTATTACAATAATCTCCAAGACAAAATATCCAATACCTCCTACTCTTATTTATAATAGTTCTACCTTCTAAAGAAACTTCTAGAGAAATATCTTTCTAGAAGCGGAAGCTTCTATTAGGTCTTCTTACATTGGCTTATTCTTCTTTATTTATTAGGCCTTATTAATTAACTTTGACCTTTATTAAATATAAAACATATCTTATCAACTAATTACCCATGGAAAAGGGTTAGGATAGGGTCCTAACATAGTTTCGAGGCAACAATTTTCTAGAATTTTATTATAACAGTAATATGGTAGCTTAAGATCAAAGAGATAAACCCAAGGAAGAATGAATGTGAATAGTGATTTGCATGCTGAAAATCATGGAGTATATTTGCATGCATATGAGAAACCACATGTCTTGATGGGAAGTATACATATCCACTCTATTAGAACTAAACATAAACATTACAAAATCCTAATTAAGCAGAGTTAAAGACTTGGACTTATCAATAAAATAATGTTATCTTCATTTAGCCCCCATTCTTCCCCCTTTTGTGGAGTCATGTCCTCCCATTATATTGTCCTTCTACTTCTATATAGCCCAGGATATTTTTTTTTTATCATCATTCAATGTACAATTTTACATATTAAATAGTTCATCTTTTAGTCATTCATTATATACATAAACAATACTAATCTGGGAATCAAAACTGGGGTATTACATATGRGGATGAAATAGATATAGAGTAGTTCAAGAGAGGAGATAGGGTGGGAGATAGAGGTTGTGGGAAAAACCTATCACAAGTGGTTCTATTTGGTTGGTCCAATTCTAGAGTATTTATCTAGGGGGAATGGATAATCATCCCTTTACGGATACTCCTTGTTTTAGTGAGACTCTTGTATTCTTGACATTTAGGGAGATAAGGAGAGATGCCTAACCTTTCTAAGTCTTTCCTTACCTTAACTTAAAGGAAGGGTATTATTTATTTATGTAGTTTCTCCACATATGTATTCTTATTAATTTAAGAACAATTTTATATTTCTTAATTAATTATTTTGAAAAATCAAAATTTTAAATTTTTTACCTAATAAATATCTAAATTTGTTACATTTATTTTTATTAATATTTGATATTAAAAATACATATAAATTATAAACACAACATTAAAATAAACTAAATTTAAAAGAAAATAAAAAATATATAAATTCTCTTTTAATAAATTTAAGATGTTTATGCTTAAAAAATTAGCACAATATGCTCGATATATTAACCTTCCAAATCAAAGAGCATCTTGTAATTTTTTTTTCCTTTTGTGATCCAGATTTATGAGCGGAACAAAATGGATAACAGATTGAGTACCATAACACAGAGATATGGAGAACAACAACATATATCCAATGAACAATAACTTCTATTGAATAAATAAAATAGGCTAAAACTGTAAAACTGTAGAGCTGAAACAACTTGCTCGAATGGTGGTAGAAATCTCTCAGAAGAGATGTGGCTGCTACACACATCCATTTGAGAAACATGACTACAATGAGGCTCTATATGCCTTTTTAAAATTACTCATGAATCCCAAAACCCTAGACATACAAAAACTAAACCCTAGGAGATGAAATGCAAAAAGTTATGTGGGCCCTGATGGGTAAGTTGGTACCTCAACTTCCCGAGGTCGTAACTTTTGCATACGACCTCCGTTTTAGGTGTGTGATAGCCTGTTGGAAAGGTATTTTCAAGAACTATACATTATGTCATCAAACTTTGACTTCTCCCATAGTTTGACTATGGCAAGCCAAAAAAACACTGTTTAGGGCCCCAAAGCAGTCCTGAAAGTACAAAAAGATGTACTGACTTGAAAACTTCCAAAATAAGCTAGTTGGATTAGGTGGGTGATCACCAATCTCCACTTGGAAGATGTGTAGGGATTCAGACAACCTCATAAGTGTAGAACCCACAATTACAAATAAGTACATAAGAACGTGTTGAACTAAATATTGTCAAGAGGAGCCAATTGGAATAGGTGGGTGGACACCAATATCCACTTGGATTAGTCCTCCCCCATAAGGAATCAATGGTCTCCATTGAATTGAGTGCGCCCATTAGGTGAGGAAAATTTTGATGAATTTGGCCCCGAGTGAGCCACTTGCCTTAGTGTAGGAGTTTCCATGCCTTGACAACCTGATAAAGCTAGATCCTCTACTGGCAGGTGCCCTTAACCCGTGTCTCCAATATCTGATTAGTGGATTCCTATTCCATGTAGTCATGGTTGAGCTTTGTTGGTTTCAACTGTTCTGTGATTTCTTAGGTGTCCAATAATGGTGAGAAATATTGTCGAAGGAGGTCCACATTGAACACTGGGTGCAAGCAAAGGAAGGGTGGAGTGTTGAGCTCAAAAGCATTGCTACCCACAACCTTGGTGATAGTGTCAGACCCATAGTGAAGTGGGTGGAGCTTTCGATGGGGCTCCATAAGACGCTCTTTCTGCAAATGTAACCAGACCTTGTCTCCCACCTGAAACTGGTGCAGTACTAGGTGTTGATTATGGTGTTTCTTGTACTTAGCATTGGCTTTATGAAAAATCTCATGGACCTATTGGCGGATGTGTTGAATCTGCTCAATGAATATGGTGTCTTTGTCAGCCGTAGAATGAACATGGGAATATTCTTCCTGTGTGGTTGCAAGAGGTAGTACAACATCAATGGGACCCAAGGGTTGGAATCCTAGCCCCACCTGAAATGGGCTATGGCCAATGTAGCTATTGAGAGCCCTATTGTAGCTGTGTTGAACATAGGGAAGACTCTCATCCCATGTACGTGTATTCTTAGAGTTGTACATGCACAATATGTGCACAATAATCTTATTGACGACCTCGGTATGGCCATTGATTTGAGGGTGGAAAGAAGTGGATTTAGTGAGCTTTGTATCCAACAGTAACGAGAGACTCGACCAAAATGTGTTGAGGAACCTACTGTCCCGATATGAGATGATGGTTTGTGGTATCCCGAAATGGACCCACACCCATTCGAAGAAGATCTTGGCAGTATCTGTCGCTGTGATGCTCTTCTTGCATGATGTGATAATGACCATCTTCGAAAACCGATCAACTACCACAAATACATAATCATTGTTGTGCTTGGTCGATGGAAGGCTAGATGTAATCCATCAATATGGATTCCCAAGGCCTCTCAAGAATAGGAAGAGGGGTGTATAAGCCTTACTTCTTGATCATTGGCTTGGAAATGGCACAAGTAATGAAATATATGATATACTTGTTGACGTCTTGTTGAAGTTTTGTCCAATAAAAATGTTTCTATAGAACGACCACAGTTTTCTCCATGCCAAAATGTCTTGCCATCCGATTGTAGTGAGCCTCCCAAATAAACTTTGCACACTCACTTGTGGGAACACAGAGGTGGCCCAAATGGAATAATAATCCATCCTGGATGTGAAAATTGATGACATTCTCTCATGTACTCAAGAGATGATAGGTGGTGGTAAAGACAGGGTCATGCTGATAAATTTGGGGCCACTCAGATGCGTCATGCCCACATGAATGGAGCATTGTGGTGAGGGAAACAACGAGAGGGAAACCGAGGCAATCAATGACATGATTTGTGCTTCTTGTTTTATACTTGATGTTAAGATAGAACTTCTATAGGTATGTGTACCAATTTTGACGGCGATCGTTCTGCAACTTCCCCTGTGTCTGTATGAACTACAGAGGCTTGTGATCAATGTGGATGATTGTCTCCTTTCCTAGAATGTAATGTTTCCATTAACGACAGGATTTCACAATGGAATACATTTCTTTGTCATAGGTGGGGTATTTCCAGACAGTATCTAAGAGTTCCTCACTTGGTATGCTACTAGATGACCATGTTGATTTCGAACTACACCTACAACATAGTCGAAGGCATCAATCTCAATCTCGAATGGTTGTTGCATATCTGGTAAGGAGAGTACTAGAGCTGAGCATAACCGATGCTTTAGATCATCAAATGATTTTTATTTTGCCTGCCCCCATGCAAACTTTTCCTTTCCACTTCCCTTGGTTACTTGGTTGAGGATGCATGCATTATGGGAGAATCCCAACATGAACCTTTGGTAGAAGTGGGCAAGTCCCAAGAAGCTCCAAAGATTGGTTATTGTGGTCGGGGATGGAAAGTCACAAATGGATTGGATCTTATCTAGATCCACATGTACCCCATGATCATCAACAATTTATCCCAAGTATTGGACCATGTTCATTCCAAAGGAGCATTTTTCCAAGTTGGCATATAGCTTGTGTTGCCGCAAAGTGCCCAAAACTTGCTGAATATACTGCATGTGCTCCTCCCAATTTTTTCTGAATATGAGGATGTCATCCAGATATACCACCACAAAAGAGTTGGTTAAGGGTCTCAATACATCATCCATCAATCTCATGAAAGTTGTTGGTGCATTTGCTAAGCCAAAGGGCATGACCAGCCATTCAAAGAGACCTTATTTAGATTTGAAAGCTATCTTCCATACATCAGTTGGTTCAATGGGAACCTGGTGGTATCCAAACTTTAGGTCAATCTTGTTGAAGAAATTTCCCCCCTTGAGTTGGTCAAGAAGGTCATCAATTTGAGGAATTGGGTACCGGTTCTTGATTGTGATTTTGTTTAATGCTCTGTAATCAATGCAAAGTCACCAGGTCTCGTCTTTCTTCTGTATTAGCACAACCGAGCTTCCACAATGGGAGGAGATGGGTCGTATGTGCCCCTTTTGAAGCGACTCTTAGATTCGATGCTTAATTTCATCATTTAATTTAATTTTATCTTATTTTTTAATTTATTTTTTTCCTAAAAATATATTACCAATTTTTTTTTCTTAAATTTTATCATATAAATCAAATATAAACTTATTATTAACCTTTCACAACATCTAATTGTAATCCATTATTTTTACTTTTTAAATATTTTGATAAAAATATATTTTCATATTAAATTTTCTTTCTACTCTTAAAATCTATCATAAAATTGGTAAATTCTATCATAAAATTAGTTCTACTAGTTCTAAATTTATAATGTGATTAAACAATATGAATATATATATTTTTAAAGTATGATTAATTTAATGATATGTTTTTTTTTTCATATTTTTGCTTTAACTTAATATATTAAAGTTATAAATAAATTTTATAATATAATTAAACATAAAGGATTAGATTTTATAGTAGCTAAATTATATAATCAATATCTCTTTAACATTCTATATATATATATAATCTAAAAACACCAAATATTTTATTATATTCACAAAAAATATATAAATATATAGTCACTCCAGGGGGACCTGTCAAAAATTGGAAACCAAGTTAACGCCTCGATCACATGTTACAATTTTCCATTAACAGACCAAAAGTGAAGACAAGTGTAAACCCAGAAAGAGTTAAGTGTAGAAAACAAAACCCACCATCTGTGGCTTAAACAAAAACACCCATACTAGTCGAGCTATTAACCCAAGACCCTACCTTAGCAACATGGCTATATTTCACTTGGCGTTAAGTAAAGATAATTCATAAACTAGAGAACCACAAACCCCTTAACCAGGTGCTTCTTCCACTGATGACCCCTTGCTCAACTTGGTGACACAGTCACAACCAAGATTCTCTGGATGTTTTTCTTCTTCATCAATGTCAATTGGGAAGCTAGCAGAGTCAAACTTGCTCAGAGAGCCCTGATTTTTGGTCTTCTTTCCAGGTTCCTGAGAAGCTAATGAAACCTTGAACCTGATGCCAAACTGGGATTTGCAAACAACTCAAACTTTCCTTCTAAAATGTGAGTTGCATGGAGGACTCCTAACTGCTCATTCCTTGTCTGGTGCAATGCTTGGAAAACCATGGCTTTAGCTATCAAGTAGGTTTCTGCAATCCTAAAATATGTTAATTTTTCAGACCCCAACCCAGTTTCAGTCTTGCTGATTTTTCAACCAAAGTTTCAGCATATAAAAAAAACTTAATAGAAAATAAACTTCAGAACTGAAACATGAGGATTCTGAACATCGTTTTCAATGCAGAAATAAAATATCAGCAATATGCAAAACTCAGAAAATATAGACACAAAGATATTCGGTCTAACTTCGACCCTGGAAAAACCCACAAGGGGAAAACCGGTGAGAGAGGGCTTTGTATTATTTATGAGCTTCTGAGAAATTCTTTTACAACATATTCATCTTTAGAGATTTACACAAACTTATCTAGACATTCATGTAGCTTTTCTTCTCAATTTCTGAACTAGAAATCCGTACAACTGTACGGCTGTCCCAACAATTCATGTTGCACGGACTATCTCGAAATTCATGCCAAAATGCTGCTAAGACACAATTTCTGTGCCACTAAATGTTGTTCGGCAGCCTTGGAATGCATGCCAATACTCCCAGAAATTGCAACTGTTGTCTATTTTCTTCTGCTTGACCCCTCTCTTGCTCTCTCTTATTCTCTCAACAAGAATGCTTGAACTCCTCTTGCTCTCTCAACAAGAATGCTTCAACTACTCAAGAATGGGTGCGCCCTCTTGCCTAAGTCAACCTCATGAGGGAAGGTGAGGAGTTTTCTAATCTAACGTTTGAGATTAGATTAGATGGGTGGATGATATTTGGTGTCTCTTCACTCACCCTCACTTTAATCATAAAGTCACATTTTAATTTGCATCTCACAAATTAAATGACTAGGACTCAAATTCGACACTTTCTCCCCCTTAGGCGCCTAGGGAAGAGAAACACTTGCCTTGGTACTTTATTTTTAATTAAAAAAAAATCTAACACTCCCTCATACCGAGGAAAGTGTTACTCACCACTCCAAGTTTGTCCCTGAATATTACAAACTTGCCCATGTTCAATGCCTTGGTGAGTATGTCTGCAACCTGCTCCTCAGTAGATATGTATTGTATCTCCACAACTCCTCTCTGAACATAATCACAAATGAAGTGATACCGAATATCGATATGCTTAGACCGGTCATGAAAAACCAGATTCTCTGAAAGTTTAATGCAACTCTAATTATCACAGTAAATCACGGTAGGCCTCAACTGCACACCGAACAATCCAACCAACATCTTGCGAAGCCAAAGGGCCTCACAACTAGCCTGACTAGCTGCCATATACTTAGCCTCTGCCAAAATCAAAGCCACTGACTTCTGCTTCCGACTGAACCAAGACACAACTACTGATCTCAATCCAAAGCAACACCCTGAAGTGCTTTTCCTGTCACTGACACATCCTGCCCAATCTGAGTCTGTATAGCCAACCAAACGAACTCCATCTCCTCTATGATAGTCCAAACCATAATCTACCGTACCATAAAGATACCTAAGCACATGTTTTGCTGCCACCTAGTGCACTCTCCTCGGCTCCACCATGAACTGACTGAGAGTGTTGACAGCAAAAAAAATATCTGGCCTGGTATTGACCAAATACATCA
>ML788870.1:483890-494496 GCA_009831015.1 Picea engelmannii | reverse complement strand
TTTGCTGGGTTTTCTTCCCCTAGAGGGTTTCCTAGGATAAATGTTGTGTCTCTTGTGAATGTGGATTTCTCAGTGATCTTGTTCTTATTATGCTCTTATCTAATGAAATGCAAAGAACTATAATAATGGCATAAACATTAACATATATATATATATAAGTGATCCCTATATAAAATTAATAATAAAGTTTTTTGATATTATCAATATTTCACATATTAAAGTGTTTTGATTCATACAATGATGTAATGTACCCTGTACTTTATGTATTATGTTGATGAGGGAGGTACTTCTTGAAACCACCCAATTTTACAGCATATATCGCTATTATGTTATTAACTATTTCACATTTGCATTCATGACACGATAGATTTATGCAACATAAAGAAACCAGTTGATTATAAATGCAATCTAATACACATAATCAGAATGGAGCAAACTAGAAACTAATTCAATTCATAACATGAATAGTAATAATTCAACATATTCATAAAAAAACTAAGAGCACTTATCTTATGGAAATATTTCACCAACTAGGTGCAGAAGAAGGATGTTTCACTTAACCATAGACTCTCTGTTACTTTTACTCTCTCTATAACAGAGGCCAAACCCAAGCCGAGGCTATGAATACACAAGGATGAACTTACCAATGATTATCTCTAGCTCTCTTTTCACAGCCCAATTCCCAGAATACACAGTCTCTTAACCCCTACAACTATCCCAAACCACCAACCCTCCTTCCCCTTAAGCTGCACAAACCAAGGAATGAGATCCCCTTCTCTATTATGCATTCCCTTAGGCTATCCCACTTCCCTCTAGGATCTAGCATAGATTGGCTAGGGAATCTTACGATTGGGTTTCTACATATTATTAGTTGTAATTGATTTTCCTCAATAACAAAATTTCCCATACACATATTCCTAATTCCCTCATAGTTTCAAGGCAATAGTTTTCTAGAATTTTATTATAGCAGTAATATGGTAGCTTAAGATGAAAGAGATAAACCCAAGGAAGAATGAATGTGAATGATGATTTGCATGCCCAAAATCATGGAGTATGTTTACATGTTGATGAGAAATCACATATCTTCATGAGAAGTATATATATCCCCTCTATTAGAACTAAACATAAGCATCACAAAATCCTAATTAAGTAGAGTTAAAGACATGGGCTTATCAATAAAATAATGTTATTTTCATTTAGCCCCCTTTCTTTTCCCTTTTGTGGAGTGATTTCCCCCTATTATATTGTATTTCTACTTCTATAACCCATGATATATATATATATATTTTTTATCATCATTCAATGTACAATTTTACATATTAAATAGTTCATCTTTTAGTCATTCATCATAGTCATTCATAATATACATAAACAATACTAATATGGGAATCAAAAGTGGGGTATTACATATGAGGATGAGATAGTTATAAAGTAGTTCAAGAGGGGAGATATGGTAAAACCTACCCGGTTCTGTGTGGTTGGTCCAATTCTAGAGTATTTGTCTAGGGGGAATGGATAATCATTCCTTTAGGGATACTCCTCCTTTTAGTGAAACTCTTGTATTCTTGACATTGAGGGACATAAAGGGAGATGCCTAACATTTACTAAGTCTTTCATTACCTTAAAGGTATTCTTTATTTATGTAGTTTCTCTACATATCTATTCTTATTAATTTACAAATAATTTTATATTTTTTAATTAATTATTTTGAAAAATAAAAAAATTAAATTTTTTTACCTAATAAATATATAAATATATAAATTTATTACATTTATTTTTATTAATGTTAAATGTTAAAATATATATAAATTATAAACATAAAATTAAAAGAAAATAAATTTAAAAGAAAATATATATATATATATAAATGTCCAATATAAATGTATTATGATATGAATCCAATATAAGTTCTATGATATGAATCCAATATAAATGTATTAATAATGTTCCTCGGCATCTAATTTCATTTTTTTATTTTTATTTTTAAACATTTTCATAAAAACATGTTTTTTATTTTAATTTTTCTTTCACTCTTAAAATCTATCATAAAATTAGTTGTACTAATTCTAAATTTGTTAAATAATAAAAATAATAAAAATTAAGATTAAAAAAAATGATTAGCTTAAAGATATGTTTATCTTTTAAAGTATATTTTTGTTTTAGTTATATAGAATATCTCATTCTTTTATATTTATTTTTAAACATTTTCATAAAAACATGTTTTTTATTTTAATTTTTCTTTCACTCTTAAAATCTATAATAAAATTAGTTGTACTAATTCTAAATTTGTAAAATAATAAAAATTAATCATAAAATTAGTTGTACTAATTCTAAATTTGTAAAATAATAAAAATTACGATAAAAAAAAAACTATTGGTTTAAAGATATGTTTATCTTTTAAAGTATATTTTTGTTTTAGTTATATAGAATTAGAAACTGTATTAGCTTCATATGAATACTAGTTTACATGCATAGTTTTTTTGGAACTTGGATCATCATTAATATAAACCATATAGTTCAAAATGCAACCATCCCCAGAGGGGCCAAAATGTTGTATATGTTCTATAAAAGTTTTAGAAATATAGTAGACTATAGGAAACAAAAAAAAAATTAAAATGAGAAACTGAGACTTTAGGGTTTTGGTGTAAAACCATGACTTGGTGGGAGCTTATACTTGTCCTTTCCACTAGCTGGGATAACCGAGCGACCTAGCTGCAAAGGGATAGGAATATCTAGGATGACCATGGCTTGGGTGTCCATATCCTTGGCATTTTGATGATGCACAAAGCATAATCATAAATCCAACAATAGTGTTAGATTAGTATCCAACTGCTCAACCTTGAACTTTAAGTCTACAACTTACCCTCTGACTTTGAAGATGAGATGCATCTGCTCCTCCACTAGGATAAATTCCTTGGACTCTTTGTAGTGATGGTTGTCCTTGGGCTAATTCTTCTGGGGACGTATGAGATGATGGCCTTCCTTTTTTATTGAAACCTCACCAATGACTTCACACCGAGCCTTGAATCCTCCCTTAGGAACATCCTCTTCATCGAACCATTTCACTTGACATCCCCAAACAAGGGCATCATCCAGAATAGACTGCATGGCTAGATCTGTTGGTTCCCTACTCTCAATAACACCACGAGTTGGCATAAGAGGTTGTCTTCTCCATTTCTTCTGTAGATGGAGCCAGACACTCATGTCGAGCACCACTCCTCCATGGAGATCCCCAACCTTGTAGAAATATTCCACGTTCCCTTACCCTCGACATCCTAAGAGGGAGAGTGCTAGCGATGCAAGTAGCTTGTCAAATGTAAATTTCTTCTTAAATGGCTGCAAGATCCCAAAATTTCGAGTTTGATACAACAATTGCAAGAAAATTCTCCAGTTTTCCCGGTACTAGGCCTTAATAATATTGCCCTTTATTACATGGAAATTATATTATTCTACCTATGTGAGGGGTTAGGGAGGTTAGGTCCCTAACATGCTCTCCCCCTTAAAAACCAGCCTTGTCTTCAAGGCTTGAGATGAGGAAATTGTTGCAGAATGGTCGTTGGCTCCCAGGTGGCATATGTTGGAGTTGTATCTTTCCACTATACTAACACTTCCTTGATTGTGAGATGATAGAGACGACGCTCACGCTGGTCCAAGAGTGCTTGTGGTTGCAACTAGATAGAGCCTTCTTCATCCAACTTGGGAAGACTGGTTTGAGTTTGGCACTTAGTTCCAATCACTTTCTTTAAGAAGGAGACATGAAAAACAAGATGGAGCTTAGAATGATTACAAAAAGCTAACTAATAGGCCACCTGTCCCACTTGCTTGAGAACTGTATAAGGACCATAACATTTGGGCACCAGTTTATGACAATGGTCATCCTTGAGTGAAGTCTTCTTATAAGGTTGAAGTCGAAGAAACACCTGACCCCCTTCAACAAATTGACGTTCTGAGTGACCTTGATATTCTTGTTGCTTCATGTTATTCTGAGCCATGACCAAATTCTATTTGAGGGTACGAAGAATAACCTCTCTAACTATAAGATTTTGGTCAACCGCCTGGACCTTCGAGATGCCAGGCATGTATGCTAGAAGTAAAGGTGGATTTTTTTCATATACTACTTCAAAAGGAGTCATGTAAGTAGTTCTATGGTAAGAAGTGTTGTATCAACATTCAGCTAGGGGTAACCATTGAGCCCATTGAGTTTTCCATTCAATTTCAAAACACCTCAACTATGTTTCCAAGCACTCGTTGACAACTTCAATTTAACCATCGATCTAGGGATGATAGGTGGTGCTGAGATGCAATTGTGTGCCCTGTAGCCTAAACAGTTCTTGCCAAAAATTGCTGGTGAAAGTGGGAACTCTGTCAGAAACAATAGAACGAGGCATGCCATGAAGCTTGAATATATGATCCATGAAAAGGTGAGCCATAGTGGAGGCGGTGAATGTGTGTTGAATAGCACAAAAATGAGCATACTTGGAAAGATGATCATATAGCACCATGATGACTAACTAATTGCCCGATTTAGGTAAGCCAACAATGAAATCCATAGAGATATCCTTGCAAATAGCGGGTGGGATTGGAAGCGGTTGTAGTGTGCCCAGGGCTTTGAATATTTCTCCCTTGTTGCGTTGACATACATCACATTCTACCACAAAAGTGCAAACATCATGTTTCATACCATCCCGACAAAAGGAATGTTTGACCCTGTCATAGGTTTTGGTAAACCCTAAGTTCCCAACTATGGGTGTAGCATGAAGCTTAGAAATCACTGTGGATTTAAGTTGTGTCTGTTTACTTAAATACATACGTCATTTGTAGTGAAGATCATCATTGTGCCACGAGTACCCTGGGAAAACTAGAGAATTTTCTTGCAATTGTTGTATCAAACTCGAAATTTTGGGATCTTGCAGCCATTCTTGGCGAACAACTTGGAGCCAATATGGTACAATGACGAAAAGAGAAAAAAGAGACCCTTCATTTTCATATTTTCTTGAAAGAGCGTCAACAATCACATTATCTTTTCCTTTCTTGTAAATGATCTCATAATCATATCCAAAGAGCTTAGTCACCCATTTTTGTTGCTCCGGGGATGAAAGACGTTCCTCCATACAATAGTCGAGGCTCTGATGATATGTCTTAATTTGGAAGTGTTTCCCCAATAGATAAGAGTGTCAGAGATCCACTGCATGTAGAATAACCACCATTTACTTTTCATATATTTATTGTCCCAAATGTCGCTCTGACAATTGTTTGATGGTAAAGGCCAAAGGTCGGCCATCTTACATAAAGAATGATCCAATTCCTCCCCTAGAAGCATCACATTCCAGAACAAAGGTCTTTGTGAAGTCATGAAGGGCCTAGACATGAGTGGTGCACATAGCCGCCTTCAAGGCTTGAAAGGAATGATCATCTCTTGGAGTCCAAGTGAAAGAATTATTTTTAAGGAGAGAAGTGAGAGGCACTACAATCTTTCCATAATTCTTAACAAACTTGTGATAATATCCTGTTAAAACTAGAAAACCACACAATATTTTGAGAGTCTTAGGGCGAGGCCAATCCTGCATAGCTTCAATCTTCTTAAGATCCATCCTGACATCTTCCTGACCAACAATATGACCCAAGTACTCAACTTTCGAGGAAATCAAAATCACATTTAGATTGTTTGAGGAACAATTGGTGTTGAGAGAGTAGATGAAGAACTCGACCCACATGATAAATATGGGTTGTCTAGGTTTTACTATAGATGAGAATATCATCAAAGAAAGCTAAGAAAAAATGAAGGAGAAAATAAAGAAAAACATGATTCATGAGGCTTTGGAAAGTGGAGGGAGCATTGCACAAGACAAAGGGCATGAACAAGAACTCATAGTGGCCCTCATGAGTTCAAAATGCGGTCTTAGGAATGTCTGCCTCTTTCATATGTATCTGGTGGTAGCCATAATGAAGATCAAGTTTAGTAAAGAACTAGGTACCACTTAATTCATCCAAGAGATCATCAATGGAAGGAATGGGGAATTTTTCTCTGATGGTGAGTTTGTTGAGGGTGCGAAAGTCAGGACATATGCGCCAATATCCTTCTTTCTCAAGTACCATGACCACATGAGAAGAATAGGGGCTAGTACTAGGATGAATAATGCATGCAGAGAACAATTCTTGAATTTTTTTCTCAATTTCATTTTTCTGGGAAAAGGGATGAAGATAGGGACAAACATTGGGAGGAAGGATGCCAAGTATGAGGGGAATGGAATGATCATGAACACCATGGGAAGGAAGAATTCCCTAGGGAGTGGAAAAAACAACTTGATGTTTGGAGAGGATGGATTGGAGGCCAGGAGGAACAAAGGGTGTCTCGGTGGCTTGAATGGAATGAAGTTGTGCAATAATGTCAGAATGACCTTTTTTGAGAAGCTTTTCCATGCGATGGGAGTTGATGATTACAGGGGAACCTACTGTGATTCCTTGGAACTTATATTGTCGACCCTCCTGGTTGAATTACATAGTTAATTCTTTAAAATCCATGAGAATGGGGTCAAGAGTCCTTAACCACTTGACACCCAGCACAATGTCACAACCACCCATGTCGATAACAAACATATTGGATTTCATGTGGTACTGACCAATTTGGAGACACACATTTTCAAAACTCCCCTCACATTTCATGGACCCACATTGGAAATCATGATTTGAAGGTTGTTGACTGCTTAGATATAGCAATTAGTTTCTTGGGTAATGCAGCAATGAATAAAATTATGGGTGTTGCCACTTCCAACGAAGATGATGAGCTTGAGGGTTTGGGGAGCAAAGAAGCTAGTTAGACAATTCATGGAAATGACTGGTTCAAATTATGGGGGTCTGAGAGTGGACTTAGGTCAGTGTGTTCAGGTGATTCATCCACAAGGGGAGCCTCGACCTCTTCTTCAGAAAAATCCTCAGAGATGGCAATAAAAATATTTTTCTCCTTACACTTGTGCACAGGAAAATATTTGTCATCAAAATTATAACAAAGACCCTTGAGTTGGTGTTCAAAAATTTCTTCCCAGGTCAATTTTTGGATCTTTAGTGGAGTGGAAGGAGGACTGGGAGTGACTGGTTTAGGGTGAGGAATAAAGGAGGGTTTTTGGGTTTGAGAAGAGACAACCTGTTGTGCTTCCTTATTTATTTTAGTAGCTTGCACCCAACTCTAGGGGCGAGCCATGAGGACATGGGCACGAATCTCATCCTTGAGGCCAATGATAAAGCATTCTCTGAAAAAAACATCAAACATGCTCTCCATGTGGAAAGCCAATCGCTTAAAAGAAACTATAAAGTATTCCACTGTGCTAGATTGTTTCAACTTTTTCAAACAACCTAAATGGTTGGTGTCAATGTCAAAGCGTTCATAATGCTCTGCAACAAATTGTGTCCAAGACACATCACCTTGGTGAGCATTTTTTCTCCATTGCCACCATTGCCAACGTTCTTGATCTAGATGGAGAATATCATACCGGAGTTTGGCCAACTCATATGTATTGTCGTACAAAGATAAATAATGTTCCATTTGAGTTACCTAGCTAGTGGGATACGAGCCATCAAATTTGTTCACATCCATGCGCAGAAGGCGTAGACCACACTGAAAATGATGAGGATGAAAATTCTAGGAATTGGAGGAATTTCACCTTCAGGGTGAAAAGGTGGGTCAGAGGAGGTAAGGTCTCCAGTGATATTCATCTTGGCACAGATTTGGCCAATGAAGGATATAAGCCAGGTAGAGAGGTCCTGTTTTAGGGTTTCCATTTTTGCATCTATGGTGGAATGCATGTTTTTATTGATGGTGGCAATATTGGTACTAAGCTTCCACACTTCCTACTGGGCCTCTACAAAATTAGAGGACAAGGAATTGAGGTGGGCTTCAAGGTCTTGGCTATGGGTGTAGGTCATGATGAAGGGGGGAAATGGAAAGGGACAGGTGGGACCACACAAAAAATGGTTTATGTGTGAAGGGTATCACGATGATTAGGGCAATGAGGGGAATCCAATAGGGTAACTCCCAAATAAGGGGGCCAGAAGGGGTTTAGGTCCATGAGAAAAACAAATTGATGAAAAATAATAGGTATGGCATTGATCAGGGCGAAGAGAGGAATCCAATGGGATAGGGCTCAAATAATGGTGTCAACAGGATCCATTATTTTCTTTTACTCTTGCAGAGTTATACTCTGATCTGAAGAATACTGCAGTGTTGAAAGGCCCAAATTCTTAACAGGAAAAAAATGTGTAGTAATTTCGCAACTAGAATGCAGGAAGTAAAGTTGCACGACAATAGATCTTGTCTTTTTTGTTTTTGTTTCCATCCCAAGGGTTAGGGTATTCAAGGTTTCTACAGGCAAAGGGTTTTCCCTATGCTATAGCTCTGTAATATATGTGTGGGGTTCAACAATAGTACTCATCCCAATATCTCAGGGCACCAACTAAGGAGGTTAGATCGTTCCCTTAGCCATACTAACCCACTACCTAGGTACTAGAGAGTATATTCTCAAGTGTTGTTCTCAGTGGAACTATAGGAGTTAGGAGACCGATCCATATACAGATGTTGTCTGATGCACTACCACTCGAAGGGGTACCAATAGGGGTTACAAGGGTGTCCAACAATGTGCGCTTAAGTACCACTTGTAGTTCCTGGGTGTATGCTTCCCCGACCATGGATTTATGCGTTGAACGACATATCTCTGTAGCTTTAAGATGTCAGAGTACGTCTCTACCCTGAAAAAAATAACTCATAATTTTCCGCCAAGGAAAGTGCTCTGATACCACTTGTAAGGTACCATATCTATTATAGTAGATGGAAATAGAAATATTGCAGAGAAAAACAATAGAACATCACAATAGATGAAACCACAACACCAAAATAATACCTTTATTGATAGGAACCAATATTTACTTGCCTCTTTGAGAGAGAAACCTCCAGCAGATCAGAGCTCTATTACAATAATTATCAAGAAAAAACTTCTCATGCCATAGACTCCTATTTATACTAAATCTATCTATCAAAAGAACAATCTAGAGGAAGATCTTCTAAAAGTGAAAGATTCTATTAGGTCTTCTTACATTTGACTTATTCTTCCTTATTACTAGGCCTTATTAATATTGACCTTTATTACATGGAAAATATATTATTCTACCTACGTGAGGGGTTAGGGAGGTTAGGTCCCTAACATGCCCTCCCATTAAAAATAGGCCTTGTCCTCGAAGCTTGAGATGATGAAATTACTGCAGAATGGTAGTTGGCTCCCACGTGGCATTTGCTTTCATAAACTAATCATAATGTTTTTTAATAACTTCATGATTTCACATATTATAGTGTTTTTATTTGTGCTATGATGTAATGTACCCAATACTTTTTGTACTATGTTGAGGACATGAAGTACTTCTTAAAACCATCTAATTTCACACTAATTATATGTTTTGTTATTAACTAATTCACATTTGTAGGAAATTTATGCAACATAAATAAACCATTTAATTATCCATGAGACCATAACTTATAAATGCAATCTACTACACACAATTAGAACTAAAAAAACTATAAACTAATTTAATTCATAACACGAATAATAATAATTTAATACTCATCAACAAACTAAAAACACTTATCTTATGGAAGTATTTCACTAACTAGCTATAGAAGAAGGACGTTCCACCCAACCATAGGTTCTATGTTGCACTTAATTTCTTTGCAATAAAGGTCCCCCAAGTTGAGTCTATGAATCCACAAGGATGAATCTACCTATGATTGGCTCTAGTTGTTTTCACACAACCCAATTCCTAGAATTCACAATCTATTAACCCCTACAACTATCCCAAACCACCAACTCTCTTTTCCCTCAAAATGCACAACCTAAGGAATGGGAATCCCTTCTCTACTATGCAGTCCCTTAAGCTATCCCACTTCCCTTGAGACATCCAACATCTGGATGCAAAATATTACTATCGAGATTCTAGGGATTATCAATTGTAATTAATTTTCCTCAATAACAACAATTTTCCTTACACAAAATCATAATTCCCTCATAACAATTTCCCTTACACAAAAACATAATTCCTTCATAGTTTCATGGCAATAGTTTTCTAGAATTTTAATATAGCAGTTATACGATAGCTTAAGCTTAGAGAGAAAAACCCAAGGAGGAATGAACATGAATAACTCCTTGCATGCCCAAAATCTTGGAGTATATATGCATGCTAATGAGAAACTAGATGTCTTTATCAGAAGTAAATGTATTCCCCCTATTAGAACTAATCACACGCATTAAAGAATACTAAAAAAACATAGTTAAGGACTTGGGCTTATCAATAAAATATTATTATCTTCATTAATCATTCTTGAGTCCCCAAGCCCCCTTTCTGTCTACTCTTGTGGAGTCATAACCTCCCATTCCTTTGTCCTTCTCCTTTTGCAACCTATGATGTATTTTTTTATTATCACTCCGTGTACAATTTTACATATTACATCATTCATCTTTTAACTATTCATGATATACATACACAATATTGATACATGAATTAAAACTAGGGTATTACATATGAGGATGGAATAGTTATAGAGCAATTCAAGAGGGGGGATAGGGTG
>ML788870.1:460982-474997 GCA_009831015.1 Picea engelmannii | reverse complement strand
AGACTTGCTATAGATTAGTATATCATCAAAAAATACTAACACAAATTTTTGAAGGAAGGGATTGAAAATGGAATTCATCAACCCTTGGAATGTGGAAGGTGCATTTGTAAGGCCAAAAGGCATGATCAAAAATTCATAATGGCGTTCATGAGTTCGGAATGTTGTTTTTGGGATATCTTCTTCCTTCATTATAATATGATGATACCCTGAGCGAAGATCCAACTTTATGAAATATATTGCTCCATGTAGTTCATCTAACAATTCATCAATGATGGGAATGGGAAACTTATCTTTAATAGTGATATTGTTGAGATCTCTATAATCTGGACACATACGCCATGAGCCATGTTTCTTGAACACAATTTCCACCAGTGAAAAGTAAGAGCTTTGGCTAGGTCTAATAATGCCAACCTCTAACATTTCTTCAACCATGCGCTCAATTTCACTCTTCTGGGCATAAGGGTATATGTATGGCATGATGTTAGGAGGAACACTCCCAGGAATTAGGTGAATATCATGATCATGATTTCGAGTGGGTGGAACACCTTTGGGAATATCTTCAAATATTGTGGAATGCTTATGAATGATCCCTTGGATATCTAGGGGAATAGATGGCTTAGATGTTTGAACATCCAGTGAGCATAGTTGTGAAATTACACCTTGATGCCCCTTTTTCAATAATGTTTTCATGCCATTGGAGCTTATCACCTTACTGGGTTTCCCTGTGATACCTCTTAACTCAATTTCTTTTCCTTCCAATGAAAATTTCATGAAAAGTTCTTGAAAATTAAAAACCACTGTTCCTAATGATTGTAACCATTGGATTCCTAGTACGACATCAACACCGCCCATGGGTATATTAATCATTGGAATATGTATTACATATTCCCCCATAGTAAGATTGAATTTGTTGCATTTTCCTGAGAATTTGATAGTTCCTCCATTTGTAATCATTACTTGAAACTTTGGCGCTGTATATACAAAGAAATTGAGAGCTTTGGCTAATTTATAGTGAATGAAATTATGAGTACTACCAAAATCAATTAGGATTATTACCTCTTTCTTTTTGATATATCCTTCAATATTGAGGGTTTGAGGAGTGCTAATTCCAGCCAATGCATTACACGATATCGTGGGAGTTAACTCTTCGGAAGAAACCCCATCTACATTTTTATCTTGAGATGGTTCTTGTTCTTATTCTGGTTCTTTTTCCTCTTCACAATCTATTTAGAATAATTTATTGTCACCACACTTATGTCCCTTACTGTAATTTCTCTCGCAATTAAAGCATAAACCTTTTTCTTTTCTTTCCTTCAATTGTTGAGGTGTCAACCTTTTAGGTTGAGGTGTTTTAGAAGAAGGAACATTATTCTCTCGATAGATGTTAGGAGTGGTCCTTCTAGTAGTCATAGCCATATTTTTACTTTCAACATTTCTTGCCACCCTAAATGCATTCTCCAATGATTTGGGTTTCCAAAGATGAACCTCATGTTGAATGTTATCCATTAAAGTTCCTATGAATACATCAATAAAGTGCTCATCTGGAATATTTGTTACCTTTATATTCAATCTTTGAAAGTTCTCAATGTGCTATGTAACTGAACCCTTTTGCTTGAGATTTATCAATTGGCTAAAGAAGGTATTGCTCCTTGTATCCTCATAGTGTGCTATCATTTCTTCCGTGAAAATTTTCCAAGTGACGAGTGATTTGCGAGAACAAATCCATCAATACCACACAAATTGATTGGGTTCTAAATATAAAGAAGCAATCCGTACCTTTTGTGTATGTGGCACATTATGTAGATCAAAGAATTGTTCCATCTGAAGTATCCATGTGATTGGGTTCTTGCCATCAAAATTCCTCATATCGATCTTAGGAAAGTGGTTGGTCTTCAACCCAAAGTTAGAGTTTCTCCATTCTTGATTCATCTTCCTTGTGTCCTCATCATGAATTTCATGGGATACATTTTCACTTTCAGGTGTCCTCTCTATTAGGAAATTTTTCAATCCTTCCATGATCTCCCTTTTTAAACCATCCATCTTGTTATTACCATTTAAATTTTTGGTGTGAGTTTGAGATTTTAGGGTTGGCGAGGTGCTAGACCGATTTGGAAGTCCGATAAATTTGGGGAATTGCCAGAAATGGAAAAAGGGTTAAATTTGGTGGAAGTGTTAGGCGAATCAGGATTGGAAGGGTATAGATCACCGTCCGCCAAGATCAATAGTTAGGAAATATTTTGGGGTTGGAAACAACACGGAGGTTAAAATGTCTAAGCGGGCCTGAAATTCCAACCATGGTTTCCCATAAAGATACGTGGCATCCTCATACGCATTTTAGGGGGGAAAGCGGGTGAACTCAAAACCACTCCATCACACCCCAAAATCACATGTTAAGTGTCATTAAATGTGTCAAATCGAAGGGTCACACGTGGAAAGGAAACTTGATGGCCAGTCAAATAATCTCGAGACACTTGTCTAGGTACCATTCATCCACACAATGTAAAGTAAGCACCGCCAAATAACTGATTTAAGACTCAACATTGGAAATCGATGGTCGAACGTGATAGGAAGGTATCCCTGTAAGGAATTTCGTTAATTGACTACCGACAACTCTTACTCAAAACACATGTGAAATTACTTTATTTTGGTTAATTGACGGTTTATTCCAGAGCGGGATAACTGCAAATCAAATTACTCGTCCAATTCATGTACAATTGAGGGAAATAGGCTCGTGTTCCCTGGAAAACCAAAGGGGGTTGAGGAGAAAAGTTCAACGGTTGTCAGCAAACCAAGAAATTCAAATAATATGATAGGGCTATCAAGTAAAAAGAGAGAAAGGCATGTTGTGCAACTCCTAACAACAAAATTTCGCGCAAAATCTGTGGATGAACCAAGATCAGGGGAAGAAATCAGGTTGAATCCTATTATGAAATATTTTATCATTAATGGATATGCATATTGACACTACACGCAAGTTGGCGAGAGAAAAAGGAAAAAACAACGGAAGGAGGAAGTTAAAGTTGGGATAGTTAAAGGTACTGAAGAAGACCAACCTAGTTGGCTTGACATGTTAAAGGAAGAGATTGAAAAGATAAAATGAAAAATTCATGACAGGCTAAATCGAGTTCATTTTAGGGAATCTTGTGATTTTGCATACAGGTGGCATTCGGGGTAAGGATCTCAAATATTTTGGTTTTCTGTTTGTAACGTTCCCTAGAAAGTAGGAGTTCAGTTTTGGTACGTTACTCCCTCTGTAACTGATATCTATTTTGGAATCTTGGAGAAGATGATCCATTTTTGGGTCTCATATGTAATTTATCTATATATATTGTTAAAAAGATAGATGAATGGTTCGACTGGCTGGATAAGGGCCTGCCCTTGTAGCAGGAAAAAATTGTGATTTCTTATGGATTTTAATACAAGCAGAGAAGTTTTTCTTAGATAGTCGAGATTCATCATGGTGTTGATGTTCAGTATGTTTTCTTGTATTTCATATTCATGAATGTGTTTTTCTGCTAGCAATAATCTTTAAGCAAAAGAAATAATTCACCTTGTTGGTGCTCTTTCTAATATTGATTATACTTGTTATGTCTTTATTGGTTCCTGGTTCAGAATTCACCCTGGATGGGTGCTCTGTTTTTGGTAGCCAACCTTTATGTTTCTTCTTATAAATCTATTACCAAAAGACTCGTCCCCAGTTAGAAACCTCTTGTTATAATGTTTTTTTCTTCTCTTCCACTGCCATCCCATATTACTTATTTGGCTGAAACATCATACCTATTTTGTGGTTGTTCCCTCTAGAATACATAACTTATAAATCTTCGTACTATTTCAGGAATTGACCCCATCGCCCAATGTCTCTGCTCTCTTGTTTTGTCCTACCACTTTTAAAATTTATCCTATTGCAAAATCTGACCTCTGTGTGTGCATTGCCAAATATTTTGAGTATTTTCAATAGTTATATGCCTAAGAGAGCCCTCTCTGGTTGGAAGGGTCAGAATCCAACCTAAATTTGGTTGAAAAAGTTACCTCTGTCATTTTTCTATTAGCCAGACATAATTTATAGAGTGCTAACACATCTTAGTATCCATTATTGCCTCCAACTTAGCTTCCGTTGAATCCATCATCCCTTGCAGTTCATCTTTTGTTATTGTCTTCTTTTGTAAATCATTTATGTCGCTACGCATTTATTCACCTTCATCAAGAGTCCAAGTAGGACTGTCTGGAGGTTTATTTGGTGTAGAAGTTCCCTTTTTTGGTGGCATGTTGGCCAAGTATCAAAACCTTGATTTTGAGGTGGTTCTGATAGACAATATTTCTTTTATTGCATCTCCAAAATTTCGGTCCTTCTGGGTATGAAATTTTCTTTTTTGTAGTTCTCTGATATTTCTTCTCTGCAATGCCATAGGTCTGATTAAAATTGGATGTGACAAGTAGAATTTATGGTAACTTCCCCACAACTTGCTGATTTTTGGCCTTTCCAGGAGATATCACTTGTATAGAATTCCCCGCACAAAATAATTAATATAAAATTATGAAACTTGTACCATAAATACTATAGACTATCCACTATCCAATGCAACTAGTCTCACTCAATTTGGATACACTAGGAAGAATTTATGATTGTTTTACCCGGAACACCTGCTTGAGACTAGTCAAATACCCTATCTTCCATAGGGTGTATATAAAAATGTAAGATGAACCAGAAGCTGAAATTGTTATCATAGATAAATTAATAATTTCTATAAATATTCTCTGGATTTCAGGGTCTGAAACATTACATAATTTTTTTTATAGTGAAAATTTTGTGATGACTCAATTCAAGATGATTCCAGAACCTTATATTACACATGACGTATCTCCTAAAGTATAAGGCCTCAAGAACTAAAAGTTTAACCCAACGTACGCTGATCTGTCTACTAAATATCCTCCAAAGGGTTCCTTCTTAAACATCATAGAAAAAAAATTATATCGAAAATTCCAAGGTGTATCAGATGTACCAACGAAACCCCAAGACCTTGAGCTCTGATACCATATGTTAAGAACCAAATACCAGTATAGCATAGAAAAACCTCAGACTAAGTACTCAACGCCTTGAAAGAGAGAGAATTTAAGGTAATAAGCCTCTTCGAGGGGCAAACCTCCTTCTACCCCACATAAATTTCCAAATACAAGATGATTCCAAATGAAAATGTCTCCTTGGTATGTATAGGAGACTAGGAGGTACAATTACAACTAATGGAGTCAAGATGACATAAATAAAATAACATTACTAATGGAATATGCCCCAATTAAGGGGTAATGAGCCACTATTTAGGGCGTACCATTTTGTTTTTTAATATAAAATTTAAATTGAAATATGCAGGAGAATCTATCAACATTGATGATGAAATATTAGAAAATGTTGATACTAACAAATTTGGGAAGAAACAAGATAAGAATTATAATATATCGAACTAAGAATATGTATAATACGTTTTTCAAAGACGAATCAATAACAGTACAAGCTCAACTTTTACTCTGTTTAATAAAGTCAAGAAATTTAAAAGAAGCTACATCATTATTGGGTATTCAAAGGTTGACAAAAGATACAAAGGTGAAACTGAATGTCTTTGAAAATATAACTAGTGTATTAAAATCTTTTGGAAAATCTCGAAAAAAAGATGTCAGTGTTGCATGTAGAGTGATACAAACAACTGTTGTTTCATCTAGCAATATAAAAGTTCGTTTGACATGACACATGGAAAAAGTGATGGGAACATCAAGAAAAAAATTGTACAAACACAGAAAAATTTGATTGCAAATAGATGCAAATGATGAACTTGATTGTTGGACAGTGATTTCTAGACAACCCTACAAAGATAGATTTGCGGAAAATGTTAAAGAATCGGCCTGTAATTGTTAGTTGATAGAATCTCATGTTTCACCACATACAAGGGATGTGTTGCGACAAAGAATAGCATGAAAACAATATGAAGAACATCCAAAACATATATTTCCAATGACACAAACATAATTGTTCAATAAGTTCAAACAAGAGCACAAAGAAGTTAAACTTTCCATCAATACATTTGTGCAACAAAAACCATGGTTTGTTAGATCCATCATTGTTCGTGACACTTGTTTTTGTTGTTATCACGTGGAATTTGAGTTATATTAAGACACTTTTCTTGATTTTGGTAAAAATGTATGGCCAAGTTCACCTCCTCCTTCCACATTCCATGCTTTATATCTGAAATTCTATGTGAAAGAGAAGGTGATGAATTATTTTACCAAAAAAAATGTGTTGGTGGAAATAAATGTGATCGTTGTGGAAATCTAAGTTTGTTTCACTCAAAGTATTCTATTGATATGAATGATCAATCATTTTCTAATATAATAGTCAATTGGAAGATATATGAATATATCAACAACACGGCTCCACATTCTTCAAATGTTATTTCCAAAAGGATTGATTTGAAAGTAGATAAAATCTGTGTGATAGATTTTTTGAAGAAGTTTGAGGAAGAAATTTATAAATACACTAGGCATTCACATAGAGATCGATGGCAAGACCTACAATTCAAACAATCCCGTGAAGTGTTTCCACTAGGGACAATTTTGTTTGTAGTTGATTTTGCAGAGAATTACACATTCGACTGCACTAAAAGAAATACAGAGTGAATATTATCATTCTGATCAAGTCACTATATTTTTCCACGTTCTATATAGACATGCTCAACGAAGTCTTGATAACATAGAAAGAACCAATGACAATTGAAATGTTATTAAATAATATCACTTTTATATAAGTGATGATCGAGCACACGATACACATTATGTATAACATTGTTTTGATAAATTTTATGATTCATTGAAAGAACACGTGATCAAATTCGATAGACATTGGATATGGTCAGATGGGTGTGTGGGTCAGTTCAAATCTTCACGATCATTCTATTGGTTGTGTCGTCTTTATAAGAAATCAAACATTACACATTGTTGGGATTTTTTGGAGACTGGTCATGGAAAATGAGAGCACAATGGTGCAGGGGCATGTGTAAAACAAGCACTTTGAAGGTATCATATGAACCCTCATGCCAATCGATTTGAATCCATTGATCAAGATGTTGAATGGTGAAAAATGGTGCTAGTTCATGAAAATAATCCGTCAAGTGATGTGCGCATGTGTGTCTATATATACATGTTACACATTTACACATGATATTTTTATTCACGTGTTCAAATTTATATGATCTTCAATCATTTTCTTGAAAGATTTCAAGTTAACAAGTTCTTGTCTTGTCCAGGTTTTTTTGGTAGGCTGGAATCCAAGATGTAAATAGATCAATTCCATATGAATCCGGTACAATACATGGGAAACGAAAAATGCATTCAGTTAAAACAAAACGCTATCAAAATGTGTTTTCATTTGATAGAAGAAATGAGTCTTGCTTTTGTTTAGTTTGCATAGAGGACACATAATCCATAGAGATTTGTGAAAACGAAAATGCGGAATATGTTAAAGCTTGGAGACATATCGAACTTAATATAAAAGGGAAAATGCCACTTGCAAGCTCAGAGGATATGGAATCAAATGAAACTATAATGTCATTTGATGGTGATAGAGGTTTTGATCTTGTTAGAGAAGGTAATTTTTATGTTTAAATTTTTTCAAACAACTTGTAGATGTACTTGTGTGATAATCTAACATGAACTAATTGTTGTCCAACATATCCAATTATTTGCAGGAGATGTATTTACCATGGTTGTACCTGTATAAAACACTGAAAATGTGAAATATTATTTCATGCAATGCACATAACAAAATATGAGGTTATTAGAATATTTTGATGGTAACGGTTTTATATATGAAAGAGGACCCATCATATTGAAAGGATATTTTATTCAAGAAACCCATCAAACCGATACTCATGTTCACTTTCAAGACTACTAGTCAGATGTCATAAGTTGTCAATATAGTCATTTGGTATGTGCAATGCGCATAAATTTAATAGAAGTTCAATCAAGAAAAAAAAAACAAAGTTAGAAAATGGAAAATGTCCAAAGCCGATCATGAATGAATAATGGAAGATGGCATATGATCTAGATTTAGGAGAGAAATGAAAAGATTAATAGAATGAATACAATAAGCACAAATATATGAATGATAACACAAATATCCAGTGAACACTATCTTCTATTAAATAATGAAATAGGCTGAAACTGTAAAACTATAGAACTGAAACACTTACTTGAATGGTGGTAGATATCTATGAGAAGAGATGTGGTTTCTATGCGCATCCGTCTGAGAACAATGGATTACAATGAGGCTCCATAGCCCTTTTTGATATTACTCATGAATTCCAAAACCCTAGAAATCCAAAAAACTAACCTTAGAAGGTGAAATGCCAAAAGTCATGTGGGCCCTATGGGTAAGTTGGTGTAATTTGGTACCTCAACTTCATAGGCCCGTAACTTTTGTATACAACCTCCATTTTAGGTGCGTGATAGCCCATTGGAAAGGTATTTCAGAGAACTACACATTACGCCATCAAACTCTAACACCATCTACAATTTGATTGTGGCGAGCCAAAAAAACAACTTTTAGGGCCCCAAAATGGCCCCGGAAGTACAACAAGATGTGATGACATGAAAACATACAAAATAATCCAGTTGGATTAGGTGAGAAGCCACCCGTATCCACCTAGAGGATGTGTGGGGCTTCAGAAAACCCCATAAATGTAGCACCCACAATTACAAAGCAGTACAAAAGAATGTGCTGAACAAAAGCAGACACGAGAAACCAGTTGGAATAGGTGGGTGGCCACCCATATCCACCTGGATCAATCCTCCCCCCTTAGGAAGAAATGGTCTCCATTGCATTGAGTTCCCCCATCAGGTGAGGAAAATTATGCTGGATTTGGCCCCGGGTGATCCACTTGCCTTGGTGCAAGAGTTGCCTTGCCTTGACAACCTGATAAAGCTAGATCCGTTGCTTGCGAGTGCCCTTGGCCTGTGTGTCTACTCTCTATTCAGTGGATGCTTGTTCCATGCAGTCAGGGTTGAGCTTGGTGGGTGTCAGCTGTTCGACGATCTCGAAGGTGTCCAATAATGGTGAAAAATATGGTCGAAGGAGGTCCACATTTAATATTGTATGCAGACCAAGGAAGGGTGGAATGTTGAGCTCAAAAGAATTGCTACCCACGACCTTGGTGATAGTGTAAGTGTTTCAGGAGCATCGCAATTACCAAAGCGAGCATGGAGCCAGTACATGTGTTTTTTTAACACATGACATATTGCTTTGAAAAATTCTTTTTGGAAATGAAGTGCCAAACCTTCAAGGAACCATTTATGAAGGAGCGCCTTTTGTATATTTTATCAGACCTCGAGCCATATGCTCTTGTCTAAAGTAGATAGGAGGCATTTAATATATTTAATGCTGGTAGATGGGATTTTAAGTCTAGATTAGACAGTTTAGAGATCCAAGAGGGAAAACGGATATAGAGACCCTCATTGTACCATTGTAACATAATAGAAGCATTCAAGAGACGAGAAGAGCAAGCAGAGAATAGTGTATGAAGAACACCCATGTACAGGCATTTGAATTAATAGAAGAAAGTTATGATTCAAACTCATGGTTGGTGTTGTTTCTCTGTGTATGTTGTTTATGTGCTCATGAATGTTTACTTCTTGATATGCATTTGCTTTGTATATGCTGTGCATGTGATTTCATGTTTTTAACTGAAGTCTGAAAGGGAAGGAGAGTGAGGTTCAATTGTTTCTCTATCTGAGCCAAGAGATTCCTGCAAGGTGTGCAGTTGAATTCATCCGCAAGGAGTGCGTTGATGAAGGCTCAATAGTTTAACTTTTGTTCTCATTCACCCAGAAGTGGAAGAAGGTTGTTGAAGCCATGCAAGGAGTGCGCAAGCTGAAGAAGAAGTCTTAGTTCCGAATCTAAGCAAAAGGAGATTGAAGACTGTTGCTGCAGGAAGTGCGCAGAGTCAGAAAGATTCAACACTTGGGGAGTTGTTGAATGTTGAGCGCAAGGAGTGCGCGCAAATTCCTCTGAAGGAATCAGAGTGGAAAATCTCAGGAGGTATAGTACCTTCGTGATATCGTCAAAGGAGAGCATCGGGTTCTTGCACCGTGAAAAGTTTCAGGCAAGAGTTGCTAGTGTGTGCACAGAGATCTCTTTTTCCTATGAGATTGTGGAAGCTGGAGAAAGTTCAGGAGGGACAAGGCCTTCGAAATCATTAAAGACTGCACAGAAGATTTCTGTGCTAAGAAGTCCTCAAGAAGGAAGGGAAGGAATCGATGGTTAAGGATTCACATAGGAAATTCATGAAATCCCATTAGTCGTTATATCTCAAAGAGTTGCGCAGGATTTAAGCCCAGAGGTGAAGAAGAAGTCTCGACCAAAGTCATCGGGATATCAGGGTCATCGAGGTTTCGTTAAAGTAGAGAATCGAGATCTTGTGGTTCTCAAAATCCCGATAGGATCAGAGCCGTTGATCTTAGTAGGGACATGTGGCGAGAGATCCTGACGAGTCGGGGTTCGAAACATCAGGGTTTCCGGAGTCATGAAACTCTTGCATACAGGAATCGCGATCTGTGATTTTCCAATGCGATCAAAGCCGTTAATTTAAGGGACACATGTCCGAGGATCTGAAAGGGTCGGAGTTCGGCATTTCGGGGTTTCTGCATACAAAGAAATCGTCGCATTAGAAATCACGATTTCGCGATACCCGATAGAGCGATGAGGAAGCGATGACATGGAGGAAAGCGTTCACACGTGCATCGGGGTTCGTCATATCGGGATTCTCAGTGACGAGAAACTCACGATAGGAGAAGTCGTGAAATCTCGAAATGCAGCGGTCCCACAGTCCTATTATTTCAGTGGAGGACAGGTGTTGGAAGGTCGAGCCTTACAGTGGGCCAACGCCAGGTGGCATTGGGAATGAGAGAATCGAAGATCCCGAGGGCGTGAGTTCTACGCATTTCGATTCCACAAATTGTGAAATCCCGATAGGGGAAAGGACCGTGATCTTGTAGACCAACAGGTCACATGTGAAAAGAGTTAGTCAGAGGGCGCTAAAGGGTGTAGTGAGTGCTATCGCGGATCGGGAATCAGGGATCCGCGAGAGCAGTGGATCACGACAGCGCAAAGGCCGATTTCCCGACGGGGAATTTCCCGGTAGAAGTAAGGAAAGTATTCGGAGAATATCCATTGGGGTTCGGGGATTTATAAGACCTGATCCAGTGGCTGCAGGACTCGTGATCATGCGAGGTTCTATTTCCCGATAGGACAAAGGGAGATCATAAGGAAATCCTGTGGGTATTGGAAAGTACCGATAAGGGATTTGAAGAGCGTTTCATCTCTTTGGGCCGAGAGAAGAGAAGGTCCTGAGGGAGCGGACGTGCCGGGTGGTGCGTTTGCGTCAGAGTGGTATCCGAGCGGATTTCTTGTCTGTATATTTCAGGCAAGAGGATAGAAGAAGAGAAGGATCACTCTGATACACAAAGAGTGGTATCAGAGCGATAAAGGTTCTCTGTTTTCTGTAGCAGGGAAGAAAAGGAGATTTCACCATTCCGCCGAGGAGAGAAAGACAATCACCCGACCCAGAGGATAGGGGAAACCCGAGAGGAAGAGGAAGACAAGCACAGAATACAGAAATGGAGAGGCAGATATGTGATCTACGAACGAGATTAGAAGATATGGAAGCAGCACAGAGACGCATAGCCAGTGCTGGAGATCTGAGTGACTCTAAAGGCGAAGTTGAAGTTGAACAACAAGGAGAAGTTGCAGCCAAAGATGCAGCCAATGAGTGATTAATTAAGGCTATCGCTCAGATGAGTTCGAAAACACATATCGACATTCCATTCTATGAGGGGAATCTGGATGTAGAAGATCTATTGGATTGGATTAGAGCTCTTGATACCTACTTCGATTATGAAGATATCGAAGAGGATAATAAGGTTAGACATGCTGTCACAAAATTGAAGGGACACGCAGCATTATGGTGGGACGAGCTTCAAGCAGACAGACATTCCAAAGGAAAGCAAAAGATAAAAAGCTGGGATCGAATGATTGCAAAGATGAAGGAAAAATTCATCCCAAGGGATTATCAAATCACATTGTTCAGGAGAATGCAGAACCTGAGACAGAAGCTGATGACAGTAAAAGAGTATACTGAGCAATTCTGCAAGCTAAATATCAGAGCAGGTCATCGGGAGAGCGATGATGAAAAAGATGCTAGGTATATGAATGGCTTGAGATACGATATCCAGGATGAGATGAGTATGACAACCATCAGAACAGTAGAGGATGCGTATCAGATGGCATTGAAAGATGAAGAGAAGCTGAGCTGTAAGCTAGCACAGCGAGTTTGAGGCAGGAGCCAGCTAAAAGGTAAGTCAGTTGCCCAAGATAGGTTCCAGAAATCCAAGGACGATTGGAAGAAGTCTCAAACTAGGACAGAAAGAGGTGGAAGTTCACAGCGAGGCTAGCACGCTAAACAGAGAAGGCAGCAGACATAACAGAGCGGAGGATACGCTGACAATAACACATTTCCTTGTACCAAAGGTAGAGGAAGAGGCAGAGGTGGAGTCATCACATGTTTCACATGTGGAAAGAATGGACACAAGGCGTTGACTGTCTAGATAGGAAGAAGTATGGAGGAGAAGCTCACATCGCCGAGGCACAGAGGCGAGATGCTGAGGCAGAAGATGCAGAAGATGGAAGGTCGCTGATGATGCGTAAGGTTCTCTTAAAACTCGAGAAGGAGGTGGAGGACACAACTCATAGGAACCAACTTTTTAGAACCACATGCAAGACCAAAGACAGGAAGTGCAAGGTTATTGTGGACAGTGGAAGCACAGATAATCTCGTTTCAACCGAGATGGTGGAGAAACTAGAATTGGAGACAACTGATCACCCGAGTCCATACAAAGTCTCATGGCTACAGAAGGGGCATCAGGTAAGTGTCACCAAACAGTGCTTAGTTGACATCAAGATAGGAGGATATAATGATAAAATACTCTGTGATGTTATTCCTATGGATGTGTGTCAATTATTGCTAGGCAGACCATGGCAATATGACAGGAACGTAATTCATGATGGGAAGATGAATACGTATACTTTGGAGAAGAATGGGAGAACACATATGTTACTTCCGATAAAAGATAAGGAGGTGAAATCAGAAGTAAATAACAGGGTACTTCTCATGAGTGGGAAGAAACTTCTGGCGGAAGTAAAGAAGAAGGAAGATCTGCAATTCTTTGTGGTCAGGAAACTGAAAATCGTTTTGACCAGTACAAGAGTGGATGATTTGCCGGAAGAAATTTAGGAACTACTGGAAGAGTTCGCTGACATTGTGGTAGACGAATTACCTAATTCGTTACCACCGATGAGGAGTGTAAGTCATCATATAGACCTCATACCAGGAGCCAGTTTGCCAAACAAAGCTGCGTACAGGTTGATGCCGTAGGAAAATGAAGAAGTGAAAAGGCAGGTACAGGAACTGTTAGATAAAGGGTTGATCAGGGAAAGTTTAAGTCTGTGTGTCGTTCCAACGGTACTGAGTCCAAAGAAAGATGGAGGTTGGAGAATGGTCACTGATTCCAGAGCCATTAACAAGATAACCATCAGGTACAGGTTTCCATTGCCACGGATGGATGACTTGATGGATTGTCTAAGTGGAGCCAAATTTTTTTCAAAGGTTGATTTGAAAAGCGGATACCATCAGATTCGCATGAGAGAAGGCGATGAATGGAAGACAGCCTTCAAGACCAACGAAGGGCTGTATGAATGGCTAGTCATGTCGTTTGGCTTGACAAATGCACCGAGTACCTTCATGAGATTAATGAATGAAGTACTGAAGGAATTCATTGTGTAATGTCCCCATTTTGGGACATTATAACATTACAACATTTCAGAGTGTTATGCCTGCCCGAGTAGCCAGATAGGGGTGACAGAGAGTTCGGGAGATATTGAGGGGTTTATTTGGGCCCAACTTGTATCGTTCATCATCAGG
>ML788870.1:415085-455316 GCA_009831015.1 Picea engelmannii | reverse complement strand
TAATTAATTAATTAATTAATTAAGTGATATAATCAAGGAATAATAAAATAAAGTAAAAGTCACTTGGAGGGAAAAGGTCAACAATGAATTAGGGTTTTGGGAAGCTATAAAGGAAGGGTAAAGCAACCTAATTCATTATGCATTATTACGTTTTGATGTTGAGAGCTTCCAGAGGAGGAGGAGAGCCGACCTTATTGTTTTGTGGATTTCTGGAGGAAACCACCACCCTTGATCGGTTTCGGTGTTGAGAGACACACCCTAGCCCATCGGAGATACCATCCAGGTATTTCACCGTTCATTTCAGGAGAGTTTATTATTGAGGGTGCAACTCAGGAAAGGAGGGCGCAAGTCATTTTGAGGGTTCAGAGATCTACAGTAGACCGTTGTCCCGATTGCAGATTCATTCCGACCCAGTAGAAATCCAGCTAGGGTGCTTCCATTGAGCCATTCATCATCATATTCCGACGGTGGAATCTTGCATATCGATCCATTCAACCATTTTGGGCGCATTCATTCCGGACAGACGTTTGGCGTTGCATGTAGGTGTTCCCTATTAGATCTGGCCAAACCCTTCCAACCCATTTCATCATTAGACAAGATTATTGTTTTGAGCTATATAGCAGTCGATTCCGATGGTGGAATCCTTTGGGGTGCATTCAGTGCCCAAGGAGGGGCGCAAACACCCCAGGGGTCCAGATCCAGTGCTGTAGAGGTCCGCTCCGAGTTCTGACAGACATTTATTCCAGTGTAGAGGCCAGGGCACATTGATTGGAGCAGTTTTGAGCCCATTCCGATGGTGGATTCTTTAGATCGAGTTTTCCAGCTGGTAGCGGTTACCGTATTTCTCCGAGATCGCTCATTTTTGCCTATCCATCCATGCATGCAGCAGATCTGCTGTCTTCTTACGGTCATGGGTATTTCTTTGTTGTTTGATTGTATTCCAATGTAGATCCATCAGATCTGACTGACGTCTAGACTCTATATTTTCAGTAGGCTATTTGTATTTCCATGCATGAACGATTATTATTCATGATATTGAGCAGTTAACATTCTATACTCTTGCATGCGTCTTTATATGATTGTTAAACCTTCATTATGAAACATGCACATGTAATAACCAACATGCAACCACAATAACCAACATGCAAACATAATAACTGAAGAACATCTCAATCACACAACTAAAACTCATCTAGAAACCCCCAATGTAACAGATTTGCATGCCAGAGCAGAAGAACAGTAGCAAATATCTTGATCAGCCGGATCGGGGATATTTCACATTGGTAAGTTTGTCATTGTTTATCTGGATGATATATTGATTTTCAGCAAAACAAAGGAAGAACATCTGAAGCATTTAGCTGCAGTAATGAAGAAGCTACAGCAAGAGAAGCTGCTGATCAACATGAGTAAATCTTCATTTATGAAGACATAACTCATTTACTTGGGGTTTTTCATATCAGAAAATGAATTGAATATGGATCCAAGTAAAGTGGAGGTAATTAAAAATTGGCCATCACCGAGAAATATTTTCGAGGTGAGAAGTTTTCATGGACTAGCTAGTTTCTACCGAAAATTCATCAGGAATTTCAGTGGAATTAGCGCAGCAATGATGGATACTATCAAGAAAAGACATAAATATTTTCATTGGACTGAAGAGGCAGAGAAGAGCTTCAATCTATTGAAGCGAAAGATCACAGAACAACCAGTTTTGGTGTTGCCTGATTTTACGAAGGTGTTCCAAGTGAAATGTGATGCAAGTGGCTTTGCCATAGGAGCAGTCTTGATCCAGGAGGATAGACCAATTGCATATTTCAGCGAGAAGCAAAAGTAAAGTACTCCACGTATGACAAAGAATTTTATGCTATCATACAAGCGTTGAAGAAGTGGAGGCATTATTTGATTCCAAAAGAATTTGTTTTGTATAGTGATAACCATGCATTGCAGTTTGTGACTCAACAGGAGAAGTTGAATCAGAAACATGCTAAATGGGTAGAGTATATGCAGAATTTTACATTTCTAATTAAACACATTTCAGGTACTGCTAACAAAGTGGTTGATGCTTTGAGCATGAAGTGTTTGTTGCTGCAGGAGTTCCGAGTCAAAACATTGGGTTTTGAAAATCTTAGGGACATGTATGCAGGTGATGCAGATTTTGCAGAGGCATATGAAGCAACTGAGAATCCATTTCTCAGAGACAGAAGCCCATGGATAGATTACATGATCCAAAATGGACTGTTGTTGAGAGGAAATCAATTATGCATTCTGAATTGCTCCATGAGAGAGAATCTGTTAAAGGAAAAGCACAGTAGTGGATTAGCAGGGCATTTTGGCCACGACAAGACATTTGCAAAGCTGAGCGGAGCATACTTTTGGCCAGGGATGTGGTCGGAAGTCAAAAATTTTGTCGAGAGATGTAGAATTTGCCAGCATTCAAAGGGGAGAAAGCATAATGCGGGATTCTATCAGCCACTACCCATACCCGAGAGGCCATGGGATGAAATCAGCATGGATTTCATATTGGGATTACCGAGGATGCAAAGAGGGCATTTTTCGATCTTTGTGGTGGTTGACAGGTTTTCCAAAATGGCACATTTTATCCCGTGTCAGAAGAACAGCGATGCGACTCATATCGCAAATTTGTTCTTCAAGGAGGTCATTCGACTTCATGGTTTACCCAGAAGCATAGTATCGGACAGGGATACAAAATTCATTAGAAATTTCTGGAGGACACTGTGGAAGAAGATGGGAACTAATTTGATGTTTAGTTCTGCTTATCATCCACAGACGGATGGGCAAACAAAGATGGTAAATAGAAGTCTAGGAGATTTATTAAGAAGCTTGGTGATAGAGCACCATAGCAATTGGGACAATGTGTTGCCACAGGCAGAGTTCGCATACAACGACTCAGTGAACATAAGCACAGGCAAAAGTCCATTTGAGATTGTATATGGTAGAAAACCAAGACGAGTTTCTGAACTGAGGGATTCAAAGTAGATAATGACTAAGAGCGCAAACGTTGAAGAATTCGCAGAGGCGATGCAAGAACTTCACAGCAGGGTGAAGGAGCGATTGCTGGAATCAAACCAGGAATATAAGTGCAGAGCACATCAACATCGGAGACAACTTCAGTTTGAGGTTGGTGATTTAGTTCTGGCACATCTGAGGAAGGAAAGGTTCCCAAGGGGAACATACCATAAGCTAAAAATGAAGAAAATTGGACCATGCAGAGTCCTAAAGAAATTGGGAGAAAATGCTTATGAGATTGAGTTGCCGGATGAGATCGGAATATCTCCGACATTCAATGTCTCAGACTTATATCCATATAGGGCTGAGGAAGCAGGAGATGGAAGCGATGAACAACCAGAAGTCTAGTGGCAGAAGCAGATGCCAATTGCAGAAAAGCCACAGATGGAGCATATACTTGACAAGAGAGTGAGCAAGAAGACCAGGCGAAAGCAGTATTTTGAGTATCTGGTCAAATGGAAAAATCATCCATTGGAAGATGCCAGCTGGGAGACTGAAGCAGAGATTCAAAAGCATGGACAGACTGTGCAGGAGCTCATGGATAGGAGCCCATGAAATCTTTCAAGCAAGGGAGTATGATGCATGAGCATCGCAATTACCAAAGCGAGCGTGGAGCCAGCGCATGTGTTTTTTTAACACATGACATATTGCTGTGAAAATTTCTTTTTGGAAATGAAGCACCAAGCCTTCAAGGAACCATTTATGAAGGAGCGCCTTTTGTATATTGTATCAGACCTCGAGCCATATGCTCTTGTCTGAAGTAGATAGGAGGCATTTAATATATTTAATGCTGGTAGATAGGATTTTAAGTCTAGATTAGACAGTTTAGAGATCCGAGAGGAATGGATATAGACACCCTAATTGTACCATTGTAACATAATAGAAGCATCTAGGAGAAGAGAAGAGCAAGCAAATAATACTGTATGAAGAACACCCATGTACAGGCATTTGAATTAATAGAAGAAAGTTTCGATTCAAACTCATGGCTGGTGTTGTTTCTCTGTGTATGTTGTTTATGTGCTCATGAATGTTTACTTCTTGATATGCATTTTCTTTGTATATGTTGTGCATGTGATTTCATGTTCTTAACTAAAGTCTGAAAGGGAAGGAGAGTGAGGTTCAATTGTTTCTCTATCTGATCCAGGAGATTCCTGCAAGGTGTGCAGTTGAATTCATCCGCAAGGAGTGCGTTGATGAAGGCTCAATAGTTTAACTTTTGTTCTCATTCACCTGGAAGTGGAAGAAGGTTGGTGAAGCCATGCAAGGAGTCTGCAGGGTGAAGAAGAAGTCTTAGTTCCAAATCTGAGCAAAAGGAGATTGAAGACTGTTTCTGCAGGAAGTGCGAAGAGTCGGAAAGATTCAACACTTGGGGAGTTGTTGAATGTTGAGCGCAAGGAGTGCGCGCAAATTCCTCTGAAGGAATCAGAGTGGAAAATCTCAGGAGGTATAGTACCTTTTTGATATCGTCAAAGAACAACACCGGGTTCTTGCACCGTGAAAAGTTTCAGGCAAGAGTTGCTAGTGCGTGCACAGAGATCTCTTTTTCCTAAGACATTGTGGAAGCTGGAGAAAGTTCAGGAGGAACAAGGCCTTCGAAATCATCGAAGACTGCACATAAGATTTCCGTGCTAAGAAGTCCTCAAGAATGAAGGGAAGGAATCGACAGTTAAGGATTCACATAGGAAATTCGCGAAATCCCGTTAGTCGTTAGATCTCAAAGAGTTGCACAGGATTTAAGCCCAGAGGTGGAGAAGAAGTCCCGACCAAAGTCATCGGGATATCAGGGTCATCAGGGTTTCGTTAAAGTAGAGAATCAAGATCTTGCGGTTCTCGAAATCCTGATAGGATCAGAGCCGTTGATCCCAGCAGGGACACGTGGTGAGAGATCCTGATGAGTTAGGTTTCGAAACTTCGGGGTTTCCGGAGTCGTGAAACTCTTGCATACAGGAATCGTGATCTGCGATTTCCCGACGCGATCAGAGTCGTTAATTTAAGGGACACATGTCCGAGGATCTGAAAGGGTCGGAGTTCGGCATTTCGGGGTTTCTGCATACAAAGAAATCGTCGCATTAGAAATCGCGATTTCGTGATACCCGATAGAGCGATGAGGAAGCGGTGACGTGGAGGAAAGCGTTCACACGTGCATCAAGGTTCGGCATATCAGGATTCTTGGTGACGAGAAACTCACGACAGGAGAAACTCACAATGTGCGATGGTCCCACAGTCTTAGCATTTTAGTGGAGGACAGGTGTTGGAAGGTCGAGCCTTACAGTGGGCCAACGCCAGGTGGCATCGGGAATCGAAGAATCGGAGATCCCGAGGGCGTGATTTCTATGCATTTCGATTCCACGAATTGCGAAATACCGATAGAGGAAAGGACCGTGGTCTTGTAGACCAGCAGGTCACATGCAAAAAGAGTTAGCCGGAGGGGGCTAAAGGGTGCAGTGAGTGCTATTGGGGATCGGGAATCGGGGATCCGTGAGAGCAGTGGATCACGACAGCGCAAAGGCCAATTTCCCGACGGGGAATTTCCCGGTAGAAGTAAGGAAAGTATTCGGAGAATATCCATTGGGGTTCAGGGATTTATAAGACCCGATCCGGTGGCTGCAGGACTCGTGATCATGCGAGGTCCGATTTCCCGATAGGACAAAGGGAGATCATAAGGAAATCCTGTGGGTATTGGAAAGTCCCGATAAGGGATTTGAAGAGCGTTTCAGCTCTTCGGGCAGAGAGAAGAGAAGATCTTGAGGGAACAGACATGTCGGGTGGTGCGTTTGCATCAGTAAGGCCCATAACGAAGTGGGTGAAGCTTTTGATGGGGCCCAGTGAGAATCTCCTTCTGCAAATGTAACCAGACTTTGTCATTAACCTGAAACTGGTGTGGTACCCTGTGTTGATCATGGCACTACTTGTACTTAGCATTGGATTTCTGCAAACTTTCTTGGACCTATTGGCAGATGTGATGAATCCACTCAATGAATTTGGTGGCTTTATCGATCACAAAATGATCAGGGGAAAAGTCTATCGATGCGGTGGCAAGAGGAAGTGCAACATCAATGGGTCCCAAGGGTTGGAATCCCAGACCCACCTAAAATGGGCTATGGCTAGTGGCACTATGGAGAGCCCTATTGTAATTGTGTTGGACATATGGGAGACTATCGTCCCATGTATATGGATTCTTATAATTGTACATGCAAAAGATGTGCACAATCATCCGATTGACAACCTTTGTTTGACCATCGGTTTGGGGGTGGAAAGCAGTGGATTTTGTGAGCTTGGTGTCCAACAGAGACTAGAGACTCGACCAAAAGGTGTTGACGAACCTGCTGTCTTGGTCAGAGAAGATGGTATGTGGTGTTCCAAAGTGGACCCACACTCCTTCAAAGAAGAGCTTGGCAGTATCTATCGTTGTGAAATTCTTATTACAGGCTGTGAGAATGGCCATTTTCGAAAACCGATCAACGACTACAAACACATAGTCATTTCCTTGCTTGGTGGATGGAAAACTAGACATGTAATCCATTGAGATGGATTCCCAAGGCTTCTCGGGGATAGGAATATGGGTGTCTAAGCCTTGCTTATTGATGGCTGGCTTGGCAACGGCACATGCAGTGCAAGATATGATATACTTGCTAATGTCTTGTTGAATTTTTGGCCCATAAAAATGTTTCTGAAGAACGGCCACAATTTTCTCTACATGAAAATGTCATGCCACCCAATTGTAGTGGGATTCCCAAATCATCTTTGCACTCTTTCTTGTAGGAACATAGAGATGGCCTAGGCGGCATAACTAGAGTCCATCCTGAATGTGAAAATCAGTGACAATTGCGCATGTACCCAAAATCTGATATGTGGGGGAGAAGTTTGGATCTTGCTGATAACGTTAGGACCACTTAGATGCTTCATGTCCATAGGAATGGAGCACAGTGGTGAGTGCAGCCACAGTAGGCCGACTAAGGTAGTCAACGACATGATTCGAGATACCTGTCTTATACTTGATGTTGAGATGGAACTGCTACAGGTAGGTGGACCACTTCTGATGGTGATCATTCTGCAATTTCCACTATGTCTGTATGAATTGAAAAATCTTGTGATCAGTGTGTAGGATCATCTCTTTCCCTAGAATGTAATGTTTCCATTGATGACAAGCTTGTACAATGGAACACATTTCCTTGTTATAGGTGGGGTACTTCCGGACAGTATCAGAGAGTGTCTCACTATGGTATGCCACCGGATGCCTGTGTTAAGTGATAATTGTTCCCACAACATATTCAGATGCATTAGTCTCAATATCGAATGGTTATTGCAGATCGGGAAAGGAGAGTATTGGATTTGAGCACAAGCGATGCTTCAGATCATCGAATTCTCATTGCTTCTCCTTCCCCCACACAGACTTGGCCCTACCACCACCCTTGGTCACCTGGCTGAGGGACCATGCAATATGGGAGAATCCCAACATGAACCATCAGTAGGAGTTGTCTAGTCCCAAGAAGCTCTGGTTCTGGGTCAATGTGTTCAGGGCTGGCTATTCACAGATGACATGGATCTTAGTTGGATCAACATGTACCCCATGCTCATCAATAATGTATCCCAAGTATTGGATGTTGTTCATGCCAAAAGATCATTTTTCCAAGTTGGCATAAATCTTGTGCTATCGCAGAGTGCTCAAAACCTGTTGAATATGTCACATGTGCTCCTCCCACGTTCTGTTGAAGATGAAGATGTCTTCCAAATATAATACCATAAAGGAGTTGGTGAAGGGTCTCAATACACCATCCATCAAACTCGTGAAAGTGGTTGGTGCATTTATTAATACAAAAGGCATGACTAGCCATTCGTAGAGGCCTTCTTTAGACTTGAAGGTTGTCTTCCATACATCAGTTGGTTCGATGGGAACCTGGTGGTAGCCAGACTTTAGGTCAATCTTGCTGAAGAAATTTTCCCCCTTGAGTTGGTCAATAATGTCATCAATCCTAGGAATGGGGTAGTGGTTCCTAACTATGATTTTGTTTAAGGCTCTATAATCAATGCAAAGTCGCAAAGTCCCATCCTTCTTTTGCACTAGTACAATCTGAATCCCACAAGGGGAGGACCTGGGTATGATGTGCCCCTTTTGAAGAATCTCTTAGATATGTCACCTGATTTCGTCATTCTCCATCACTGAGCATCGATAGACTGGTCCATTAGGTAGAGGTGCATCGAGGGTCAGATCAATTGGATGCTTGACTTGGGAGTGTGTTGGTACCCCTGTAGGTGAGGTGAAGATGTCTTGGTATTCTTCCATGATCCCATCCATTTGCTTCTTCTGCAAAGAGGGGTGTTGTGTAGAGGCCATGGATGTGGCGGTGACCTTCTGCTTACTGTGAGCATAGATCACAAAGAAGATGAATTTACCGGTATGTGAAATGAACTTACTACATTTCTTATAAAAGATTAAAGAAATAGAAGTAGGAGGCGCTATCTCTAGGATCCTGTACAATTGTCTACCCAAAGTAATAATAACACTGCGGGGTCTAGACTAATACACAACATGAAGCTTCCACAAATATGGTTGTCCTAAAAGAACATTACAAACTTCAAGGGGAGAAATATCACACAGTACCTCATCTTTGAAAGGCTTGACGCCATAGGGTAGACGAAATTGTTGGCTAACATGAAGATCTCTTCCTTGGAGAAGCCAATCGATGGTGTAGGTCTGCGGGAGCGGTGTCATTGGCAGGTCCAGTAGCTTTACGACCTCTGCTAAAATTAGGTTCTTATGGCTACTGTTGTCAACAATGAAATGAATCGGTGCCCCCTTGACCCACATCTACGAGTGAAAGAGGCATTCCCCTTCCTCTCGTTCTTCTGGTTCTCTTGGCCGGACTTTGGTGGTAGCGATAGTGGCATTGGGTTCAACATTGATAATCTACTTCCCTCCTTTAGGATTTGACTTGGAATAAGAATAGGCCTCTGACTCAGAAGCCTTCAACTCGGCCATGGGGAACTTATTGGAGCGACATTCTTTGGTGTTGTGCCAAGGAATTTTATGGTACTCACACCATTTTCATGTGTCCTTCTTCATCTTCTCATTACCCTTCTTGTGTTACGACTTGGACTGGTTGTCTTGAGGGTGACCATCTCGACTTGGTACCTTGCGGTGTGGGTTGGGGTTAACGTTTCCCTACTTCGAATGTGAAGGGTTTGCAGATCCAAAATCTTGTTGTTTCTTCTTAAATTTCTGCTCGATCTTGACAACGTATCTATAAGCCGTACCCAATGAAGCAATGTCCAAGAAATCCATTTTTGTTTGAATGTATCTATGCAAAAAACTGTTGTGTTTGAGCACCATATGACGCTCAGAGTATTTGATACCCAATTTGGTGCGTAGGGTATGGAAAATATTGGTGAAATCTGGTACTGTTTGGTCCCTTTCTTGACAGAGGGTGGTTCATCTAGTGTACTAGTCCTTGCAACTTACAACAGGGTAGTATTGTTCTTTAATGGCATCCCGGAAGGAATCCCATGTAGGGGCCACCACAAACATTGTAGATTCCTCCATGACCCTTTGCTCAGAGTAAGTATCCCACAAGTCTTTAACATGGGGAACGACCTTGAGGAGTGAAAAAGTGATATTTTCCCTATCGAAAAAATTGTGGACCGAAAAATATCCTTCGAGCAGATTCAACCATTTATCTACAACATTCACATCTATCAGTCCTTTAAATAATGGAATATCAAAATTTACCTGTACCTTGAAGGGGGTTGCATGGCCTCTTGATGAAGATGCTTCTCCTATGGGAAACCGTCGAAGGATCTGCCCGAAGTTGTCTACCATTTTGTTCCTTTGTCACACAAGGGCTTCCTCAAGCAAAAGTTTAATAGGATCTCCTGCTCCATCATATTTCTTTTCATCTCCCATGGGTTGTTGTTGGGATCGGCGCGACCGATCTTGTAATGGCTTGATTGGTTTGAGTCCCAACTTCTTGTACCCATCTTGTCGGGGACATGCATGAAGACAAATAAATGAAGAGAAGACCACTTTGATACCACTGATATGGATTTAGGAGCATAACGAACTGAAATACAATAAACACATAGATATGAAGAATAACACAAATATCCAGTGAACAATATCTTCTATTAAATAATGAAATAGGCTGAAACTGTAGAACTGAAACACTTGCTTGAATGGTGGTAGCTATCTCTGAGAAGAGATGTGGCTGCTACGCGCATCCGTCTTAGCAAAATGGATTACAATGAGGCTCCATAGGCCTTTTTGATATTACTCATGGATGCCAAAACCCTAGACATCCAAAAACCTAACCCTAGAAGGTGAAATGCCAAAAGTCATGTGGGCCCTATGGGTAAGTTGGTGTAATTTGGTACCTCAACTTCCTGAAGGATGTGTGGGGCTTTAGACAACCCTAGAAGTGTAGAACCCACAATTATAAAGTAGTCAGAAGAATGTGTTGAACAAAAATGGACACGAGGAGCCAGTTGGAATAGGTGGGTGGCCACCAATATCCACATTGATCAACATACCATTACGATTTATTTAAGTAAATGACTTGTGTACATTTCATAATTTTATATTTTTCATTGAAAGTACACGTATTTATGAATATCCAGGATTCTAGAATCATTTCCAGTTTAGTTTACTTTCATGGTCCATTCAATTAAGAAAATTGAATTTTTTTTATCAATTATTAATTTTACCAAGCCTTATTTACAATTTCATGGAAGAATCTATAGATTGTATCTAGGGAACCTAAAATGACCTATACTTTGGGTGATTATAATTCAATCCTAAAAATTATCCATCGTATACACAAATCCTTTAATGCATAACCAATTTACTACATATAGGATTTGCGTTCATTATTTGCAATGATTGTTCAATGATTTTTCATATGAAGAGGATAACTTCATATCAAAACTAGGACCCATTTCCATGTCATTATAAGGGACGATTGATGGCTTAGAAAAACTTTCACTAAATGTAGTACCTTTCATAAAATCATCCACCTCTCTATTAATATCTCTAGGAACAATATCATTCTACAAATAAAAAATAACAAATCATCTACCAAGGCGTGGTTTGCTGCATTTAGATTTTCATTTTTTAATTGAATTTGGAGTATATTGAGAATTCAAGGTAATGTATGATTAATATCCTAATTAAAAATTTAAAAGACATCTTAAAAAGTATCAATTTTAATTATGAAATTGTGAATTTTGATTCTAAAAGTGTTGATATTATATTAAATTGTTACAATGTGCATTTAGATTTCAATATCTTGAAGCAAGTTGAAAACAAAATTGAAATTATGAGATACTTGAAAAATGTGTATGATGAACCTAACACTACTTATATTCTACATATTAAACATAGTTTTCATTAATTTTGATTGAAAAAACTTATGTCGAAAAATAATTTGATTTTGTGACCTGATAACAACAACAACAAAAAAAAACAGGTCATCTACTAAGGCTTGGTTTGCTGCATTTATATTTTCATTTTTTTAATTGAATTTGGAGTATATTGAAAATTCAAGGTAGTGTATAATTAACATCGCAATTAAGAATTTTAAACGTACATCTTAAAAAGTATCAATTTTAATTATGAAATTGTGAATTTTGATTCCAAAAGTGTTGATCATATTATATTAAATTGTTACAATGTGCACTTAGATTTCAATATCTTGAAGAAAATTGAAAGCAAAATTGAAATTATGAGCTACTTGAAAAATGTGTATGATGAACCTAACACTACTTATATTCTACACATTAAACATAGTTTTAATTAAGTTTGATTGAAAAAACTTAAGTTGAAAAAGAATTTGACCTTGTGACCTGATAACAAAAATTAAAAAATAACACCATCTACTAAGGCTTGGTTTTTCTACATTTAGATTTTCATTTTTTTAATTGAATTTGGAGTATATTGAGAATTCAAGGTAGTGTATGATTAACATGTCCTAATTAAAAATGAATAGCACTAGTGAATACTTCCATTAATGGTAGGTGTCATATTAATGGCACTAGTGAATACTTCCAATGTGTAGAGGATTGATAATCCATCAACCCTTTTCTACTCTTTTCGATATATAAATAATTTATATCAACACTGTTATCCCAGATATCTAGGGATAACTAGGAGATCATGTCTCAAGGCCCATAGGTCCTAGACATGGAGTACCGAGAGCAGGATTGACTTAAGCATGGTCTTGGAGGACCCATCTTTCTTCTATTTCACCAGATTTGTCCTGTCAGCAGCAGCAGCTTCCATCACCACCGGCTTGGACTTGCATCGGAGAGGGCTCTTGCTCCATGAGGTAATTGGTCCAAGGTATCATGGTATGTGTCATATTTGATTGTTATAACTCTCTTATATATGCATTAGGTTCCTTTCATTTCTGATGACTGCTTGGATCTTACACTAATCCACTTGACCACTGTTGGGGTGATTGATGGGGTGACTTAGCAAGTTAATATTCATGGGTTTTGGATTGCCACCAAGGGGGACTTGTAGAGCCATCATCCGCTCCCAACATTTTATCATATTTACATCTTATACATCGCACATCCATCCCATTCCCCTAGTCTGGCCATTAGGATGACCTCTCAGGGTTACACTTTGTCTTGTGGGAAGAAGGGGCTAAAGGCCCAGGGGGTAAAAGCAGTTGGTAAAAGATAAAAGCCATAGGAAATAAAACCTAGAGATGCTTCGCCCAGGAGATCCCCGAGAAGTCAGTAAAAAGCCTCTCGATAAGAAACTAAAGGGACCCTAAGAAAATAATAAAACAAGACCTAACCAAGAGGATGGGAGGTCTCATCACGAGCCGACCCATTATGTTCATAGGTATCCAACAGTATGACATTGCCATCATCTAGTCACCACGCCAGGGCAGTGACCTTTGGTTGCATGGCCAAGGGAAAGGGGGTCTCATCACGAGCCAGCCTTATCACCTCTGCGAAGATACCAGTGGGTAACACTGTCATCTCTGGTCACCAAGCCAAGGCAGTGTCCTCTGCTTAGTCCTTGAAGTAAAAAAGAAAGAAAAGCAATAAAATAAAAGATAAAAGCAATAAAGGGCTTGGAAAAAATGCATCCATGAGGGGTACAGCTCGCCTCCTACAAAGGCACCCACAGACAACACCTGCCCTTGGTCTTACTATCACTGGATATCCCTAAACCATATCACCTCATAAAACATGGCTTGAATGATCTTCTGAGGAAACTTTCCATCTCTTGTGGGTGTTAGCCCAATAGGTTGTTCTATCAGTTTCTTCAACTTTGTATAGTAGATCTGTGTAATACTTCGAGCTCTTAGATGATATGTTAGGGATTTCCTGCATGTATTTGATAACTTTAATGATGAAATATGATTTGCATTGCTATGATCCCTAGAACTAATGAGCCTATGAAGGGCGTAGTCTTTGATGTGTAGGACCATACCCAGCGGATAGGTACCAGTGGATCGGTACACATGGGGATATGATCAGTTCGGACCTCCATGGGGCTGAAGAGCCCATCAGATGGTTGTTGGGATGGCAGAGGCAGGACAATGTTGTGACAAGCCCTTGCATGAATAAGAAGAAGGACGTCCTCACCAGGGACTCTTTAGCATAGCCCGACCTAGGGGGATCATCCATTGCAGATGAGATGATGGATTTTACTGGACAGGACACCACCCAGGGAAGGTTGGATGTTTTCTGAAGGACGTGGCAGTGTGCTTGGATCATCTGGCACGTGTGGCAGCTTGCAGGAGCCCTAGAAGGGCCAACGTTTTGCCTATTGGATGTTGATTTTGCCTAAAAAGAGCCAACGTCTCCCTCAGAGGGGCTTGACATATCCCTTTTAGCTCATAATTTTGACATTTTAGCATTTAATGTGGCAAATAATGTAATATTGTTAAGTCAGCCTTGTCGGCTGTTTTAATGACCTATTTTTGTAATTAAAGGTCATTTGGATGATATAAAGAGAGGACGTTGCCTCTCATTTTAAACATAACAGAACTCACTCTCTTGTGAGAGATCTCTTTTTAGTCTTTTTTCTTGGATTATTGGCTCTTAGAGTTGAGGCGCTACACTTGTGGATGATCATCTTTGGCATTATCATGGTGTTTTTATCATTGGAAGGTGTTACAACTAGGGTTTGATTAGCTCTTCATTGATTTGTAAGTATATTTTTCATGCAAAACTTCTTGATTGAATGGTTGTAGGTTAAATATCTTACTTTTATGGTTACATTATTGCTATTTTTCTTAATCATTGAAACCCTAGGGAGCAAGCACACAAGTAGGTTATTGCTTCATGTCCCCATGATAGAAACTTTTTTAGCCATTTGATTAAGAAGAATATAGCCTAGCCATTGCTACACTAATTCTTCTTTTTCTGAGTTAGATTTGAAACATAAATTGAAGAAAGAAGATGTCCTAGGCCTAATTGACTTTACACCTAGGGTTTGACTCTTAGGGTTTGAAAAGCCTTGGCCCTACAACAATTTTCAGCCCTAGATTTATGTTTTGAAGCTAGCTGTTTTTGCCAAAGAGTTTTAAGGAAAGAGGGAGGAGCATGAGGCCTAGCTTAAGCTACACCGGAATGAGCCTCCTTCCCTTAGGGTTTTGACTTCATGGCCCTGCCATTGCAGCACCATTAATCCTAGCTCTCCTGTCCTTAGATTTAGATATTTCCAAGCCTTTAGCCTTACTCCTTGACTCCATTTACCCTAAGGCACTAGTCTAAGAATGCAACGTTGAGCCTTTTGTGTTAAAACAGCCTTCTCAAAACTATTAAATTGAAACGCTAACTAACCCTAGCGACCTACTAACCCTAACTCTATGATGACGTCTTGCCTCTAATGAACTTTTGATTGGTATTAAAGTTGTGGCTAGGTCATCTATTGATAGATATTGAAGTGTTGATTATTTTCATTGGCCTAAATAGAAAAACGTTCAGTTCATTGTCTAGTTAAACTAACCTAGAATAGGGCTGACGTCACCCTCAGTAGGCTTGACGCAGCAACATTATATGTGAGAAGATTTATGGTATTTAATGCGTTGTGATAATTCAAGGATTGATATTGAACATTGAATGCTATAATCATTTTGTATTTGTTGAAGAAGTGATATTATAAGCCATAGCTTTATTTGCAATCATTGACTTCGTCAATAATTACACTTATTTATTCTCATGTATATATTAAAGATAGTCATTAGTTCATGAAGTACTAACCACTATTGCACATTTTAGTTTTATTTGCCTTGTCTCGCAAACAGGTGCCTGATTAGTGGAATACCTTCATCTTGACTATCTTTCTCAGTGGTAATCTGTGAAGGGGAAAACTTACTTTGACCTTTTGAGCCTTAACCTATTGATCATTTTACTTTCAATACGCCGGATTACTAGGGACGTCTCCCTTGGGATTAGCCACCCTGAATAGAAAGATCCCCCCATCGAGGTGACAGTGGGTGGGGAAGCTCATGTTACGCTAGTTTGACTCTTGCCTTCAAGCTACTTAACCTATCCTACAAACTGAGTGATAACATTTTGGCGCCGTTGCCGGGGAATACTGAGTCAACTTTCCTCAATGACAAACCTTTGGTAAGCCTTGCCTCAGAAATCCTTTCTTACAAGCTTACCTGGAGAATCCACTACTTTATTTTCCCCCTATTCTTTGGTAGTTTCAGGGAAACTATCTGGCGACTCACCAAACCAAAAGGAGGTTCAATAGCCCTCCTCTAGCTTTCAGAAGGAAGCCTCCTGCTAATTCACCTGTTGTCAAGTCACTTTTTGGAAAGAGACTTCCTCTAAACATGTCTACTTCTCAGACCAGTACTACAAACCCAATCAACAATTAGAGGCAATGGTCATCTACATTTTTCAAGCCGTTAGACATGTTATCCATACCTGGTTACCCTAGGCAAATGCCACCTAAGTATGAAAAGTGGTTGCCTAAGTTTACCGGCACTGATGCTACCAGTGCTGAAGAACACATGAGTAGCTTCTGGGCATTTTTTCAGCTTCACCCCATTGTTGATGATGCTGAAGACTTGGTCATGAAACTTTTCTCTGCTACCCTTTATGATGCTACAAGACGTTGGTATCTTGGCCTCCCTGATGGAAGCATTAAAACCATGGATAGACTTGAAGAAATATTCCTCAGAAGGTGGGGCATCAGGGAAGACCCGAACATGTTGCTCACCCGACTGAATGGCATTGCCAGACATGAGAACGAATCCATTCGGGAGTTTCATACCAAATTCGAAGCTTTGCTCCAACGAATTCCCCCTAGCCATCATCCGAAAGATGAATATCTTGTTCACATTTATACTAGATCTTTCAATGGCCAATTAGGGTATCTCCTCAGAGACAAAAACCCTCAATCCATTCAATAAGCCCAAGAGCTTGCGACAAAGATTGAAGGAAACCTTCTTTCATCCAAGATTGAGACTTTTTCCAACCCTAGGGGAAAGATAGATGTCAAACAGAAAACAGTACACAACGCTGAGCCTGCTTCGGATTTCTGCACTAGTATCAATAAGTTACAAATTTCAATAGATAGCATCATGAAAAATCAAGAGAAAATGATGAACCGGATCGTGAGACTTGAAAAGTCCCAGGCCCAGGTGCCTAGACCTCCATTCAAAGGGCCATATCAAAAGGGGAATCAAAATTACAAACCGAAGAGTGAAAATGAAGTCCTGAATACATTGGCCTCTGCAAATGTTGTTGATGAAAACCCCTAGTGTCTGGAGTGCAGTGAAGCATATTGGGAAAACGAGTGTCCTTACAATGACAGCCAGCAACAAGTCAATAACTTTGACTGCTTCTCAGATGTCCCTCAGATAAACATCACCGATGAAGAACATAAAAAAGCCCTGAAGGAGGCATCCCGAGCAACAAGGTTAGCCATAATCAACAACTTGGATCAAGAATCACGAGAGAAGCTAAAGAAGTAGGAATTCCAAGTGTATCGGAGAAGGAACCCAAGCCAATCTACAAGTGATCAATCAAAATCTTCTGAAGTTCCTCCTCCTAAGAATCCCAAAGCGGGCAAGATTACTCTTGATTTTGACCTTGAAGGAGCTTTGGCGAAAATGCATGTGAACGTTCCTCTAAAAGAAGCCATTAATATCCCTTCTATTAAAGAACGCTTCAACAACTTCTTTTCAGGAACGGCTGAGCCTGTGGACCCCCCAATTATACTACAAGAAAATCATTTCAGGATCCACTACGATGAAAACCCTCCTTTCTTCATGACTCTTGCAATGAACAATAAATATCTCAACAACTGCATGCTGGATACAGGTGTTGGTGCAAACATGATGTCTCTCAAAGTCATGCAGTAGATGGGTCTAAAGGTAACCAGGCCTTACAGAAACGTGTGTGGATTTGAATCCAAAGCTATACCCACACATGGCATAATTGAAAATATCGAAGTACGATTGAAGGAATTCCCCAAGAAGACAGTTCGAATAGATATTATAGTCATTGATGTCCCAGATGTGTGGGGAATGATTTTGTCTAGAAGGTTTGGTGCAATGATAGGCGGGTCCCTTGAGATGGATCTCACCTTTCTGTGATTACCTTTGAAGGATGGGACAACTGGAAGATTAGTCAACGTACCACTAACTGGAAATCATGTACATGATGTTGCCCCTGCTGAGAATGAACCGCAAAAAGATGTGATACAAACTCTTCAAGAATACTCTTCGGAAGATATGCCCTTTACTACGGAAGAAGACTTTGACCAGATTGAGTGGCCTAAGAAAGAAGAATATCAACAACTTCTAGACCAATTTCAAAGTAAATAAGTGGGGATGGTGAAAATACTAAAAAGGCCAAAGAATGAAGACGACGTGCAGATACAGCCATCCCAACAAGAGACCTTTACTCCAGAAAACCACCCACCTCCCTCAGTGCAATATACCAGGGTTCTTCAAGGTAATGAAAAATGAAAGATCCTAAAATACAAGGAGGGAGAGTTAGTATGGATGTGGGATATTCAGAAATGAGAGCCTACTAATGTAAAGGGAAGTATACAATCATGGCTCAGACCCTTCAAGGTTGGAATGGAATCAGTAGATAACTCTTATTATTTGTCCACCTTAGAAGGAAGAAGGCGCCCATTACCCATCATCGGATGCCTCCTCGAACCCCACTAGGGTGGTGGGACATGATTATACAGGTAAGTATAAGTAGGTAGGCACTTCCATGTATTATACCGTATGCATTTATTGTTTGTTTCCCTTATGTATGCATCTTGTTTGTTTTATCTCATACGTATGCTTATATTATTTTGTGGGGTGGCAATACCACCCCACCTTTTGTCGCTGATGCTTTCTTGTCAAGTGTGAGCAGGTCTAATGGTCTGTGCCAAAGATTGCTGAGGTTCTCATGCGCTCTACAGTTAGCACATGTCCCCAAATTGGAGCCAGATGTTATCCCTGATATCTAGGGATAACTTGGAGATCATGTCTCAAGGCCCACAAGTCCTAGACATGGAGTACCGAGAGCAGGATTGACTTAAGAATGGTCGTGGAGGACCCATCTTTCTTCTACTTCGCCAGATTTGTCCTGTCAGCAGCAGCAGCTTCCATCACCACCGACTTAGACTTGCATCGGAGAGGGCTCTTGCTCCATGAGGTAATTGGTCCAAGGTATCATGGTATGTGTCATATTTGATCATTATAACTCTCTTATATATGCATTAGGTTCCTTTCATTTCTGATGACTGCTTGGATCTTACACTAATCCACTTGACCACTGTTGGGGTGATTGATGGGGTGACTTAGCAAGTTGATATTCATGCGTTTTGGTTTGCCACCAAGGGGTATTTGCAGAGCCATCGTCCGCTCCCACCATTTTATCATATTTACATCTTATACCGCACACATCCATCCCATTCCCCTAGTCTGGCCATTAGGATGACCTCTCAGGGTTACACTTTGTCTTGTGGGAAGAAGGGGCTAAAGGCCCAGGGGGTAAAAGCAGCTGGTAAAAGATAAAAACCATAGGAAATAAAACCTATAGATGCTTCGCCTAGGGGATCCCCGAGAAGGAAGTAAAAATCCTCTCGATAAGAAACTAAAGGGACCCTAAGAAAATAATAAAACAAGACCTATCCAAGAGGATGGGAGGTCTCATCACTAGCCGGCCCATTATGTTCATAGGTATCCAGCAGTATGGCATTGCCATCATCTGGTCACCACGCCAGGGCAGTGACCTTTGGTTGCATGGCCAAGGGAAAGGGGGTCTCATCACGAGCCAGCCTTATCATCTCTGCGAAGATACCAGTGGGTAACACTGTCAGCTCTGGTCACCAAGCCAAGGCAGTGTCCTCTAGTCAATCCTTGAAGTAAAAAAGAAAGAAAAGCAATAAAATAAAAGATAAAGGCAATAAAGGGCTTGGAAAAAATGCATCCATGACGGGTACAACTCGCCTCCTACACAGGCACCCACAGACAACACCTTCCCTTGGTCTTACTATGACTGGACATCCCTAAACCATATCACCTCATAAAACATGGCTTGAATGATCTTCTGAGGAAACTTTCCATCTCTTGTGGGTGTTAGCCCAGTAGGTTGTTCTATCAGTTTCTTTAGCTTTGTATAGTAGATCTGTGTAATATCTTCGAGCTCTTAGATGATATGTTAGGGATTTCATGCAAGTATTTGATAACTTTAATGATGAAATATAATTTTCATTGATATGATCCCTAGGACTAATGAGCCCATGAAGGGCCTAGTCTTTGATGTGCAGGACCATACCCAGCGGACAGGTACCAGTGGACCGGTACACATGGGGATATGATCAGTTCGTACCTCCATGGGGCTAAAGAGCCCATCAGATGGTTGCTGGGATGGTAGAGGTAGGACAACGTTGTGACAAGCCCTTGCATGAAGAAGAAGAAGGACATCCTCACCAGGGACTCTTTGGCATAGCCCGACCTAGGGGGATCACCCATTGCAGATGAGATGATGGCTTTTACTGGACAGGACGCCACCCAGGGTAGGCTGGACATTTTCTGGAGGACATGGCAGTGTTCTTGGGTCATCTAGCATGTGTGGCAGCTTGCAGGAGCCCTAGAAGGGCCAACGTTTTGCCTATTGGATGCTGATTTTGCCCAAAAAGGGTCAACGTCTCCCTCAGAGGGGCCTGACGTCTCCCTTTTAGCTCATAATTTTGACATTTTAGCATTTAATGTGACAAATAATGTAATATTGTTAAGTCAGCCTTGTCAGCTATTTTAATGACCTATTTTTGTAATTAAAGGTCATTTGGATGATATAAAGAGAGGACATTGCCTCTCATTTTAAACATAACAGAACTCACTCTCTTGTGAGAGATCTCTTTTTAGTCTTTTGTCTTGGATTATTGGCTCTTGGAGTTGAGGCGCTACTCTTGTGGATGATCATCTTTGGCATTATCATGGTGTTTTTATCATTGGAAGGTGTTACAACTAGGGTTTGATTAGCTCTTCATTGATTTGTAAGTATATTTTTCATGCAAAACTTCTTGATTGAATGGTTGTAGGTTAAATATCTTACTTTTATGGTTACATTATTGCTATTTTTCTTAATCATTGAAACCCTAGGGAGCAAGCACACAAGTAGGTTATTGCTTCATGTCCCCATGATAGAAACTTTTTTAGCCATTTGATTAAGAAGAATATAGCCTAGCCATTGCTACACTAATTCTTCTTTTTCTGAGTTAGATTTGAAACATAAATTGAAGAAAGAAGATGTCCTAGGCCTAATTGACTTTACACCTAGGGTTTGACTCTTAGGGTTTGAAAAGCCTTGGCCCTACAACACTTTTCAGCCCTAGATTTATGTTTTGAAGCTAGCCGTTTTTGCCAAAGAGTTTTAAGGAAAGAGGGAGGAGCATGAGGCCTAGCTTAAGCTACACCGGAATGAGCCTCCTCCCCTTGGGGTTTTGACTTCATGGCCCTGCCATTGCAGCACCATTAAGCCTTACTCTCTCCGTCCTTAGATTTAGATCTTTCCAAGCCTTTAGCCTTACTCCTTGACTCCATTTACCCTAAGGCACTAGTCTAAGAATGCAACGTTGAGCCTTTTGTGTTAAAACAACCTTATCAAAACTCTTAAATTGAAACCCTAACTAACCCTAGAGACCTACTAACCCTAACTCTATGATGACGTCTTGCCTCTAATGAACTTTTGATTGGTATTAAAGTTGCGGCTAGGTCATCTATTGATAGATATTGAAGTGTTGATTATTTTCATTGGCCTAAATAGAAAAATGTTCACTTCATTGTCTAGTTAAACTAACCTAGAATAGGGCTGACGCCACCCTCAGTAGGCTTGACGCAACAACATTGTATGTGAGCAGATTTATGGTATTTAATGCGTTGTGATAATTCAAGGATTGATATTGAACATTGAATGCTATAATCATTTTGTATTTGTTGAAGAAGTGATATTATAAGCCATAGCTTTATTCGCAATCATTGACTTCATCAATAATTACATTTATTTATGCTCACGTATATATTAAAGATAGTCATTAGTTCATGAAGTACTAACCACTATTGCACATTTTAGTTTTATTTGCCTTGTCTCGCAAACATGTGCCTGATTAGTGGAATACCTTCATCTTGACTATCTTTCTCGGCGGTAATCTGTGAAGGGGAAAACTTACTTTGACCTTTTGAGCCTTAACCTATTGATCATTTTCCTTTCAATACCCCAGATTACTAGGGACGTCTCCCTTGGGATTAGCCACCCTGAATAGAAAGAGCCCCCCATCGAGGTGACAGTGGGTGGCAAAGCTCTTGTTACGCCAGTTTCACTCTTGCCTTCAAGCTACTTAACCTATCCTACAAACTAAGCGATAACAAATACAATTTTTAATAAAAATCGCTTACTTATATTAAAGTATATTTTAATTTTACATATTAAACTAGGTTCTAGATCATGTTTTTATTTCAATTTTTATTTCAAAGTACACAATGATGTTTATAAATAAAATGAAATAAAACATTTTCAATTTCAACACAGTATCATAAAACATAAATTAACCTTTTACCAGATCATAAAAATTGAAATTATAAGGCTATCCCCTCTGGCTGCACCTTCCGGCCAACAACATCAACAAAAGATTCAGATCTCTATTGATTGGTTGAACTAAAGAAATAAATCTCCATATGGAATGGCCATTGAGTTCAAGCCTTAAGCCAAAAGATTTCAATCCAAGTTAAAGGAAAGTATCCATTCTTTTCATTCAATTTGTCCCCTTAAGACCAACCAACAGGGGGATTCTATTTCAAAAATATTGTCCGGTAACCAACTTTGAAAAGGTACAAGGGAAATTATCAGAGAGAAACAACTTTTTCCTTACCTTTTTATCCATGGTAAGAAGCCTCCTTCAGAGAGTCGTAGAGTAATTAAATCCCATGCCCACTCACTATACTTAAGCCTTAGAGTTAAATCCTTACCTATGATCAACTCTGTAGTTATATTCAGCTCGTATTAAGCTTATATATTTGCTTATAGGACAATGGAATGAACATGTGTATATAGGTAATAGTAAGCAAAGGTTAGAGAAAACATGATTACTTCAATAGATGTGAAAGTGATATCACTAGATTTTTTACAAGGGATAATACTAACATGGTTAAGGTTTCCATATAGCTCTTGTTTGTAATCTAAGCTAAGCTCATTACGCTCTAATCCCATTATGGCGATGTTCTAATATCATACAAAGGTTCAGACTAGTACTCAATGAAAAGAGTTATGCCGAGCAAGTATGATTAATGGGAATCATAGTATCCTTATAATTAGAACAATATGATGTTTATAGAGAATATCATAGGTTATGTTTACCTATTCAAAGATATGTGTTGGTGGTAAATATTGTCATTAAATAAATTCCCAATCATTTAATTGTCAACCCGAGGAGATCATAAACTTATGAAGCACAAGCACAATATATGCAGGATTGAAGATAATTTAACCTAATCTAATTTTAAAGATATAAAGGAGACTGAATCATTAAACTAATGCAGGATTATGAAACACACGACTTGGTATTGAATTGCTAAAACATAATTGAAATGAAATTGCGTAAATGAAATTAACTTGAAATGGAAACTTGCATCAAAGGAAAAACAACATGTGAAGAGAAACAATACGACACATGTAAGCTCTCACCAACAGTAAATCAATCTCAAATTACATTACAAGAATCAAATGACAAATCATGAAACAATAATGAAATCATGAATCAAACTAAGAATCCATTTCTCCAACATTACAAAACCCAAACTCTACATACTATGATTCATTACAGACTTCTACTTGAATCCTAATTNCCCCCCTCATGAAGAGAGAGCACTCTCTTTTATACATGAGAGCATTGAAGATAAGATAAGGATCTCATAATTACAGATCCACTTTTAACCAATTTCCCATTATTACAAAATATAATCCCTTCAAATCCTCACACATATCTCTCATACATCTTGGATAAGATATTTCAACAAAATCTCCATGATCTTCTCCTTGGAATAGGCTTGAATTATCTCCTCAAATATTGAAATGGTGGAGGAAGTATTCGAGAAGTCCTTTTGAATTAATCGTTCTCATATTCCTACACATTACAAAGCTCACACATTTTTGAGATATATATGAAAACATGTCAATTTTCTAACATTTAATCACAAATTCCATTTTAATACTAAAATGAATAAAGTGGAGAATAATAAGGTGAAACCCAAATATATTTATGAAAATGATGTCATGAAAGGTTAATGGGGTGATGAAATGTGAAGAATAATTAAGGGAAAGGTGGATGAAAATAGGACATTTTTGAGCCCCAACATACCCCCCAACTTAACTTGTTGCATGTCCTCATGCAACCATGCATGGGTCTTCTCAAGAAATTTTGGCATCTGAATGTTGGCTTTGAGTGACGATAATGAATGTTTCCAGGATGGGATTTACATGAGTAACAACTGTCATTTTCTTATGGTTGGTTCTTGTGTGACAACCATGAATATAAAGAATGTTAGTTCTTTCGTTAACAACATTTATTTTGTTATTTGTTCTCTTGTTGTTATGATAATAATTTACCCATATGCTTACTGGAAAATATATACTATCAATGTGCATAAGGAAACATCACCGAGTATAAGAAAGCCCCTTTTTTATATGTGTGAATCATGCCAATATGTATAATGCAAAGCACAACAAAGTATCGTTGGAAAAAAAAATGGAATGATGGTAGTGGAAAAATGGAGTGATGATAGTGAATAAAGTCCCCTACCCCCCAATTGAACTGGCTTTATGTCCTCATGCAACGTGGCATAAGTCATAGAAGTGAAAGGGAAAGGGAATTTGGTGAGGGAATTTTCCAAATTATACATTGCTAGCAGTTGATGAATTACATGATTAAAGTTTAGAAAATAACATACCTCCACTTACCCAAAATGTTGATGAACTATGCAATAGGAATATGGCTGATGCAACTGCTGGAGGATCATGTGAAAAGTGATTGTTGTTGTAGCTGCGACTGTTGTAACTACTGGATCAGAGAATGTGAAGTGGAAGGATCTGAACTACTGCTGAATGAATCATGGAAAAGAGGAAGTATGAAAGTGGAACTGTGATACTCTCATAGAGTTGAAGTCATGCTGTTGTAAATGATGATGGAATCATGAAAAGTGTATAGTCTTCACCTGCTGCTAAACTTGACGGTACAATTCTAGTCATGCGAATGAATGTGTCGATGTCGAGCATGAAAATAATTCATTGGATTAACGACCATTGATGAATGTCGTTAACCAATGTGAGGAAAATTCACCATTGATGTCAATGAGTGCCAAGGTAATCGAGTACATCTTGCGAAGTGGGAATGAATGAGATGATGTTGAGCCACTTGCAAGATCTAACGATAAAGGGACATTGATGTATTCCCATGATCGTCAGCAAGAGAACTTGCCATTAAGGCATGCAAGACTCTAGGTACTCAAAATGGACTCTAGTCTATATCTAGATAAGGTGTTGAGGTCAATGGGATAAGACTCATTGAAAGGTGGGCCTTAAGGAATCCCACATCAGTCAACGTGAGTTATGATAAAAATATTGGTAGGACTATAGGAAAGATCTCACTAGCAACAATGTTTATGGCAAGGCAATGTAGTCATGGAAAGGGAGATAGATAGTTTTATTGACAAGGCAAAATGAGCGGGAAAAGATAAAGAGATGTATGTGACTCAAAAAGATAGGCGTGTGCGAAGTCGTGAAGGATAAGGAAATGGAAGATAGAATTCATCATAGGGATGACCAATGCGCTTTGAAGGAGAAATGCAGGGAAATAATTCATGATGTATAATGGTTGTATGAATGGTCGTTGTGTAACAACAAACATCATGATATGTGCATTAAGACTATGCTCCTTCAAGCAGTCACAGAAGCATGTTTTTTCAAAATTTTTGTGATTCTAGAAAATCACTTCAAGAGAAAGATGCGATCATCGACACACCTGAAAAAAAACTTAGTACAAATCCTGCATGAAAACTTGTGAGATGTTCAAAAAACATATCATGCGGAAAGAAGTACGAATGCGGTAAAGTAAAAGAAATAAAATGCATTTTTATACCTGTTGTCATGGTCATTGTGCGCACACTTGATAAAGTGACTCCAAGAGACAACTTAGAGTAAAATTGTAAAAACATATTTCGATATTGTTTTCAAGAAGTATTTGAAATGTCCATTTGCAATTTTTATTTTATTTTATGGTTACCCTAAATTTTCTTTTTTATGAATTTTTTTATATTTTTATAATAAAACAACGCAAATAAAAATGAAATTATTTAAAACCAATTTTTATAATAAAACAAACAAATAATTTTTTTTGTTATTATAATCTTTTTATAATAAAACAAAAAAAAAATATCTATATATATATATATATATATATTATAACAAAATAAATAAAATAAAATCAATTTTTGTTTATATTTTTTTATATTTTTTATATATTTTTTAATATTTATTTATTTATTTGGTAGGCCCTATGATAATGTCTACGTATGCAGGCCGATTCTTGATGCCTCCATTAGCTGCAACTTCAGGCCAGATTTCACTGAGGTTTTGATCGCTTGATTGTGGAAATCATTTGTTTGATGCCCAGGTAATCCACAGGTCACGTCCAGGTAATCTACCGGTCGCGTGTAGAGAGAGAAGTTGAGTCTAAAGCTGGAACGAGGTGAAATAATGTATCTCCCTGTAGTCAAGGACTTCTAACATCGATATTGCCTTTTCCTACATGTGCTTCAACTTCTTCCATGATAGATGCCTCTTTTGGCAAGATAGATAATTCATTTGCACAAGAAGTTCTATAAATGCTTCCACTCAATATTTTCTTCTTCTCAAGCTCGTGACTCAAGATCTACCGCATAGTAGATGAAATAACACAATGCCTCGGAGTATAATCCTTGAAATTGACAAAATCATGGATTTGTGGGTCAAAGCAAAGTCCAAGGGAGTCTGAAGTTGAATCCTGTATCTGAGCCCCATTTGGTGACGAGACTTTCGCTTTCTTGTAAATTATTGAATAATCAATCAGTGTATTTACTAGTTCAATTATGTCTTCATGTTCCTTTTCTGATAAACGTTGTGATGCCACATGCCTCAAAGCTGGTGGTGACAATATGTAAAACAATGAAGAAACAATGTATTTGATGTGATTTTGGCCACTCGATAACACTCACTCTCCTCGGTGCAAGCACAGGGTCGCCTACCTATCTTGACTGACTGTTGCAAATCCCCGAGTTGTTGATATGATTTTTTGAATGTGGATACAGTGGACGGAAATAAATATAGTATATAGTTCGTTGCAACAGTGAAGGATTTGTCTCACGATACCCAAACTGTTAAATGCCTTCTATATTGTTGAAGCAAAGAAACCAGTGGAAAAACCATATTACTGTAAAACAACTCGTCCAAAATCAGGGAACCGGGATTATTATCACTTTCTTCCCCACCCTAGCATCCCTCGACCAACATGAGTGAAGTATTGTAGTGATGTCTAGTTGTAAACCAACCTTTATCGAGCCCCCTTGCCTATATAAGGCATGGCTCACTCCCTAGTTTGGCATCACAAAATTATCCATCACAAGCTAGTTTCTCAAGTTCCATCCTTTGGAGTTAATCCCCCCAAGAAAAAACCTTACTTCCCCACTTCAGAGAAGGCTATAGTTTAGGGGTCAGGATATAGCTCAATTATTTTCAATCTTGGGCTATTAGATGTTGGATAGAAGTTTCGCCTTTCCAATTGTCTTAGACCCAAATTGTTTCTACCAGGCAACCGATTCCAGAGAGCTGAAGCCTTACTTGCCCAAAACTATTTCTTCTAGGCAACCGATCTCAACTGAAGAGTATTTTTCTGGGAAAGGCTAGAGATAGAGGGATTTGATCCATTGACCATACAATATCCACAACAAATGTACCCCAATCAATCGGGCATTGATAACACTTAGGATCTGCCTGCCCTCCAAATTATTGCACGCTCATACGCATTGACCTGCCATTGTTTCAAACAAAATATCGCTCCCTAAATTTAGATATAGCATGACACGGGCCGCTTCTAATGACTAGATATAAATGGGATTTAGTATTGCAACCTCCGACAAAAAAAAAAAACTCTTTGTTCAGTTGAATGTATCGAAGATACGAGGAGATAAACATGAATCTAAAACCAGATTTCAGGGGGTATGCTGAGAATCTGGAAAAAAATATATCTTCTTACCTCGTCAATCCCTCTCAACATGCAGATGATGTCTCCAAATCAACAGGCTATGATGAAAATTCTGAGTGAAGAGCAATGCTCCAAGGAAGTGGTGAAAGTGGGGGCCAAGGTAGCTGCAATTGCCTGCGTAGCTTCCGCCATGCCCGCCATGTTGGGAGCAAGGGAAAGGGATAACCTCAACCATATTGCACAGGCTCGTATCATCTCTATAATAAGTGGTTCGACTTCTTTTTCATCGTAGCCAATAAAACCATTCTCAAGTCTGCACCGAGAAACTCCTTCCCTAATAAAATGAAAAATCATGCCGAGTACTTCCTATTTTGAAAGCAAGCAGAGAATTATATAAAATAAGAGAGCACATCACATACAAATCTCTCTTTCTCTTTATTCAGTTATTCCAGCAATCCATAGGCATCATTTCATGCCATCACTTGATTTTTCATCAGTGCATGTACATTCAAGCGTAAATTGAAAGCCAGATCACTAACACAACCTTCTTCGATCACCCAAATATTTCTGAATAGTAAGCTCTAAAAAAGTGTTTTTTACGGGACTTGATTATTGATGAGGGCACAACCAAGAAGTGTTCGAAGGGCGAAAGAAAAGATGCTTGGACTGGTTGCTTGTATAAATTCTTAAAAGGTGACCTGAGTGTGCTTTTATTCAGATAATATTTTTTTATTATATATATATATGTTTTATTCCTATATCAAAACACAAATCTACTATAAAGAAATTTTACTTTTTATTTTATTTTATTTATTTATTTTTATTCCATAAATTTAATATTAAAAGAATTCTCAAAAAAAAATATTTGGTGTTTTGTCTTTATTTTTATTTTTATTTGTATTATTCTTAAATGTTAGAGGAAAAAAAAAAAATTCAACTTCAAATGAAATTATAGAAAAAACAATTATTAGCAAACCTCAATTTTTTTTTTTACATTGTTATTCTTCGTGAAAACATTTATAGACATCCTACCGAGATCGAACGAAGTGTGGGAGGAGAGCTTACTTATTCAACATTAACACTGACATGTTTTATTCCTTTGAGCCTACCTACTCTACTCTAATTGGAGGTTAGAAATTAATTACGTCTAGTCAAATATCTGAAATGAAATCTAGAACATACGAGAATAAGAACATTTAGTTGATGTAACCCTGAATTAACTAAAGAAAAACAAAAACTTTGATCTGACCTAATGCTTACTTGGAACCATTGTTTAATAAGGATTTCATAGGCGTGATTTCCCTCCTTCAGATCATGTTGTAACTCCTCTTTGTCTTCCTCGATCTCTTGCTCTAATGGTTGTTCTTTGTCAGATGTGTAGGATTCTTGGAATGTTAATTCTTCGTTTGCCCCTGGAGGAGTAATTAAGATTTCAACTGTTGTCAAGATCTCCTCTTCTAGAGAAGAGGAGATCCCAAATTTTGCTAGAATCTGAGTGAGTTGTTCCAAGATTAAACTCATTGTTAAACCATCTTGTTAAAGAGATTCTTACAACACTCAAAACTGAAATGAAAAACTTAAATAAAAGCACTCTTATTGAAACAAAAAACAATTACTCTCCACAGTTGCAGAAATCAAGTGTTCTTGCTGAAACAATAAATCACACTTGCATAAATTAAACACTCTTTCAGGAATTGAAATTCACACTTGCAGGAATGGAATTCATACTTGCAGAAATCGAACAATCCAGGCTTTCTAGAAAACTCTATTGGATCATGTTGTCATTGATGCCAATGGTTTGATTGATTGATGTCAAGTGATTGATTGATGCCAAATGATTGATTGATGATTGATGTAATGTAATATGTATTGTCCTTGATGAGAATGCATAGATGAAGATGGATCAATGAGTTGTCATTGATACATAATGAAGATGGATCGATGTGGTTTATATGATGCATTGTTGGAAAAATGTATAGATGACTCATATTGTCTTACTGTGATTGATAAGGTGCACAAATGGATGAACTTCAAAGTAGTCCCCTTATGGTGAAAGCCCTCACAGGAATACACTTTGCGGATTGAGTTATCCTAGAAGAATGGTTGTAGGACCCATGCTTGTATGTGTAATAATGAGATGAAGATCAATTAATTTGTTGGTGAAACTATCCTAGATGGATAGTTCTTGTCATGTCATTTCCGGTGGTATGTGGAATGTCACATAACTCCTCACGGTTTGAGAGTTACGGCCTTATAAAGTTGAGGACCCCATATGAAGGATTGAAGCCCCCAAGGTCAAAGAAGTCAAAGTGACCTAAAAGAATAAATCATTATTTAAATGATAAAGTAAAGTGACAAAGTCAAGGTGGATTATTTAAATAATAAAGAGAAGTGACAAAATCAAGAAAAAATATTTAAATGATAAAGTAAGGTGACAAAATCAAGAAGGAATATTTAAATGATAAAGTATTGGAGAACTTTCTAATTATGGAAAGTGGTTAACCCTAAAATAAGGAAAATAGATTAAGTGACCTAGAAATGGGTTAAATAACCTAAAAATGGGTTAAGTGACCTAGACGATGAAAGTATAAATAAGATAACAATGGTCTCTTGTAGATCATCCTTTTTGTGCATCAATGGAGAGCTTCTAGTGAAAATATCTTTTGAAGTATTGATGGAGAGATTCTTGTGAGAGAATTTTGGTGTGGATCTCTTGAGCATGATTGAAGATCTATTCTGAGAAAGAGTGCATGCGGAGGATCTCATGGACGCATTGAAGTTTCGGCAAGTCTAAGATCATGACGACAAAATTCTCATAATTACAGAGAAACCCTATTTTATTTTATGGTGCGTACGCGGACTGTCTGTGTATAGGGGGCGTATACGCAAGATGTCAATGTACAAGGTACGTACAGTATGCATCCTGTCAATGTATAGGGATCATATGGTGAAAAACTCTTTGAGTTTTTTGTTTGAGCTGATGATCAGCTGTTGAGGACTGAAGCAGGTTACAAATCTGCTCTCAATGGGATCAGATCTATCACTAAGACACTGGTATGGTTACATTATTGTCTTGATGGATAGCATTTCTTATTGTGTTGTGAATGCCTAGGGAATTCTTGGTATGGTTTCTATGATGAGGTTTATGTTGGTTGATGGAGTGAGCAACACTCTTATGATTTAGTGATGATATGATGGCTATAATATGTTAATTTTTTATGCATGATTGAGTAGCATTCATATTGATTGGTTGTGGAGCATGAGTAAGCTCTTGGAGAGCTTGGATGTATTGTGACTGGTTGGTGGTCAGTTTGGACAATGAGAAACATAAGAGAATGATAAATTGGTTGCAGAGGATTTGAGTTGATCTTGAAGGAAAAACCCTAATAACTCAAAAGGTATATGCAGGTTGCATTACTGTTTGGGAGCATATACGTAGGTTGTAGTATTGCTTGGGCATGTATACACGTGGGTTGTACTACTAGTAGGGTGCATACACACACATGTTGCACTACTGACAGGTCGCGTACCTGTTGCAGATTGACATCTGTTGAGGATTGTTGCCTCATCTTAGTTGATGCTGAGGGTGTAAGTTGATTATTTCATTATAGAGCTGGTTCTCTTGTAGAGTTGTAATCTATTCAGTTGTTGCTGATAAATCCCAAGGATTGTAGTCCGTAATAAAAACAAAATTGTACATACATCTTATGTTCTTTGTGTTCTTTGTGGTGATGACTTGTTGATGATATATTGTTGATATATGTTCACATCTAACTAGTTATAAATGATAGCAATGAGTAATAAGTATAATTTTGAATGCTAACTAAAGAGTTTTTTGTAAGAGGGAAGTTTTGAAAAAGAACTCCACACTCATTCACCTCCCCTCTAAGTGTGGTAGGTGTATCCAACAATTGGTATCAGAGCGGGCCTTCACTACAAGCCTTAACAAGCTTGAAGGTGATCCATAGACACACAAATGGATGATGAAGTTCCAATCGTTGATGAGGAAAACTATTATATTTGGAGAATAGAGATGAGATTGTATTTGAAGACAACGGGAGCAACTATTTGGAAGGAAACCATTGGTGGATCAATTCCATTGAATAACAAGTCAAAGTTTGCAGCTCAAAGAGAAGGAAAGAAGAATGATGCATTGGCTCTCAAGACCATTCTTAGTGGACTCTCAAGCCCTATCAAAGAGAGCATGGGGCAATGCACTTCCGCCAAGGATCTATGGCTAAATCTAGAAGAGACATATCAAAGCAAGAAGGAGAAGGAAGATATTGAAGACCACTCCATCAAGATTATAAAAGGTAAAGAATCTCCAAAAACCCTTGATTATATTACTTATAAATGTGATATTGAAAACATCTCAAGTGAAGATAGCACAAAATACGATCCCAAAAGTATTTCAAATGAAGATATAGAATCTCCAAAGAATCTTGATTTAAATGATTCAAAATGTGATGATGTTGAATTTTTCTCTACAAGTGAAGAAGAAAATCTAGAAGTAGTTTGGATAAAATCAATTGATTGTTATCCCATGGAAGGAGTAGAGGAAAAACTATTGGAGCTTAAAAGGAAGGTTGAACATGGTTTATATGAATATATAAATGACTACTATTATATAGACTATAGCTATCTTTCGAATAACACTAAAAAGTTTCTCAAGAAGAGTCAAAGGCACATCTTGAAGTTAAAGGGAATGCTCAAAGAACAAGAAGAGAGAAATAAGACCAATTTAGAAGAAAAGGAATAAGAGATCACAAGACTAAAGAATGTAAGAGAAGATATGAATGTAGATGATGCAATTAACAAAAATTTTAAAACTATTGTCCATCTCGAGACCCAAATCGAAAAAGCCAAAAGAATAGAAGAACTATTGAAGAATCAAATAAATGAAAAGGAAGAGTCATGTTGTAAGTTAGAAGCTAAAATTGTTGACCTTAGAAATAAAGTGGAGAAGTAAAATAAATTCTTGAATAGCTCACTAATCTTGGATGAGATCTTGGAAAGTCAAAGATCACCATATGATAAATCAGGTCTTGGATACAAAAAGGAAATTACACATGCTGAAGAAAGCACCTCAAAGAAGCATGAGGTAAGTCCATCAAAGAAGGAAGACAATGTTGCAAAGAAACCATCTACAGAAGGCAAGGAAAATTTCAAAATAACAAAGCAAGGAAGACATCAAGAAGCTATTCTTGGGACACCAAAGAAAAGGTATGAAAGTACTTTTCATGGGCATTGTTATTCATGTAATGGATATGGTCACAAAGATTTTGAATGTAGATCTTATGAAAGGAGATATAATGGAATATTTTATAACACCATGAAGTGTTGGAGATGTGATCAAGTAGGACACATTGCTATTCACTGTAACACCATGAGATGCTACAGCTGTAGTAGATTTGGCCATAAATCCCAGGAGTGCTAGAACACAAGAAGAAAGTCCATGATGAGGACTTCACATAGAATGGCTAGAAGAATGAATGAAGTAAGGAAAGGAGACATTTTTGAAAAGTCGATGGATGCTCAGAGCTCAATTTCTGAGGAGAAGGGACATCTATAGAAGTGGGTGAAGAAGACAGAGCAGCCATAACAGAATGAAAGTCTGAAGGGAAGCTCAAAAGTGACATCTACTAAGTCATACAAGGGTGACAATGGTGACAGTCATGTACATACACATGCTGACCTTGAATAGGTCATGTACATATGTGAGATGTTGTGCAGCAGGCTGTGTACATGTGGTGAAGCCTTGGGGAAAAGGCAATGCACATGGCTTGGATTTTGATGTGATGGTATAACTCTGTGATGCTGAGTCTGACATGGTTTATTGCAGGTTCTGACACTGTTTGTTGTAGGTTTTCATGGTTCTATGTTAGATCATGTAAGGTGACAATGTAAAATAAATCTTGGGTGCATGGCACTAACCCATGAATATGGATTGATGTTGATCTGTTGGGGTACATGGTTGGTACATATTTGAGTTTCATTGATATATCTTATGATGTATTATTGGAAGCATATGTTGGATATCATGGTGCATGCATTTTTCATGTGGTTGGGATACATATTGAGTCATAGTTGATGAGATGATCATGTTGTACATTATTGATGGTCTATAGTTGATGCATGATTGGTAAACTAGTAGAGGAACCTACTAGCAGGTTGATTGACACATGTTTTATGAAGGATTTGGCATACATGTATGGGATTCATCATTTTGTGGTGTTGGTGCATGATGGTGTACAAGTTTTGGTACACTCATATATGGCATATGATTTATGATAATACACCATTGGTACTACTTGAGTAGCACAACAATTTGAATTTGTTTGAGATACATGATTATGGCACTTGGTTCATGATGGATACATGTCATGAGTGATATGATACATTGTTTGGAATGTTGGTAGATGCACATGGTTGGAATATTGGTGGATGCACATGGTTGGCATATTGGTGGATGCACATGGTTGGAATATTGATGAATGCACATGGTTGATGCACATGGTTGGAATATTGGTGGATGCACATGGTTGGCATATTGATGAATGCACATGGTTGGTATATTGGTAGATGCACATGTTGGCATATTGGTAGAGGCATATGATTGATATATTCCATGGATGATATATTTTGGCACATTGCATGACGTTGATGTACATGGTTGATGTACATTGTTTTTGTGCATAATGAGCACACATTTTGGCACATGATGTACTTGGTTGATATTTTACTCATGATTCTTTATTTCATTGTTGACATATATTTCATTTCATGATGTATGGTATGGCACAAGTTTGATGCATGGACATGTCCAAGGATCATCATATGGTAGCATATTGTTCATCGTGCAGATAATATAGGGGGAGACATACCCTTAGGGGGGGTCATTCTTCTTCCCATTATTCTAGGAGGATATATTTATCAGATGCATACCTAGAAAAGAAGCCTATAATTGAAGAAAGAACATAAAGGCATAATTCCAGGAGGAGCAATGGTCACAGGGGGAGTATGTTCGATGTATTTTCAACATTACATCAAAGTGATATCCCTTGAGGGGAGATATTATTCAAAGGAATATCAAAGGCATTTAGACAGGGGGAGCAGCCCCAAGGAGAGTTCAAGCAGGGGGAGTAGCCCCAAGAAGAGAATGGCCCTTTTCCATTGATGTCAAATGGGGAGAGATAATCAAATTGATGTGATTGATGTCTATTGATGGGGAGAGAATGATGTCTATTGATGGGGATAGATTGATGTAGAGAGATAGTCACATTGACTATTGATGTAGAAAATGTCATATCTACATGTTGACATCAATAATTGGTAATTGGTGTTGACATCAATGTTGGTATTGCCATCAATGCCAAAGCGGGAGATTGTTGGATCATGTTGTCATTGATGCCAATGGTTTGATTGATTGATGCCATTGATTGATGTCATGTCAAGTGATTGATTTATGCCAAAATGATTGATTGATGATTGATGTAATGTAATATGTATTTTCCTTGATGAAAATGCATAGATGAAGATGGATCAATGAGTTGTCATTGATACATAATGAAGATGGATCGATGTGGTTTATATGATGCATTGTTGGAAAAATGTATAGATGAATAATTATTGTCTTATCATGATTGATAAGGTGCACAAATGGATGAACTTCAAAGTGGTCCCCTTATGGTGAAATCCCTCATGGGAAGATGCTTTGCGGATTGAGTTATCCTAGAAGAATGGTTGGAGGACCCATGCTTGTATGTGGAATAATGAGATGAATATCAATGAATTTTTTGGTGAAAATATCCTAGATGGATATTTCTTGTCATGCCATTTCCGGTGGTATGTGGAATGCCACATAACTCCTCACGGTTTGAGATTTATGGCCTTACGAAGTTGGAGGACCCCCATATGAAGGCTTGAAGCCCCTAAGGTCAAAGAAGTCAAAGTGACATAAAAGAAGAAATCATTATTTAAATGATAAAGTAAAGTGATAAAGTCAAGGTGGATTATTTAAATAATAAAGAGAATTGAAAAAATCAAGAAAGATTATTTAAATGATAAAGTAAGGTGGCAAAATCAAGAAGGAATATTTAAATGATAAAGTATTGGAGAACTTTCTATTTATGGAAAGTGGTTGGCAATAAAATAAGGAAAATAGGTTAAGTGGCCTAGAAATGGGTTAAGTAACCTAAAAATGGATTAAGTGATCTAGAGGATGAAAGTATAAATAATATAGCAATGGTCTCTTGTAGATCATCCTTTTTGTGGATCAATGGAGAGCTTCTAGTGAGAATATCTTTTGAAGTATTGATGGAGAGATTCTTGTGAGAGAATCTTGGTGTGGATCTCTTGAGCATGATTGAATATCTATTATTCGAAAGAGAGTTTGAGGAGAATCTCATGGACGCATTGAAGTTTTGGCAAGTTTGAGATCATGACGACAAAATGATCAGAATTACAGAGAAACCCTATTTTTCTGGTGCATACGCGGTCTGTCTGTGTATAGGGGACATATACACAAGATGTCATTATATAAGGTGAATATAGTATGCATGATGTTAGTGTATAGGGAGCATACAGTGAAAAACTCATGGAGTTTTGTGGTTGAGCTGATGACAAGCTATTGAAGATTGAAGTAGGTTCCAGATCTGCTCTCTATGGGCTCAGATCTATCACTGAGACACTGCTATGGTTATAATCTTGTCTTGATGGATAACATTTCTTATTGTGTTGTAAATGCCTAGGGAATTCTTGGTATGGTTTCTATGATGAGGTTTATGTTGGTTGATGGAGTGAGAAGCACTCTTATGATTCAATGCTGATATGATGGCTATATTATGTTGATTTCTTATGCATGATTGAGTATCATTCATATTGATTGGTTGTGGAGCATGAGTAAGATATTGGAGAGCTTGGATGTATTTTGATTGGCTGGTGGTCAGTTTGGATAGTGAGAAACATAAGAGAATGATAAATTGGTTGCAGAGGATCTGAGTTGATCTTGAAGGACAAACCCTAATAGCTCATAAGGTATACACATCTGCAATACTGTTTGGGAGTGTATACATAGGTTGTAGTACTTCTTGGGCGTGTATACATGCGGGCTATACTACTAGTAGGGTGTGTACACATGCATGTTGCACTACTGACAGGTCGTGTACTTGTTGTAGATTGACATCTGTTGAGGATTGTTGCCTCATATCAGTTGATGCCGAGGGTGTAAGTTGAGTCTTGCATTATAGATCTGGTGCTCTTGTAGAGTTGTACTCTATTCATTTGTTGTTGATAAAACCCAATGATTGTAGTCCGTAATAAAAATAAAATTGTACATACATCTTGTGTTCTTTGTGTTCCTTGTGGTGATGACTTGTTGATGATATATTGATGATATATTGCTGATACATGTTGCTGATATGTGTTGACATCTAACTGGTTATAAATGACAAGAATGAGTAAAGAGTAAAATGTTGAATTCTAACTAATGAGTTTTGTGTAAGAGGGAAGTTTTGAAAAAGAGCCCCACACTCATTCACCCCCCCTCTAAGTGCGGTAGGTGTGTCCAACAAACTCACTATAGTGGCCGCACAGGTTCTTACCTCTCGTCTTATTGTTTCTTCTTCCCCAAGCTGTATAATTAAAAAAACAACCTACCTACCTAGACCTCAATCCATTTATCACTTCCCCAACAACGATGCCAAAATGTTGGTGGTAAATATTGTCATTAAATAAATGCCCAATCATTTAATTGTCAACCTGAGGAGATCACAAACTTATGAAGCATAAGCACAGTATATGTAGGATTGAAGCTAATTTAAACTAATCTAATTTTAAAGCTACAAAGGAGATTGAATCATTAAACTAATGCAGGAAGATGAAAGACACGACTTGGAATTGAATTGCTAAAACACAATTGAAATGAAATTGCGTAAATGAAATTAACTTGAAATGGAAACTTGCATCAAAGGAAAAACAACATGTGAAGAGAAACAATAAGACACATGTGAGCTCACACCAATAGTAAATCAATCTCAAATTAAATTACAAGAATCAAATGGCAAATCATGAAACAATAATGAAAGCATTAATCAAACTAAGAGTCCCTTTCTCCAACATTGCAAAACCCAAACTCTACATACTAAGATTCATTACAGACTTCTACTTGAATCCTAATTACCCCCCGTCATGAAGAGAGAGCACTCTCTTTTATACATGAGAGCCTTGAAGATAAGATAAGGATCTCATAATTACAGATCCACTTTTTTCTCAATCAATTTCCCAGTATTACAAAATATAATCCCTTCAAATCCTCACAGATATCTCTCATACATCTTGGATAAGATATTTCAACTGAATCTCCATGATCTTCTCCTTGGAATAGGCTTGAATTATCTCCTCAAATATTGAATTGGTGGGGGAATTATTCGAGAAGTCCTTTTCAATTAATCATTCTCATATTCCTACACATTACAAAGCTCACACATTTTTGAGATATATATGAAAACATGTCAATTTTCTAACATTTAATCACAAATTCCCTGTTAATACTAAAATGAATAAAGTGGAGAACAATAAGGTGAAATCCAAATGTATTTATGAAAATGATGTCATGAAAGGTTAATGAGGTGATGAAATGTGAAGAATAATGAAGGGAAAGGTGGATGAAAATAGGACATTTCTGAGCCCCAACAATATGTATCCACTATTTACAAGCATATAAGTAGGTTGTGTTCTCTATATTTACATAATCAACATAAGGTTACAGATCATCTGTAACTAGTTACACTAGTCTTAGAGCTTGAAAAAGATATGGAGAGTACAAAGCCCATAGTAATCATACATTAAACAACTTACAAGATCGAACTAAGGGGAACACATCAATCTTATAGTGGTTAGAATCATATGTTATAAATAATTAGGTAAAATACGTAGATCCATGAATACGACAAGAGTTTCAACACTGATTACATGTTAGATTATAGTGTCTACTGAACTAATGTTACTCATTTCTAGGAATAATGTAGTATCTCTATTACTAGCATTACAACAAGTGATTAGGTGAATTACTAGTATGAAGATTATGGGAATAAAGTAGATATCAGACATCAATATCATTGCTTATTGTGCTTGAATCTATACACACACACTAGTAATTGATATGAGTTGAACCTGGAACATATGGAAATAGAGCATGTACTGTAACATATATGAGTAGAATGTAACAATGAAGCTCACTAGTAACAAAGCTAGTATAAATCCCATCTATTCCAAGTAGCTGGTACCTGTATTCACAAGGATTAGCCATAAGTAATACGGATACTCATATCTATTATTACGATAAAACTTACCTTTTAATGATGTGGTTTGATATCTCTGATTAAGGGAACTAGTATTATAGGTTAGTTATGGGAATTCTTACACTTCATGGTATTGGAACAAGTAACCAGTTTCAATGAGAGTAACAAGTATTTCTAATTATGGATATTCTTATATTCCAGATACCATAGCATGCAATGGTTTAAGATCGAGTACTATGTGTTACTAATTAGTGGAATAACTTACTCATCCTTTGTTTAAGCCGAGCATTGGTCATAATGTGAACACTCTGAACACTTGTATTAGCTTAGTGCAATCTCATAACATACCTAACACGTTTACCCTATAAAGGTTTCATGTACTATGTTCATTGATTCGATACAATCTGAGCGTATGTAATGATTACAATGCTTAGCTATGGTAAACTAAGGCACAATGTAGAACAAGTATTGTAACTAATAGCTTACATCTTGTATAAGCTCTATGTTTCCCATTACTTCCTAATATCTAAGCAATGTAGTTATATCAATGCAGTTAATTATGGGAAAACAATGGATAGTTGTAACATATGAAACCAGTTTGTTCTTACTATTAGTATGAGAGCCATTGCTTACTATTCAAGACATGAGTACCACAGTTGAACTACCTCTGGAGCAACAAGTCACAATTTACCAAACATGAAGTGTATCCACTCCAATTTTGGTCTCAGCACAATAAATTCCATAAGTACAACAAGAGATACATGTCATGGTTATAGGATAGACCTAAACAATGGGGGATGTCAAGACAACCATTCGTAAGTATCCTATGAGGTCAGAGAGAAGTGTTGGAAGAGCTAAAAAGACTACATTTTTTTGGATGATGTTTAATCAAGATTGGCAAAGGGCCTTGATAAAAAATTGAAATTATAAGCTATTGACTATTTATAAATTAATAAACAATATATTTCACCATCATAAACAATATAAGAGAAATCAAAGATGAAAAAATAAACAATATATTCCACCATCATAAACAATATAAGAGAAGTCAAAGATGAAACAATAAATTGATATTTTGAGTTCCAAAAATATCAATTTTAGGATGATAACAAAAACTAAGAGGCTTGATTAAAACATTTAACTCCAAAATTCTGGACTCTAAGCCATCGCTTTAAGATAGATCACTTCATACCTG
>ML788870.1:345308-362694 GCA_009831015.1 Picea engelmannii | reverse complement strand
AGGACATTTCTGAGCCCCAACATACCCCCCAACTTAACTTGTTGCATGTCCTCATGCAACCATGCATGGATCTTCTTAAGAAATTTTGGCATCTGAATGTTGGCTTTGAGTGATGATAATAAATGTTTCTAGGATGGGTTTTATATAAGTAACAACTGAGATTTTCTTATGGTTGGTTCTTGTGTGACAACCATGAATATAAAGTATGTTGGTTCTTGTGTTAACAACATTCATTTCGTTACTTGTTCTCTTGCTATTATGATAATAATTTGCCCATTTTTAGTTTCCAGTAACAGCTGACATTTTCTTATGGTTGGCTCTTGTGTGAGAACCATGAATATAAAGAATGTTAGTTCTTGTGTTAACAACATTAATTTCATTATTTTTTCTCTTGCTGTTATGATAATAATTTGTCCATATTTTTACTGGAAAATGTATGCTATTAATGTGCATAAGGAAAACATCGTTGAGTATCAAAAATCCCTTTTTGTTTTTGTATATGTGTGAATCATGCCAATATGTATATCAGTGATTATGAAGTAAAGTGCAACAAAGTATCGTTGGAAAAGAAATGTTGGAAAAGAAATGTTCATAAATGGTAAATAAGACGAAAAATGGAATGATGGTAGTGGAAAAGTGGAGTGATGATAGTGAATAAGGTCCCCTACCCCCCAACTTAACTTGTTGCATGTCCTCATGCAATGTGGCATACGTCGTAGAAGTGAAAAGGAAAGGGAACTGAATGAGGGAGTTTTCCAAATTATTCATTGCTAGAAGTTTGAGGAATTACATGATTAAAGTGTAGAAAATAACATACCTCCACTTACCCAAAATGTTGATGAACTATGCAATAGGAATATGGCTGATGCAGCTGCTAGATCATGGAAGATGTCACTGTTGTAAGATCATATGGGAAGTGACTGCTGCTGTAGCTGTGACTGTTGTTTGCTGGATCATAGAATGTGAAGTGGAGGGATCTGAACTGCTGCTAAATGCACCATGGAAAAGAGAAAGTATGAAAGTAGAACTGTAGTACTCTCAGAGAGCGATAGTTATGCTGCTGTAACTATTGATAGAGTCATGAAAAGTGTATAGTCTTCACCCACTGTGAAACTTGATGGTACAATTCTAATCATGCGAATGAATGTGCCGATGTCGAGCATGAAAAGAAGTCATTGGATTACCGACCAATGATGAACGTCATTAACCAATGTGAGGAAACTCACCATTGATGTCAATGAGTGCCAAGGTACCTGAGTACATATGGAGAAGTGCGAATGAATGAGCTGATGTCGAGCCACTTGTAAGATCTGACGATCAAGGGAAATTGATGTATTCCCATGATTGTCAACGAGAGAACTTTCCATTAAGGCATGGAAGCCTCTAGGTACTCAAAATGGACTCTAGTCTATATCCCAGATAAGGTGTTGAAGTCGATGGGGCAAGACTTGTTGAAAGGTGGGCCTTAAGGAATCCCACATCAGTCAACATGAGTTTGTACAAAAAGATTTGGTAGGAGTATAAATGGAAAGAACTCACGGTCAAGTAGTGTGGATCAGGAGGACAAGGAAAACAAGGCAATGTAATCATGGAAAGGGAACTAAATGGTTTTATTCGTAAGGCAAACTGAAAGGGAAAAAGAAGCCAAAAATGAACTAAAAAAAGATAAAGGAAAGTATGCAACTCAGAAAGGTAGGCATGCATGAAGTCATGATGGATAAGGCAATGGAAAATGGCTTCAACACATGGATGACTAATATGCTTTGAATGAGTAATGCGAGGCAAGAAGTCATAACACAAAATGGTGTTTTTGGGAATGTGTGTCATGCAACAGCAAATATCAGGATGCGTAAATGGTTTGTGTGTGATAGCAAGTTGCCGTTGTGTAATAGCAAATGTCATGATGTGTAACAACTTCTGTTTAGTAACAACTCCTTCAAGTTGTCTAGAAAACATGTTGTTCTTAAAAATATCACTTCATCATAAAATTTGTTTGTCTTTGAACCTGAAAAAGCTTTAGCACTAATCCTACATAAAAACCATGAGATTTGCAAAAAACATATTATGCATAAATAAGTGCAAATGCAACAAATCAAAGAAATAGACTGTGTTTTTATACCTTTTGCCCTTGCATACTTATTTTTCTTAGTTGTATCAAATTTGCATAATAACCAGTGGCTAAGAATTGTCACTAAAGTCCTGGAATACTTAAGATGTTGCTTGTCAAATTTACTCAAGAAATTAGTCAAGCTGCTCCAGTGATTTTAATTGTTTTTCTGCATAATCATGAATAATTAGAGCATACGCAACAGTCGATCCAGTAAGCGAACACAACAGTTGATCCTGTAATACAATGCCTGCAAAAACACGTTAATCATAATGTGTACGTTGGGACGATAAATGGCAACATAACCCCCAATTTCACACAAAAATCCTCTGTGCTCTGCGTGAGGATGAGATGGAGATCTAGATCATGATTTCTACACTTGAAAGAGGTGGCTATCAAAAGTTCTGCACATATCGACGACTCGTATATAGCTAACAAAATCGGAGGCATCAAAATTTTGTGTGTTTTCCAGCCTAGATTTGACTTCCATATTACATCTTTGACCTGGAATTGGTTAACCGAAACACTCTTTCCGGACTCCTTTGTCTTATATGCAGAAAAAATAAATGATAGCGACATAAGCACTATCTTAGAGAAATATCCAAGACCAAAACATAGTCGGTGGAATACCATATCTTAGCATCATTAGTTGTTGGCAAATGAAATGTGGTTTTAGCTGGTACACCACATTCTCCACATGAATCTGTGTTCTTATAAAATGAACTTGAATTAGGACAATCATGCTTGTGGTTTCCACGGGCTACCATGTATGGAACATGTGAAGCAATGGGCTCCACTTGTGCTATGAACTAATCCCATTGTGACAAGTATCCATTTGCATAAGATAGATCTCCAATATAAAACACTATGTCTATATTTTCCAAGTCCTCTATGAGGTGATCGGTAGTATTTAGAGTGTTTGGTTGGTAGTTGCTATATGCCCTAGAACCGTCATGCTCTTCTTTCCCCATGTCACCAAAAATGATTACAAGTTGCAAGGAATCATGGCCGGGATATGGAGATGCTTTAAAATAATTTAGTTGCCCCCAAATATATGACCCGTTGACTAGCCTATGTCCAATCTTGTAGTAGTATTTGGTGTTTGGCCATAAATCCTTCAAGATACTCGTGTGTATTAAACCAGAGTCTCATCAGTCAACTGCGGTCGCATGCCAGGTGTGAAGGAAAATATTTAGATGGTCGTTATGTTGGTTTCAAACGACCGAGAACAATAATAGTAAACCCACATCATATCCAATATTCATCTTTTAACAGGGTTGGAGAGAAACTCTCTTGCAAAAGATGAGTCTGTAACTTCCAATATTGCAGTGTGAGAAGTAGCATCTAATGGCTTGGTTCATGGAAGAAGCTTTAACTTCAGCTGCCCACATCAAAACATTAGATTGCACATGAACTTAAGCATCTGTGACACTTGTTGCAGAAGCATGGTTATTTTCAGTCAATGGTGGTTTGTGGCCATTAAGAGGGTTGGATACATGAACATCTTTTGTTGCAAACCTGTTTTTGGTAGCTTCATGGTCAAACCTGTGAGCAACATTGCTCCTCATACCAAGAGGTGTTAAACCCCATCAGAATCCGAACTGCTCGTGCATGCCTCTTTCCAGGCTACCAAAAACGCTTTAGTATCGTCAATATCATCTTGTGAGATCGGGCTACGAAGAATAGTACATGCACTTGCAAGCCATGCCTCGTCCAACTCTTTAAGAAGACACCACTGATTCGAATTGCATTCACAGAGACATTTTGCATGCTATATACAAACAAAAGCATCTGGTCGACAGCTGCACACAACAATAGAAAGATGTAAAAAATATTAGCATATGATACCTTCTGGATCTTCTTCGGTGCCACCAACTTGTTCTTTTGCATCAAGAATAATCTTTACAGTCTCATCAATAGCTTTACATGCAAAATTGTTGCCTCTAAAAATGCCCATCTCGGCTTGTAGATGTTCTATCTCAACCTTCTGGTTAAGTATCCTTCTAACCGTGTAGCTGCTTGTATCACGAAACTCCACATATAGAAATGTTTTAATGCCATCAACTTCCATATTAGGGTCATTGCTTAACTCTCTAAATACGTCCACCAATGAGTCCAAGGGTAAGAACATCCTCCTTGACGAACACTTCTCTAACATTTGTCGACCTGTTAATAATATGTTAGCACCCAGAGGATCTATTTTCTCCTCGTCCTTGTCAATCAAGCCTTCACTTACACCAGTGTCGAAAACCAAAGTGAAAGTTGCTCCCCGGATGCACGACCTGAAGTATAAATCGGAAGTCTTCGGCTGTAAGCAGGTTGAAATCGCATGGGACAATACACTCTTCATAGTTGGGGGTGTCATCCATGGGAAAGAGAGTGTTGTGACTGTTGTAGTGAAAGAATAGGACATCTAATTCAGACTGGGCACAAACCACCATAGCGATGAGAGCCTTGCGAATATTTTCGCTAGTGGGCCTGAGATTATCTCGCTCATCTGAGTCGATCAGGAGGTCAATATCTCATTCGTTAAATCCAAAATGATTGATCAGCATGCCTTGCATCCTCAATGCGTCTTGAACGCACCCATGAAGTTCATGTGCGGTCTGGGGATATATCGCCTGTATGCCCTACCATGTCACCATTAGGAAGATTCACACAAACCTGATCATAATGACCACTCGATATGACATCACTTGGAATTTCTGCATATGTTTCCAGTTCTGCATAAAAAAATAAAATAAAATCGTGACTGGTTGTCGTTCCGGAAAAAATCTAACATGACCGAATGTTACAAGTTCACTGTATGCAAATGTCCATATCCCATTATCGTGTCTTCAATGATATCTGGTGAGGAAACAAGATAATGATATGGAAGCTTTTAACTTTCCTTCATATTGAAGCATTCTTGCGTATCGAATTTTCGATACTAGACTCGATCAAGTGCACCAAAATTATCATATTCAAATGCTTTAGCAACCATAGTTATACGATCTGCTCAGAAATTAACGGTCGCCACTGAATCTCCATCAAGAATAGGTCCAACTGCCTCCTCATTTTCATCGACAGGAGTTGAAATAGGAGTGCAGCCAAGGACTGATTGTTAATTAATTGGTGTTGATATATTAGTGATATTGATCTATGGATACCAACCATCGTAGGGATTTTTGGCAGTTAAAACCACCACGAATATCTCACAAAGATCTTTACGCAGTTCTAATAAATAAATAAAAAATCTCACAAAAATCTCACAATTGAATCATGATTTGGTTCCTATTCTTTGGTCAATCCCCTAAATGAACTTCTAATGGCTGCAACTTCACCACTGACACCTCAGTTTCTTGGGTTCCCTGGCCCCAAAACAAATCAACACGTACTCTACATGTTGATCTGGTATCCAATTTGAACACGCACTTCCGATCTGCAAAATCTACCAAATTCTAAAGAAAAAACTTTTAAATTTTGCATCATGTCTGCCACGCATAACGAATAGTGCCACACGACTTAGAAGCTTTCATGCCACTATAGATAAAAAAAATAGATTCAAACTAAAAAAAAATGACTTTCGTTTTTCCGAGAATGATGAGATTTCCAATATGCAATAACAGAACATTGCAAAGAGCATTTTCATAGTTCTAAAGAAGTAATTAGAGAGAAACTCATTGTACTGCATATAGACATTTTGATTTCATATTTATTATTTGTAGGTTTAGCATGCAGGACAGAAAGCACAATTCAATTAATCCAATTACATTTTCAGCTTTAATTATTATTTACCTCTCTTGGCCTGAGCACAATGCACCTTAAATGCACAGATCTACGATGTGAAGACATAAATGATCATATTGTTTTACTGTTGTAGAGTTAATTTCCAAGTTACAGGATAAAGATGGAGGACAAGGCGGTGTTGATGCGACTCAAAACTAGAAATAAACCAAACCAAGAAGACACAGCTCAATCATGGGATAGTTCGACTACTGTAACAGCATGTAAAAAAAAATTCACTATTTCAGCATGTTGTAACAGCATGTCAAAATTTCACTATTTCAGCATGCTATGACAACATGTAAAAATTTCACTGTTTCAGCATGCTGTAACAGCATGTCAAAATTTCACTGTTTCAGCATGGGATTTATAGTTTTAGTTTGTAAGAGTGCAAAAGATCATTTGCATGGATTCGCAGACCAGTTCTAATGTTTGGTTGTGTTTTATTTGCAGGTCCGAGTTCAAGCTGTGATTGTAGGTTTATGAAGGCGAGAAAATGCAATTCAATAAGAGGGACACACAGTTTTAGCCATCTGTTTCATCTCAGAGTCGTTATTTCAGCATGTAAAAAAAAATTCCACTGTTTCAGCATGCTGTAACAGCATGTACAAATTTCACTGTTTCAGCATGCTGTAACAGCATGTAAAAATTTCACTGTTTCAGCACGCTGTAACAACTTTTAAAATTTGGTTTTGTTTTATTCGTCTATTTTTTTTATTTTTTATTTTTTATTGTGTTTTACTGTTAATCATGTTAAAACATTCATTCTTGAAATCCAAATCATCCCTATTTTCTGATCCTCACAATCGCTCGAAGCACAGAGGAGAGCATACTTATTCTAAAAAAAAAAAAAAAAAAATGAAAAATCTACCTACTTTATGCTAATTAGAATTAAAAATTAGTTACGTGTAATTAAATTTCCAGTGTAGCCACCCACGTAGTAGTAACAACAATATGTTTAGTGGCAATTTCTTGAATGAAAAGTGAAAATATACGAGAGTGAATGAATCTAGTCGCTGTAACGACAAACTAACTAAGTAAAAACAAAAAGACTGATCTAATTGAGTAGTTACCTGAAACCATTGTTCAATAAGGCTTTCATAGGCGTGATTTTTCTTACTCAGATCATGATGTAACTCCTCTTCATCTTCCTCGATCTTCTGTTCGAATGATTGTTCGTTATCGTATATGCAGGATTCTTCAGATGTTGAATCTTCAATTGTTTCTGGAGGAGTATTTGAATCTTTGATCCTTGTCAAGATCTCCTCTTCCAAGGAAGAGGAGATCCCAACATCTACCAGGATCTGAGTGAGTAGTTCCAAGGTAATACTCATTGTTAAATCATGTTAAAAAGAAGGATTCTTACAGCACCCAAATCAAAATGAAAAACTTATAAAATAAAATAAAATAAAAAACACTCTTGCTAAAAACTAAAAAAAATTACTCTTCACAGTTGCGGAAATTAAAACGTTCCTGATAGTTGGTCAGGGAGAACATGAGAATTCTTCATTCAAGTAGCTGTTAAGACCCCTATAACCAACACATGTAGATCATACTTGCAAAAATTTAGACTAATCTTGCGGAAATTGAAATTTACACCCTAATTACGCTTGCAGGAATTGAAATTCACACTGTAGAGCTGGCAAGGACAACATGAGGAGTCTCCACTCAAGTAGTTGCTATGACCCCTTACCAACACATGCAGGAATTGAAATTTACACTACCCTACAGGTCCTTACCTATATGTCACCTCAGAGTTAGGATCATGTCTAATCACACTTGCATAAATTGGAATGAAAAAGAAACTAATACCTCAATCCATTATGCTTCCCTAGCAACGACGCCAAAATGTTAGGCGGAAATATTGTCGTTTTATTCCATTGCAGTATTTGCTCAACCATTTAATTTGTCAATATGAGGTTCGTAGGCTTACGAAGAACACACACTATATATGTAGGACTGAAGTAGAAGTAATCTAATCTAAATTGTTGAAATGAAACTAATCTAGGAAAGCATGAAACATTAATCTAGGAAAGCAGGAAATTGCATAAAGGAAAAGCAATACAACATGTGAAGAGTCAACAACAAATAACATATGTGAGCTCACACAATAAATCTATCTTGAATTACATAACAATAATCAAATGACAATGATGAAAGCATAACAATGAAAGAATATGAATCAAAGCTAAGAATCCCTTTCTCTTTTGAATCCTAATGACTACTCTGATTCCAATTACATCCTAATTCCATAATCTAATTGAATCATCATGAAGAGAGAGCACTCTCTTTTATACATGAAAGCCTTGAAGATAAGATAACCATCTCATTATTATAGATCCACTATTCTCTCAACCTATTTCCCATTATTACAAAATATAATCCCTTTAAATCCTCACACACATCTCTCATATATCTTAGATAAGATATTCCAACCAAATCTCCATGATCTTCTCCTTTGGAATAGTCTTGAATTATCTTCTCAAATATTTAAATGGTGGAGGAAGTATTCGAGAAGTCCTTTGAATTAATCCTTCACATATTCCTACACATTACAAAGCTCACACATATTTGAGATATATATGAAAACATGTTGATTTTCTAACATTTAATCACAAATTCCTTTTAAATACTAAAATGAATAAAGTGGATACCAATAAGGTGAAACCCAAGTATATTTATGGAAATGATATCATGAAAGGTTAATGGGGCGATGAAGTGTGAAGAAGGATGATGGGAAAGGTGGATGAGAATAGGGCATTTATGAGCCCCAACACTTGGTAACATAGAAATAAAAATACTTGATTGGTTTTGTGGATAAAGAAAAATAAAACAATGAAGGGAAAGGACAATAAGTTGTTGTAAATCAATGATGGACCATTGGGCTATTGAGTCAAGAAAACAACCTACTCATTAAATGCAATCAATCTGCATATCAGATAAAGGTTTGTTAAATAGAGGAAGACAAAGATAACACAAAGAATAACATCCATAAAACATATATCCTCTCTACATAAATGAATCCAAGGTACTTGAATGTAAACAATGACTAATAGGAAAGATACATTAGATCCTTAGATGCTCAAGAATCCATTAATCAAAGGAAACTATGATCCTCAAGGTGTACAATTCATTCAAGTAAGAAGACAAATCGGAAAAGAAAACAAGAGATACAATATGATAACACATATATCATGAACCTTCAATAACATAAATGTTTACAAAAATAAAAAGCCCCTCAGGGTTACAATGATCACAGGCAAAGTGCCTCCTACATCTCTCTCATCTCTCTTGATCATGAATCCAACCCCCCTACCCTATTGTACAATTAATATCTATCCATATAGGTCCTTTCCATCTCACCCATTCAAACTCCAACCCCTTTCCCAAAATAGAAACAACTACAAACAAAAAATGACATGTTTTAACCAATTTCCTCCTTTTCAAGAGGCAAAATTCTGAAAAATAGGCTTCCAAATGCCACTTGTAATTCTAAAACCATAATAGAAGTGTAAAATAAGAGATTTTTGTTTTTTATATAATCTCGTTATGAAGAAAAACCTCTCTCGGTTTCTTTAAATTCATCTCCAACTGGCCGCAATAGGTGTCACAAAAACATGTCTCAAACAGGAAATCACGAAAACGAAAAACATAGGGCTCAAAAATTCCTTAGAATATCCCAATTCGTGAAACCTGTGTGAAAAATGAAAGAGGTTAATGTTTATGGGTCCGTTCTTGACAATAAAATCCTTCATAGTTTTAAAATTCATCCTGGTTCACCCGTAAATGATCCTGGAAGTCAGCTGGTCAAAAATATCATTTCAACAGTCTAGAACAAAGTTTTTGTAACACATTCTGTAGTGCCACTTATATGTATAATATATATATAACCATAACATATTTTGTAAACCTGAGGGAGGTTTTTGTTATTTGGTATGTGATGAACAAAAACCTCCTCCAATTTTCAAAAATTCCTTCCCATTTTTTCATAGTCGAAGTTTTAGTTTAGTCACTTAAAACTTGCAAAAGCTTTCTTGCAAAATAACTCAGTGAATTTTGGTAGCGCCGACCTATGTAATTCACTCTCTATTAAAATTTTGGTAGTGCCTTCTTATGTATCTGTGTGAAATTTCATAGCGCACTGGTGTTTTTGGCCCCTCCTCGTGGGATTTCTACCATGGCTTTGTCAATTGCTTTGAGCGTTGACTTGTGTGACTAACTGCTTACATGTGTTGTTTTTGATACAGGTGATGATAGGTGGCAGTATTGGAGATTGGTCCCTCGGGCCTTTATTCAAAAAAAAAAAAAAAATTACATCCATGCTCCTCAAAGACTTCAAATTTGGTGGCGCTCTGTGGAATTTGCAGCGCCATCGTTTCACCAGTCTTAGGAGATTTTGGTAGCACTTTCGACAGTGACTTTCCAGGAATAGATTTGACTAACCTATTACACTAATTTTTTATATTCAAATTCTTGTGCTAACAGATTGAATACAATAACAAAAATATGCATAGAACAACAACATATATCTAGTGAACAATAACTTCTATTGAATAAAGAAAATAGGCTGAAACTATAAAACTACAGAACTAAAAACAACTTGCTCAAATGGTGGTAGCTATCTCTGAGAAGAGATGTGTCTTCTACACGCATTCGTTTGAGAAGAATGATTACAATGAGGATCCATAGGCCTTTCTAAAATTACTCATGAATTCCAAAACCCTAGACATCCAAAAACCTAACCCTAGAAGATGAAACGCAAAAAGTTATGTGGGCCCCGATGGGTAATTTGGTACCTAAAATTCTCGGGGTCATAACTTTTGCATACGACCTCCATTTTAGGCATGTGATAGCCCATTGGAAAGGTATTTTCAAGAAATACACATTATTCCATCAAACTCTAACTCATTCTATAGTTTGATTGTGGGAAGCCAAAAAAACATTGTTTAGGGCCCCAAAATGGCCCTAGAAGTACAAAAAGATGTACTAACATGAAAACTTCCAAAATAAGCCAGTTGGAATAGGTGGGAGGCCACCAATATCCACCTGGATTCTATGTAGGGCTTCAGGACAGCCCCAGAAGTGCAAAACCCATAATTAAAAAGAAATTTCATCATTACAGAGGAATGTGTTGAACTAAAAATTGTCAAAATAACCTAGTTGGAATAGGTGGGTAGCCACCAATATCCACTTGGATCACATTGGACTTTTGTAAAATATCTTGATCGTGTTGGAGAATGTGCTAGATCCTCTCAATGAACCAGGTGGCTTTGTTAGCTCTAGTTGGAGCGTGTGACAAGTATTCCTGGTTGGCCGCAAGAGGTAGTGCAACATCCACGGAACCTAATGGCTGAAATCCCAACCCCACTTGAAAGGGAATGTGGTCGGTTGAGTTATGTATGGATCTGTTGTATCTTGATGAACATAGGGAAGAATCTCATCCTAGGTGCAGGGGTGCTTGGAATTGTACATGCGCAGGATGTGCATGATCATCCGGTTGATGACCTCGGTTTGGCCATCTATCTTGGGGTGGAAGGTAGTGGACTTTGTGAGATTGGTATCCAGTAGTGACCAGAGGCTCAACTAGAATGTGATGAGGAACCATTTTTCCTAATCTAAGATAATGGTTTGTGGGATCCCAAAGTGTACCCACACTCATTCAAAGAATATCTTGGCAGTGGCCTCTGCTATGATGCTCCTCTTGCAAGCGGTCATAATTGCCATCTTGGAAAAATGATCAACAACCACAAAAACAAAGTCATTTCCCTGTTTGGTGGACGAAAGGACCAAAATGTAGTATGTTGAGATGGATTCCCAAGGCCTGTTAGGAGTAGGTAGAGGAGTGTACATGCCTTGTTTCTTAGTGGTCGGTTTGGTAATAGCGTAGGCAGTGCAGGACCAAATATACTTGTTGACATCCTGTCGAAATTTCAGCTAGTAGAAATGTTGTTGCAACAATGCCATTGTCTTTTCCACGCCGAAGTGTCCTACCACCTAACTATAGTGGGCTTCCAAAATCAGCTTCGCTCGATCGCTTGATGGAACACAGAGATGTACCAGATGGCACAACAACATGTCCTGAAGATATAAATTAGTGACAACTGTGTCTGTGCCCAACATCTAGCAGGTGTTGGTGAAGTCAGGTTCTATCTCATAGAGGTGGGCCCATATGGAGGTCTCGTGGTTGCAAGATTCTAACACTGTGGTGAGTGTTGCGACTGGAGGTCGACTAAGGAAATCAATGACTTGGTTGGTACTTATTGTTTTATACGTTATGTTGAGGTGGAATTGTTGCAAATATGTGGACCACTTCTTATGGGGGTCATTCTGCAATTTTCCTTGTGTCTATATGAAATCCAGTGACTTATGGTCAATGTGGATGACTGTCTCCTTCCTGAGAATGTAATGCCTCCACTAGAAATAGACTTGCACAATGGAGTACCTTTCTTTTTCGTAAGTAGGGTACTTAAGGATGGAATCTGATAGTGTCTCACTATGATAGGCCACAGGGTGGCCATGCTGAGTGAGGACTACGCCCACAACATATGTCTCAATATCAAAGGGATGTTGCAGATCAGGTAATGAAAGCACTAGGGATGAGCACAAGAACTACTTCAGATCATCGAATGCTTTCTATTGGGACAGGCCCCACACAAATTTTCCTCACCACCACCCCTGGTTATTTGCCCGAGGGTCCATGCAATATGGGAGAATCCGAACATGAACCTACAATAGAAATTGGCATAGCATAAGAATATCTAAATCTCAGTGAGCATGGTTGGGGATGGCCAGTCATAGATGACTTAGATCTTGGCTAGATCAACATGCACACCATGTGCATCAACAATGTATCCTAGGTACTGGACCCTGTCCATGTCGAAGGAACATTTTTCCAAGTTGGCATATAGCTTGTGTTTCCATACAGTGTGCAAAACCTATTGAATATGCTGCAAGTGTTCGCCCCAAGTCTTGTTCTATATGAGGATGTCATCCAAATACACCACCAAAAAATAATTGTGAAAGGATGCAAGATAATGTCCATCATCCTCATGAAATTTGTTGGGGCATTTGTCAAACCAAAAGGCATGACCAACCATTCAAAAATACCTTCTTTTGACTTGAAGGAATTTTTCCATACATCTTTCTTCTCTATTGGGATCTGATGGTATCCAGACTTCAGATCAATCTTACTGAAGTATTTCCCCCCCTTGAGCTAATCAAGGAGATTGTTGATTCAGGGAATTGGGTATCGGTTTTTTACTGTGATTTTATTTTGGGCCCGGTAATCAATGTAGAGTCACTAGGTCATGTATTTATTCTACACCAACATGATTGGGATTCCACAAGGTGATGAGATGGGTCAGATGTGCCTCTTGTTGAGTAGTTCTTGGGTATGACGCTTGATCTCCTCATTTTCTAGTAGAGAGTAGTGATCGACTGACCCATTAGAGTGGTGCGTCGGGAGACAGATCGATGGGATGCTTGAAATGAAAGTATAGAGGTACCCCAATAAGTGATGAGAAGATGTCTTTGTATTCTTCCAAAACCTTATCCACTTGTAAATGTGGATGAACCTGTAAATATAATATCTAGCTAGCAAAGGACACACATAGTTTGCAGAAAAATGAGAAAAGACAGAAACGAGAGAGAGAGAGAATCAAAGAATTGTATTAGCTTTATTCCACACTCAAAGAGTGAATAATTTACAATAGATATATGCTACATGAGTAACTAATGCACCATAGTAGTGATATAGAGAGATCTTGACACTCACTAATAGACATTGGAGTGAACTGCCACCTAGTCCTAGTTAACTGATCCATGCAAGCATCGGTTAACTGAGTCACTGTGACTTCCACTAGTCTAACTAAGTGTAACTGAGTGTAATTGACTCTAAAAGGAAGAGGAACATCCTACTTTGTAGGGGAATATTCTCTAGATATAAAATTCTCATCTAAGGAAGATTTCTCAACATTGGGTGGTAAAACTTAGGAAAATAATTATAGGTGAGTGTGTAATATCTCCAACACCCCCTCTGAACACTACTAGGGTGTACATGATGAATGGGTCTCAACAACCAAGACCATGTTAGGTACCTATTGTACAATGCATATAAGCATGAGACACTGGAAAAAATGAGGAAAGAGGGAAAAACTCATGGGAAAACCCTCCCCTCAAATTACAATGATAAAAAATATATATATGAGAAGGAACTAAAAGTAGTTGCTAAGAAACCCTACCCTTCACTCCAACAAGACCTCACAACTGTGCAAGTTTGTGCTCATTGAAGATTTTGTTGAAGATGTAGATGTCTTCATAAATATGATGAAGTAGATGCACCATTGAGATGTCCACACATATCCAATTTCTCTTCTTGTAATGAAGAATATCCAAATAAAGTTTGTATGAAATTTTGAAAACCATGCGACCGTTTCTGAAGAAATGTTGAAATTTTGTTGATTTTAAAAAGATCATAACTTCACTTCCTGAACTTCGTTTTGGATGATTTTTTTTAAATTGGATATTTTTCTGAGAGGAATTCAAATATCCAATTTGTTTCTGCAAATTATTCTTAGAAAATATCAGAATTCAATCTCATGTGCACAACCCCCTTTTTGTCTCCCAAGATGCATGCATGGTGCATGCATGTTGCTCCTGAGATTCATATATGGCGCATGAAAAAGTTTCTACATGTGACTCTTGAGATGAATGCATGATATATTTCATATGAAACTCAGAAAACAAATATGAAATGGAGTAGATATCATCTGCAATTAACGTAACAGGAATTTGTGTAGATACTTATATAGAAGACTCTTCAGATTAAGAGGCTTGATCTTATGATGGTTTCTCTTCTGGATCTATCTTTTCAATCTCCTACATGAAATATTCACAATATTCTTTAGTCTTGGATAAAACCTCCAATCTGGTCCATGGTTCATTTGGAGTTGAGTCTTGTGATTCATGATATACTTGGTGGAGAATTTAAGGAGAAGTGGACAAGAAGATACATCATATGGCCATATCTTGTTTATTGAGAAAGTCATTTTTCTCATTGATGGAATCAAGCTCTACTTACATTTCCACAGTTATTTGGTACAAACCTATACATCTGAGTTGAAGAAGAATTTTTGGCTTCCACTCCAAATATTTATGAGGTGTGAGAATTATTGTTGGAAAATAATAGATCTTCTCCATGTTCTTCAATCTTTAGTACCTGCAAAAAGAGTTTGGTATGTCTTTTTCCTATCAATCCATCAACTTTGATACCATTTAAATGTGGATGAACCTGCACAGATAAGATATATCTAACAAAGTACATACATAGTTTGCAGAAAAAGGAGAAAAGACAGAAACGAGAGAGAGAGCGAATCAAATAATTGTATTAACTATATTCCACACTCAAAGAGTGAATAATTTACAATAGATATAGGCTACATGAGTAACTAATGCGCCATAGTAGTGATCTAGAGAGATGTAGACACTCACTGACAGACATTGGAGTGAATTTCCACCTATTCCTAGTTAACTGATCCATGTAATCATCAGTTAACTGAGTCACGATTACCATTAGTCTAACTAAGTGTAACTGAGTGTAACTGACTCTAAACTGAAGAGAAATGCCCTATTTTGTAGGGGAATATTCTCTAGAGAGAATATTCTCATCTAAGGAAGAGTTCTCAACATTGGATGGTAAAACTTAGGAAAATAATTATAGGTGAGTGTGTAATATCTCCAACACCACTTGCTTCTGCTGCATGGAGAGGTGGGCCATGGAGGCCATGGATGTGGGTGAAACCTTTCACTCACTTTGAGAGAGAATCACGAAGAAGAAAAACTTCTCGGTTTGAGAAATGACCTTCTTGCATTGATTGGCAGAGATCAAGGAAATGCCACTAGGTGGGAGTACCTCATGTATCCTATACAATTTACTATTCAAATTAATAATAACACTGTGAGGCCTAGACTCATATACAACATGATGTTTCCATAAATAAGGTTGGCCCAAAAGAAAATCACAAACTTCAAGGGGAGAAACATCACACAATACCTCATCTTTGAATGGTTTTATGTCGCATGATAGTCGACACTGTTGGCTGATGCAAAGATCGCTTCCTTGACAGAGCCATCTGATGGTGTAGAGATGTGGGTGCGGCATTGTTGGCAATGCTAGTCGCTTGACGAACTTTGTTGAGATGAGGTTCTTCTAGATTCTTCTATCAACTATGAAGTGCAATGGAGTTCCTTTCACTCATATATGTGAATGAAAGAGGAACTCACCTTCCTCTGTCTCATTAGGTTCATCGGGATGGATCTTGGTGGTAGCAACGGTGGCACTGGGTTCCGTGTCAATGATCCATCTCCCCTTTTTTGGTTTTGAATCAGAGTCGAAACTCACATATGATTCATAGGATTTTCCCTCAACCACCAATGACTTCTTTGAGTGAGCATCAACTGTGTTATGCTAGGGGATCTTATGGAAGTCACACCACTTCCCGATATCTTTCTTCATCTTCCCATTGTCCTTCTTTGCTTGTGACTTGGAATGGTTGTACTGAGGTTTCCCATATTTTCTATGTCCTTTGTTCTACAGGTTGGGGCTGCCCTTGCTCTGATTTTTTTGTGAGGGGTTCCCCGACCCAAATTGTCATGTATTTTGTTTAAGATTATGCTCGTTTTTAACGACATATCGATAGGCAACACCCGAGGATGAGATGTCCAAAAGATCCATTTTTTTCGGGATGTATCCATGTATACCACCGCGGTAATTTATCACTTGATGTCACTCATAATATTTGATACCCACCTTGGTGCGCAAGGTATGGAAGACATTGGTGAACTAATCTAGAATTGGATCTCGGGACCAAAATGGGTCCAGGAAGGCTTAAAAATCAAGGAGCTCAGAATGGCTTCAAAATGGACGTGTGTGTAGGCCTCGTCGATACGAACCCATCGAAACTTGAATGATCTCAAACGAATTTCGTATGACCAAGATAGCATGATCTGTTCATTTTTCCAAACATGCAAAAAAAATGTTGACTACACAGTCCTTATAGTGCTAACGTGGCAGCTGACTATATAGGTTGAAAAACCATACAAATGACGTGGCAGGGTGCATTGTCACTAATGTGAGAAGGTACAGTTGCATGAATCAGAGTGTGAAACATGGCACCGCTGCAAGGGTGACACATGGCACTAGATGATGTGGCAAGGTTCATACAATGTATGACACATGGCAGATGTGCTGACGTGGAAAGTGTGCTAACTGGGCAGTGTTTGTTGATGTAGTCGAATGACTATGTGACACTTGGCATTTATTGGGTGAATGTGATGTTGATACTGAGAGGGGGGGTGAATCAGTATCAAGTAAAATTTAAAACCTTTTTCAACTTATACTTAAACCATTCAACTATATCCAATGAGCAATGAACAATATTATAAGAGTTACACCAATACACCATAATACACCATGCACAATATATGAGAAATAATCAATAGTTATTGTTCAAGGGA
>ML788870.1:289076-341433 GCA_009831015.1 Picea engelmannii | reverse complement strand
ATTAAATCATCACCATCAACCAATCATCACATAGAACCTGATAATGCTTCCTGAGACTTATTCAATTTCTACAATTCTTCAATTCTTGGAGTACTTTGATCCTGTAGATAATATTACTCAATGTATTCTCTGAAACTCCTCCATTTTTCACTCCTTGAATCTTCTCCAAAAAGAGGTTATAGAAAGAATGGTAGACTTTATTCAATTCTAATCTATTTAGGAGAGTGAAATTGCACAGAATGCCCCTCGCTCAATAATTAACATTCAATTCTGAAACTCTCACACAAGAAACCACATTCCGTACTCTTTCCAATGAAATTTGTCCCACTTCATTTGGATTCTCGATGAAAAGGTTATGATTGTTTTACCCGGAACACCTGTTTATTGACTAGCTTCAGGACTGGTCACTAACCCTATCTTCCATAGAGTGTATCTCCATAATTATAGTAAATCAAGAGATGAAATTTTTACCAGAGGTACCTTGATATGTATTCTCAATACCATAGATATTTCACCATATGAATCATTATAGAAAAAATTTTATAGCAAAAATGGTAAGATGACCAGAAAATAACATAACTTAGAACACATCACCAAAAGACTTCATCCTCCCTTGAAATCGAGCCTTCTTTACTTCTTATTTCCTCTGAAATTTGACTTTTATCAAATGAATGTATAATGATGTTTATTTATATCATTTATGTCATTTCCTTTTAACATTAGGGTGGACTTGACACTTTCTTATTTTGTAATTCTTTTCTTTAATTATCTTTAGGGCCTATATGTACTTCCTTCTTCAATTCACTTTGTCATACTCAAAAGTTAATTTCTCCTCAACCATGAGGATCCACGTGACATGCCACATACCACCGGAAACAACATGATGTATACTATCCATCCATGGGTGTTGTATCTGCATGTGCATTTTCCTTCATGTCCAAATACCTTCATCAATCTTGCGGTCCAAAACCCATGACTAGGGTTGACATCAATGACAACAACCAATCTTCCAAAATGTGAAGGTGCCATGTGGCCCAATCCTAGGCTGCCATGTGGCACCCCTCTATTGGTTCCCAATGTTTGGAAAAAGTTGGACTCCACGGGAGTCGACCACGTGACCTTCGACTGGGTGAATGGTTTGGTAGGGCAGGGATACTAGCCAAACCGTAATGGTTCTTATTAACTATTGTGTGAAACTTATAGTTAAAGAGAATGGGTTGTGTTCTAGGCGAAAAATAGGGTTCAGGCTTAGCCCCTAGCCCTCGGCACAAACTACCACACGACCCTACCTTGTGACCGAAATGGTTATCATTTGGAACAATATGTGGAGCGTAGCCTCCAAGTTCGGAACTATTACCATGCAAACATTGTTATATGACCCTTCCCTTTATGTATTGGTGTGAAATGTGTGGTAGGATAGCCCTCGATCACGAACATATCACATATGACCCGGGACTACAGCTGTATAATTTTGGGCTCGTAATGTATGAGGTTAGCATCAGTTAGTTGGGCTAGCCTGCCGACCAGGGTGCTATAATGTGGGCTAAAATGATGGGGCTACAACAGTTTAAGAGTGTGGAAAGGTTAAGGTGTGGGCACATTGCCATACATGGGACCGAGAGCGGGATTTTGAGGGCCGTGAATCAAGGGGGCTGGCGCGCCAGCCAGCCCGGGGCCACATGAAGGGCGCCCAGGTGACTAGGAGCCCGAGGAAAAGGGGTTTCACTTGTATTTTTAGCCATTTGTCGGTTTTAAACTTTATTATAAAGATTTTAATGGATTATTGGCCAGATTTGGGATATTTAATCCATTTTTGGAGGATCTTGGGCCCTTTTTGAGGCCAAATCTTGGGGGCAAGTTGGCAGATGGTTACAAAATTCAAGCCTATATAAACCATAGGCTCTTGAATCCATGGGGGGAGGTTCAGAGCATATAAATTCTATATAATTGTTGATCCAAATCCATTGTTATGTAGGGAAGCTATTGAGGAGTGCACCTTTGTGGGCCATTTCTGGGAGCTTCGTACATCCGTTTTCAGTGTCGTCAATTTTGATGGTTTATTGAGATATGGTAGAAAAAAACCAAATCATTTTTGTAATCCATTAGCACTTTCATGATGTACTTGAAAATATTTGAAGAGAAATAAGAAATCCCACTAAGACAAAGGCCCAAAGACGTAGGCAATATTGTCGAACTCCGTTACCAACTTCTTTTGTTATGGGTTGTTGTTGTTTTATGCTTATCTCCAGATATGTATATGTTTATATGGTTGCCATGTTTCTTCATTAATTCTTATTCTTTCATTAGTTTTCCTAAATGGTAAAATAACTCATGCTAAATAACTCAACCATTGTCTTTTAAAAGATCTTTTTGGATCATGAAATCTGGCACTGTTTGGTCTCTTTCATGTCGCAGTGTGGTCCATATTGTATACAAGTCGTCATAACTTCCAACAGGGTAGTATTTTTCCTTAATAAAATCCCTGAAGGAGCCCCAAGTGGGTGAAACTGAAAATAATGTGGATCCCTCTATTTCATTTTTCTGACAGGAAGTCTCCCACCGATCTTTGACATCGGGGACAACCTTGAGGAGCACAAATGTAATATTTTCTCTATCAGAAAAGTTGTGGACAAAAAAATACCCTTCTCTAAGGTTTAACCATTTATCTACAACATCCGAATCTATTTGAACTTCAAATATAGCAATATCAAAATTGATCTGTAACTTGAAGGGGGTGGCACCTCCACTTGAGTTGGTTGCGTCAATTTTCGGCAGTTGTTGAAGAATTTGTGAAAAGTTGTCCTTCATCTCATTGCTTTATCACTCAAGGGATTCCCTGAGCAAAATTTTTAAAGGATATCTTGTCCCTTCGGCTTTATTTTCTCCCTCTATGGATGGTTTCTTGGGTGTCCGAGAGAATTTTTCCTCAAGAGAAACAAGATCAGGACCCAACTCTATATACCTTGACCGCATCGGGGACATGCATTAAAAAATGATAAGGCGTAGACCACTCTGATGCCACTGATCCATATTTATGAGCGGAACAAAATGAAACCATAGATTTATCAAATTAACACAGAGAGACAGTGTAAAATAATAGATATACAGTAAAACTTGGCTTATATTAAATAAGAAATATGCTGAAAAATGTAAAATGCAGACTGAAAACAAGCTTGCTAGAATGGTGGCAGCCTATCTTTGAGAAGAGATGTGACATATATTCTCATTTGTGAGAAGATGAGTATAATGAGGCTCTGAAGGAATTGTTTACAATAAACAAGAATTGAAAAACCTTATACATCCAAAAATCTAACCCTAGGAGATGAAGCACCAAGAGTCACGTGGGCCACGTTGGGGTAAGTTAGTACATCAAATTCCCGAGGTCACAACTTTTGCATACGATCTCTGTTTAGGGAACACAATATCTCGTTGGAAAGGTATTGATGATTATATTCATTTAAGGAGATTAATGAGAGCCTTTACTTATCATTGAGGTTATCGATAATGAAAAAACTTCGTTTAGGCCCTTAAACTAACCCCAGAAGTTTGGGACCCGAAAAAACTACTAAAAATAGTAAGTTTCTCAAAACTTGTTTTGAGCTATTTGGACAAGGTGGGTGGCCACTGAGGTCCTCCTGGATCACTATTTGACATGGATCCATCATGTCTTTTATTTGTGGGCATGATTCTTGTACTTTATATACTTCATGGATCCATAATGTACTTGATTTGGTAGCCATACTTTTTGACACCTGAGCATGGGTATGCCTGACTTGGGAAGACAATCATTTGAGGTATTGGTTTTCATTTCCTGTACTTTCTTAATTCAAATAGTAGTGCACTCCACTTGGCTCCAGTCAACAAATTTCTTTGTGATTTTTACCCCCCCTAGGCTACGGGTAAGTGAGGAGATGATGTCTCGAGGCACGTGAGTTGAAGACATGGAGTTATAAGAGACATATGATTAGACATAGTCCCTCCTCTCACCACACATCACCATTCATTTACAACAACAATCTCCACCACACTAACATGGCCCAAAAAGGACAACAGGTCTTGCTTCATGAGGTAACAAGTCTGGTCTCGTGGAAAGTGTCATTTTAATAATTGAAGCATTTGAACGTGTTGCAAAGAGTCCTTTATTGATTATGAAAATGTTTCCTTGGAAATTATACCTTTTGCCTCATTTCATCTTGGTGGTTGACATGGTTTCCTAGTAAGTGGGTCACCCTCGGGAAAAGGGTTTCTACTAGTGGGTCTCCTTGAAGGGTAATCATACCATGCCTACAGATACTTACCACTTTCCATGCCTCTTCCCTTTTGTTTCCTAATCTTTTGGGTTTTGGGGATTATTGAACACAAGAAGGGATTGTACCTCATTTCATGGGAAGAAGGGGCTAAAGGCCCAGAGTTGTTGTAGCTGGGAAAAGTTAAAAGCCATAAATGTATCCTTCCATATGCTCACCCTAAGGTCCCAAGAGTAATGAAATGCTTCTCCATAAAAAATGGAACTTTAAAAAAGAAAACATATAATTAATAAATGTCTTGCTTGATGGGGGAACGCATTTGCGGTGTCTTTTAATTTCTAGTGCATATGACACTCAACGTATTCCTAAATTCAAGTGACATTGTGATTCTCTTTACTTTCTATTGCACATAACACTCAATGTTTTAGACAATAATATATTCATGGAAATAAAAGGGCTTGGAAAAATGTTGCATTAGAAATGAACGATGCAACACACCCTCCACAAAGGAACCCATAAATGAGACAATATAATCCCTTGATATGTCGAGAACTCCATGAGAAAACTTCATACCCCCATCTAGCTCATACTCATTACATGAATTATAGAGGGTCTTCCTGGGAAACACTCCTTGACTTGGGGATTGATCTGCCCAATAGGGCACCATGAAAACCCTCCCATAATTAAATTTGGAAATTTTTATAAGGTCTTTGAGTATTTGTTTAGTTTGAAGATGAGGGATTTGATGCACATGTTTTGGTGGTTATCTTATTGAATGTGTCTTACTTGGCATGATACATGTGACTTGTGGACCCTTCAAGGGTTTACTTGTTTGTATTTACAGGACCTTTCTAGGTGAAGGATATCCATGGAGGAATTATGCCATTTTGACCTTCATGGGAGGTTGAGAACCCCAAGGATGGATGCCATACGCCATAGGATGGGCAAAGGACCATGGAGCCTTTGTGTGAAAAGGATAGAGGAAGTTTCCTTTGGAGGCACTTTGAAAACACTAGAGGATGAAATCGTAGAACTTTGAACTTTGAATTCGGCCTTTGGAGGCCTAGGACATCACCTCCTAAGCCCCTGATGCCATGTGGATGCTAGGGTTTTGGTGGGATTGATGGTACTAGATGTAATACAATGTGGTTTGAAGGAAGGAGAGGCATGGCATGACACTCTAGCACATGACAACTTGACATGTGGCCTTTGCAGGCTTGATGATTTTCATCTTGAGGCTCAACATCTCACTTTGAGGCCCAACATCACCCTTATAGGGCATGATGTCACCCTTTTGATGGCTTTATCTTATGTAATTTTTATATTTGTAAGTTGTAAAGGAAAACAAAGGGGGTTGACCCTCTTTTAATTTATTGTTGACATTTTTTATGCGAACAAATTGGTTTATATGACCTCATATAAATAGAGGCCATGTCATTTTCATTTTGACATATCATTACTTGAGAATTACATAACTCTTGGCTGAAATTTTCACCCTCCTTGGGAAATGTTGTATCTCTTGTCTCTTGTGAAAAATGGATGGAAAGTTTGTCTATTGGTGGAATAAATGCTAGTGACTTCTCTTGGATGCTTGTTCTTGGAAATTTGGTGGAATATCTTTTATAAGTAAGGGTTTTGTATGTTATCTCTTGGATTAGGTAAGAAATTTCTGCAATTTTGTGTGTTTCTTCTTGATTTCAAGGTTATTTTTTCAAACCATTGGAGGAGTATAAGGTCATACACCTTCCATCAAGTAATTTCTTTCTATTTTTATTGAAAGGGCTTAAGAATAGCTACAAGGAGTAAAATGGCTTACACCCTTGTAGCAAGAACTTGCTAAGGTTTATCTTCTCTAGGGAGTAAAAGGGATTACACCGCTAGAACATTGTTAAACCCTAGGTCAAAGAAAGAGACTCCATTACCCAATAGATAAGATGCTAATATTTACATTGGAGATTGAATATTTTTGCATTTGTAAACGTGCATTTTGAGACAATGTGATGTCCCTAATCCAAACCCCATTTTTATTTGTGCATATAGGTTGGTGAGTTGTTTTGGTTTTGCGTGCAGCTGAGTAGTGCACGATGTAATTGTCCATATAGGCTGGTGAGTTGTTGGCAACAAGTGTAAATGTAATGAACATCTAGGCCGGTGAGTTGTTTTGGTTTTGCACGCACCTGAGTAGTGCGCGAGGTATGTAACCAAAGAAAAGGTGTGCACATTCCATAGTGTTGCACATACTTGAGCTAGTGCATGTGGATTGCAAATCAATGGATGGTGTGAGTATTTCACAATGTTGTGCACACTCAAGAAAGTGCGCGAGAACGGATATAATATATATACATGTGTGTGTGTGTGTGTGTGTGTGTGTGTGTGTGTGTGTGTGTGTGTGTGTGTGTGTGTGTGTGTGTGTGTGTGTGTGTGTGTGTGTGTGTGTGTGTGTGTGTGTGTGTGTGTGTGTGTGTGTGTGTGTGTTTGTGTGTGTGTGTGTGTGTGTGTATTTTGAGGCCGGAGAGCCTATGTGACTATTGGGATGGTGATTCGGGACACAAATAGGTCAATGTGCCTATCCTTGTAAAGTGTACCACACTCAAGTTAATGATAAAATAACATCCCTGTGCACAGATAGACCAAAAGAAAATAGATGGGGGGATGAACTCCATTGAAAAAGGGAAAAGGGGGAATATTTTAATAATATTTCCAAAAAGTGTAACCTTACAAATATATTATTTATCCTAAGTTTCCAAGGAATGGGAACTAGTCACCAAGTGGATTAAGATACTTTTGAAGGTGACAAGTGTCAAGTTTAAGGCATGCAATATATATTGTTGGCCTTAGTGTATTTGGGAATAATCCATTTTTTTTCTCGGAGGAAGATAGTGTTGGACGGTCTGGAAAATAGGACTATTACCTTATCTCCAGAGAAGTTTGTAAGAGATTTTCTATTGTATTCAAAGTTATGATGTCGAAGAGGTGGGTTATCAGGACCATAAGTAGTTTCTCTAGGTGAGAGATTTGTTGTTGAAGAGGCAGGTTATCAGGCTCATGAGCATACTCTCCAAGTGATATTTTTTATGGGAATTATTCTTTGGTGCAATGGACATAGTTGCATTGCTCAGAGACTTCCTATCTAGCCTGTTGTTAGAACCATAGAAGGGGAAGTGGGGAAACTGAAGGAATGTTGAACAGAGAAGGGGCACACTTCCTTGGGTGTGAAAGATGCATGGGGAATGAGAGACTATATAGTTGTTGCAATAGTGGAACCTTGGACTGAGAAATTCTGTTGAGTATCATACCTTAGAATGTCACTAGAAGTCCTTTGTCCCTAGTGGAGTTTGAGCCCTAGCTCGGGGGTGACCTGTTGTTGAAATATTATGAGCAACATAGTCTATGGATAGGAGGAACGTCTGAGTCATGCACACAGTTGGTGACTTTTTTGAAAGATAAGTGTTATTATGTACTTTTCTATTTACTGCATGTTCATTTACTTGTATTGATTATTGTTTAAATCTTGTATTATTATGCATATGAATAATGGTTGTTATTCTGTTTAATGTTGTTTATTCATGTAAGTGCAATGTGATCATTCAATTTAGTAGTTATGCATGATGAGTACATTAATCGATAAGTATTTTATGTTAAGATAGTCTTGGTAAATGGTCAATAGCTTCTTGAGTGAAGCTAGGAGTATTGTGCGTGTAGAAAGAGTTATGTGTGCACAAGTGACTGGATTCACTGTGTGTGTTGGAAGTAGTCTACCCACGCATGGAAAGTAGGACCTACCAAGGGTGTTGATATGGTTATGTGCATGATGGTATTTGGGTGCTCCATATTATTATGTGCGTAGAAGTGTTTGCATATTCAGAGTGGGTTATAAACACAATAATGTTGGTATGATCAACATGCCAGTGTGTACAGTTTCATTTTGTGTTACTTCCATTGTTATAATCTGTTTAATCAGTAGGAAATGTGGCACGGCATGCAACAGTTTGTGTTGTGCACATTTCCTCAATTGTTTCCACACGGTATGAATATTAACTACGCACTAACGATTTGAGGTAATGTTGCTCAGTAGTAAGCTAGGGACGTTACTTGAGGTAAAATATCTGATGTTGGGAGAGTTTGTGTGACGGGTCCTGTCATGGATGGATGGGGGCATTACATTCTAGTATTAGGGATATTGTTTCAACATTGGAATTGTATGGGCCAGAGGTAAAAAAGAAGCATCAAAGCTACAATTTTAACATTGAGCCTACATGGGTTGAATTCTACTTAAGAAAAAATTCAGACTGGTAAGTGGCCGAATTTGGAATTTCAGCATGGCCATGGTGCGTATTGAATAATAATGTGTAGATGTGCATGCTAAATATGTAATATTGTAGGATTTGGCACTAGAATGATGTAGTAAAAAATGGTGCACGAGTATGCACACTAAAATTTTGGGACTATGTGAAACAAATGTTTGGTGCATGTGCATTACTGATACATGGTGTATATGTTAATATTGACATCACACATTGATGTGTGTTGAATACTAGTGCACACATGGGATTCATAGCAAAGGATTATGACAAGATGGCGCATAGTTTTTATGAATTTGTTTCATAAATTCATCTAACAAATCTTGTTTCCTACACATTTTACATAATTATCAACGATCAGAGAAAGAAAAATAAGCACAGAAAGTCAAAAGGTATGGAAGATGCGCATAGGACTTATAGTCCCGATGATGATGAATTCAGGGATTTGTATGTCGATTTGGGTATTGATGGTACTGTTGGAAGCCAATTCACATTTTTCCACTGTCTCATAAGCTGCCTACACCAATGTTTTGCAAACCTTGATTTTTTGTCGCAATTCTCAAATGAAACGACACTTTTAGTTTTGCACTATTCACACACTTACCTTCGTTTTGTTTTCATGACTGTAAGCGTGAAAACTTTATCTTTTGAAGCCACATTAGAATCATTATTGAACTGTCGTTATCCTTCTTTTCGATATGCCTATTGCGTTTACATTTTACTTATCATTATACGGTTGTCAAGACCTTTTGATCTGTATTCATTTGACATTCTTTGATTGATCATGTAGTTTCGTTTCATGAGTGATTAAGTTTGTGATTCATTGGCGATTGGATTTATATATTCTTTTATTTGATCTACTTGACCATTGGTTTCATAAAGACATATAGGTGTTATGGTTAAACCCTTGATATATTTCGTTTGATATGACACCTAGTTCAAAACACATTGGCACATTGGTTAAACTCATGGTATGAATTGTTACAACGCATGTCACATAGTCAAAACATTGGTATTGGTTTCGATTTGTATGTTGGTTTTAAATCTATGGCATAACTATTGATTGCGCGTATGGTTTATCCACTTACCAAAGGATTTGATTGATTGAAATGGCATAGTTATAACACATATGCGTCGTGACTTGTATAGTTGATAGCGTCGATAGTTGTACCTTGGCAATAACTATTATGCATGGCCAACAAATAGCTCCACCACCTTCGCACAATGTCATTAATGTTGCTCCTATCCCTGTTTCACCTCTGTTAGCTCGGGTAACCCTTCGTGCACTCTGCTCCTGTGTATGCTATGATTCAAACCCTAGCTCGTTCACCGTGTGCTCGACTCCATGGCACTGGTGGTTCGAATTGAGCCGAATGGTAGCCAAGCCTTGCTACTGTTCGACAATGCACTGAAAGACTTAGAGGATAGCGGATGGCTCACCTTTGTACAATGATTCAAGGGTTTTAATCTATTTGATGCACAACAGTTTGCCCTAACTTTTGATGGCTGTAGGGCCAAGGTGGGTGACATTCAGTTGGAAATCAGTGAAGAGTTCATTAGCTCCGCCACAGGGTTACCAACCAATGGCCAGCCTTGGTTTAAAAATTCAAAAGTGGAAGAGGTGTCATGGACACTACTAATCGTCTCACAAAAAGTCACATCCTGTGACAGAGGTATGCATATTTCCACGCTCAAACCATGATGGCATGATCTTTTGATGGTGGTCAAACAATTTGTGACCTGTGAGGGTCGATATGGATTCATTTTTCTCTATCACCTTCGACTGTTAATGAATTTTATAGGGTATCCATTGAATATGCCTTTTTACTTCCAGCGTAGCCTCTATAAAATGTCAAAAAGGTTTAAAAGAGAAAATTTCGATAGTAGCTTGTTCCACCATGGCCTAATCAGACTCATCGTTGTTCATCACTTAAATCTCCACGGTGATAGCTGGAAAGCTTTTGTTTCTCGGAATGGTTTTGATGATACAGAGCCTGTCCAAGTTGACAAGCCTGTGATTAATGAAGCTAAGGTCAGGCCACCCATGCCCTTCCATGTCCTACTGCCCTCTCCTAAACCCTTGGTCGACCCTGATACTGACTTACTCGACGTTTTAGCAAACAAGGTTGAGACTATAAAAAATCCTATAAGCAAAAAGGCCAAGGGAAACCCTACTGTTGATGGCAAAGGTAAAAAGAACGCTCGGCTTATCTCAAGAATGGCTAGGAATAAGCCTAAACATAGTGTTGAGAAGAAGCCCATAGTCCTTAGTGAGGATTCAGACTCTGACATAGAATGCTTCCTAGCTAGTGAGTACCCTTACTCACAAGGTCTGTGTTCTGAACCACCCTGTGACTTCGTTTCTAATCTTCCCCCTTGCCTAAGGAACAATCCTAGCTACCCTGGGATCAAGCTACCTAACGAAACCCTCGGAAATATAACCAAACCCTCACCTGCATTTTCGAAGCCCGTACAATTGTCATGTGATCAATTTGATGTGTGGTTGGAACGATACTATATAGACGTGCCTTTACTTCAATCGAAGATCCAATCATTGGAAAACCAAGTTGCAGTGTTGACCAGCCAAAGGGACAAACTTCAAGCAAATGATAGGAAGTAGACAACCACTAGTTCCATCGTATTTAGGAATGTTGAATCGGCTACAGCCGTTGTCAATTCAAAAATGTCATGATCAAGTTGTTTGCTCGTCATCCAGGTATGAATTTCGATATCATTTTGATTTTGTGAATTGCTAGGATTAATATAATGGTTTGAGTTTGGTTTTCAAATAGCTCTGTCTATCATTCGAAATGGCTCTGTCATAATGTTGTTCATCCTATACATTGTTTTCTCTTTGCTAAAATTAAATGAAGTTTTGATTTGGATACATGATTTTCTCATACCCAGTTTAGCAATTGACAGGTTTTCATTTGTTTTGATTCGTTTGTTTGTTGAGTCAACGAAATCAGTGGTTTTCTTTCATTTGGAACAAGAGGTTTTCGTGCTAAATTTAGAGCACGATCATGTCTTGATTTGGTATGATTTCGTTATTATATCGGCTCTAATTTAGTTTGTATGTTGTGATTTTGGAACGACTTCGTGAGTTTGAATTGACATGATGTAATATTCTAAATTAGGAATACAACTCTGATTGACTCTGATTTCAAAAGAACGACTATGTTTTGTATGAAAACGATATTCTCATTTAAGCCTGTACAAAAGATATCTACGCCCGATTCGCTCTTGTCTTGATTGGATTGATGTGTATTTTGAGTTAATACGATTGTTTTCGTGAGTTGGATTCGTATCATAGCTGTTGCTCTGCTTGATTTTAATTTGCAAAACGAGTTGATTAAACCCAGATCAACAAATGTTATCTCTGTCAAATTCGGTTATAATTCGTTTTGAAATGAACGATTTCGTTAAATGTCATTCAATTTGTTTTCCCCAAATAGAAATAACAAATGATCGAACAAATCCTACAGATCCTGTTATCGATCGATTGATTCCATTATCATTTCGTTTGTAGTAATTGACACACCAGCTTTGATTTGATGGATCGTTTGTTTATGTTAATACAGTTGTATCAAATCTGAAAATGATCTTGTTGTTTTCGTATGGATTCAATCGTGTTTCCTGTTGATGAGGCAGCATGAACGATTGCCTATGATGTGTTTAACTGTGTCAATTTCAATTTGATATGAAACGATTTCATTACTGTTCGATACGATTTTGTATATTTGAATTATTAACGAATTAGACAAAGTATAGCTATCTAGTTTATCATTTGACTTAGTTTGTTCAAATTGCATACAAGCATCGATTTGAATAAGGCTTTTAGCAATCAAATATCTTTTGATAGTTTGAATGTATTTTCAAAGATTTGAATTGCTTTTAATGCTGATTTTGTGTCTGATTTAGACCAGCTACAGAATCGCAAGATTCTGTAGCTATTCTATAGAATTAAATTTTTATCATTTTTATCAATAAAATATCCTCCTAACTTATCCATTTTTTACCCTTTTCAAGTACATCCAAATTGCATTGGGCATGCTGGACAGTCTAGGAGATATTTGTGTGATTTAGTTTTTATTTTAGGTTCCTAGTTTAGTCAGACTTGGGATATCTTCCCAGATTTTTTGTAAACAGTTTTGATAACCTCTACAGGGATGTTTTACCCTGTAGAAGGTCTTTAAATACTTATTATTTTTTGTAATAAGGGGCATCCTCACTTGTGGGAGAACCAGGCTATGGATTTCTAATACAAACTGAGATAGGAGTTGATGTTTTGCTACAATTTTCTCTTTCATAATATCAATCTTTTGTTTCAAGTTTATGCATGTCATTTGCAGTTGATTATAGACTACTTTAGCTATCATAGTCTATTGCAGAATGATATGATTTAATTAATGTGTTATCCATATCTGATTTCTTTCATTACTTAAAAAATACAGCAATTACTTTGTTTCAGTTGATGAATCACAGATTTCTCTTCTTCATTAATTGAATCATTTTGTATAAGTCTTTGTATACAGGCTTATCTAACTGTGAAGATTTATAAATCATAAGATTGTTGTAATTTGTATGTCTTGTTTGTCCTGTAATCATATTTGAAGAGCACTGCAGCTTTCTGTTTACAAGGAGCGCCTGGATAATTCGGTGCAGGTTTTCTCCCTCCGATCAGCTAAGACAATCATCATACACATGACAAACCTGGAGCGTTTCTCTAGGTCAATTTGTTATTTATTTGTTTGGTTAATTTGTTAGTATAATTTAAGTATTTAGTTAGATATATGTTTAGTTAGATTTGTAGTTAGAATTAGTATATTAGTTGTTTAGTTTAGTTAGTTTTTGTTTTATTTCTGTTCATAAAATTATAAAATCAACAAAAAATATCTCTCTTTGTCTTAGGGCATAATGCAAATGAGTTTTTCAGGTTTTCATTCAAATCTGTAAATTGTAGATATTGTACATTTTGTGAATAAGTTTTATTTCCATTAGTAGTTAGAGATTTAATTGGTTAGAATTAGTATAGTATTAAATAGTAGATTGTATATATAGAATAGTTAGTTTTAGTTAGATTTATTTATTTTGATAGTTAGTTTTAGTTAGATTAGTTTGTTAGTTTGTTTTAATAGTTAGTTTTAGTTTGATTAGTTAGTTTAGAGTAGTTTTTCTTTTTTGTTTTCTCAGGACCTTAGATTGGCTAACGGAGCCGCTAAACCCGTCAGGTTGTTCAGCCCAAACAGCTTGGGTTATTAGACAACCCCAGACCGACTCCACTCTCCCAGTTGACGGATGGTCAATTTCGCCCGTCAGCAAATGGCGCTAGAAGGAGGGCCTAAATTTAATTAATGGCACGAGGCAGTTGCAAGACTCCTCCACCACCTACTCGCTCACCTATAGTGAATAGAATCCATTCAAACGATAATATTCCCCTTCAAACAACAACCACATCAACCGACAATCCACGGATCACAGTTGAGCTAGCAACCCCTAATCCTACGGGTGGTGACATACAACATATTGTTTGTCAATATCTTATAAAAACACATAGTGCCTTAGCCCGTTTGAGGAAACTTAACCGACCGTGGGGCCAACCTTTGGACTTCTCTAATATCAGAGAACAATTAGGAAGCATTGACCTTATTGTGAATCCTACAGATCCAAACCTAAATCCTACTGCAGAAGGATCTGGGATACCCCCTTCACCACCTCCATCATCTCCTTCCTCTTCTGGAAGAGATTCCTCTGACGAAGGCAATTCCCCTTCTCAACCTTCCACACCCACTACTCCAATGGCAAATCAGAACAATCCTGCTAGACCTTGGCTTGACCAGGATGTTGTAGCTGTACCTAGAGCTTAGCATCCTTTACCTAAACATCCAGAGAAATGTCTTCCCAATTTTGACCCAGACTCAAAATAGATCGTTGAAGATCAGATTAAAAAGTTTATGTTGGCCATAAGGCTCCGTAATGTCGAACATAAAGACGTTGTCTGTAGGTTTTTCCCTTATACTTTCGAGGGCAATGCATCCACATGGTACTTTGCCCAACAACCCCATACCATTGTGTCTTGGGATAAGTTTGAGTCATGCTTTTTGGAAAATTTCGGAGACGGTAAGCCTCCAGAAGTCCTAGTCATGGACCTTTCTAGCTTAAGAATGAACCCAAAAGAAAAAGTTAAAGAATTTAATCAAAGATTCTTAACACTTAAAAACTGAATCCCTACCGATTCCATGCCCGCTGAGAATCATATAATAGCATACTACACTAAAGATTTGCATCAAAGTATAGCTATTTGGGTTAAACGATCTAAGAAAGACACGTTGTTAGAAGCCTTCGAGGAGTTTAGCCATATTGAAAAAGACATTCTTAGTCTTAAAGACTCTACTAGCAACGAGACAGAGACTAGTTCTTCTTCCAAAAAGAAGATCGAAATCCTCCCCAAACCTACTCAAAGTAAAACACAATCTGAAAACTCTGATTTAGAAAATTTAACTAAAGTTGTTCAAAAATTGTCGAATCAAGTTATAGACTTAAAAAGGACGACCGAAGAAGCTTCTTCGAGAAAATGACCTTACAAACTCCCGTTTCGAAAGCCTTTTTCTACCAACCGACCTAATCCAACCACCGAAGGCCTTAATCTAGAAAGTCTGCAATGTGCCCTTCAAACAATTCTAGAAGCCCAAGATAACTTGATGCCTCCTGAGATTCCTAAGGAGGTAGTTGAACAAGAGATAGTTCAAGAAGAAGAGTCTTCTCCAAACATTTTTGGACACTTCTCGGATAGAATCTTTCAATCTAACTTTGAGATAGTTCATCCCTACAATACTAGGAGTAAGACAACGAACAAACCTTCTACCGAAAACACTACAACTTCACCTCCAAAGCAATCTAAACCAGCTGAGACTAATCAGAGTAATGTGAACCCCAACTTAGATTATGATTTAGTTGAAGATCTTAAAAAGTTGAGAGCTAACATTTATGTTTATGAGTTATTGAAATTCCCATTTTTGCTACAAAAAATGTTACAAAATATCTCGGAGAATGGCAAAAGTGGTAATTCAAGTGGTAACAAGGTTGTGCAGAACAAAGTTCCTCAAAAGACTCCCACCAAAAAAAATCTTGATCCTCAAGATAAAGGAAGCCTTCCTGTAAGTAATGTAAATAATGTAAATAATGTAGATAAAGTAGCTTCAGAAAATGCGAGTAAAAAGCCACAAGCTACCACCCTTAGTACTCGCAAAAATGTACCTCCATTTTTGTTAACTTTCAAAATCTTTAATAGAAATGTGCACAATTGTATGGTAGACTCATGAGCGACATCCAATATAATGCCATGGTCTGTATGTCAGAATATTAATGCTGAGGTTGAACCATGTACATTAAAAATCATCCAACTTGATTGAACTAATGTCAAAGTTATGGGCGAATTAAGAAACGTCCTCATAAGATTATCTTTTAACCCCAAGGTTCATCAAGTAATTGATATTATCGTTGTGGATATTCTAGAAGTATATAGCATGTTTTTAAGTAGGGATTGGTTGGAGTAGTTACATGGTTATTTCACAACAGATTGGTCTCACCTGTGGCTCCCAGAAAACGACAAGCCCAACAAGATCAAGGTAAATCATGAATGCTACCTCAAGTTCACGGTCACAAATTTGAACGATCCCAACGAACCATTTACACCTTCTGATAATTCACCCGAAGTACAAGGGATGGACACCTTCTTTGGCAATTTCATGGCTGAGGCTTCAGCTATCACCAATCCAGAACAACAGTCTGAGATTATAGCATACGTGCAGCCAACAGCTTCTACGCAATGGTCTCATGTACCCGATGGAAATCAAATTTGGTCTCTTTATTTCGATGGGTCAAAGTCCAAAGAAGGAGCTGGTGCAGGCTGCGTTATTATCGATCCGGCAGGTAACAAAACATTGATTGCATGTAGGTTGGAATTTGAATGTACTAATAACACTACAGAATATGAGGCTTTACTGCAAGGTCTCAGAAAAGCTTCAGATATGAACATTCAAAATTTGACCCTCTTTGGCGACTCTGAAATAGTGGTTAGACAGGTAAGAGATTCTATCAACTATCTTTCTCCGCATCTCAAAAGCTACCAATCCGAGGTATGGAATTTAATGAATAAATTTTCTACTTTCAATATAAATTCTATTCCTATATTGAATAATTCTGAAGCAGATCTATTAGCTAATGTAGCTTCTAAACTTCTTCCTGTAGAAGGCTTGTCCCCAGATGCATTCTCCGTCGAGCTGTTGTTCCAGCCATCCGTTCCTGACAACATCACAAACTGGAGAGTATTTGACGACAATCAGCAGATCATTAACTTTCTGCACATGGAAGAAACCTTTCAAGGCGCGGTGATAGACGAACACACGCACGACAACAATTTGCACGATTTCACGGTAATACCAGATCCAAAAACTCATGAATCTTCATCGGATATGGTAAACTCGATCCCTAAATCTGTAGTTAGACTAGAGAAGTTTTATGATCTTCAAGATAAATTTAAAAAGACGGTCAATTGTAAAACCAACAGTTCCTCATTATCATACGAAAAAGTAAACTTAGAAACTAGTGAAAATCCTCAGTGCATTAATCTAGGGTTAGGGTGTTCTCAACAAGAAAAAGATGCATTTATTAAAATGTTCAAAGAATTTAAATATGTCTTTGCATGGACGTATGATGACCTTAAAACTTTCGACCCTAACATCATACAACATGTCATCCCTATGAAACCCCAAACCTTACCCTTTCAACAAAAATTGAGGAAAATGCATCCTAAGATCGAACCGACCGTTCAAAAAGAATTGAATAAGCTCCTAAATGTTAAGATAATTTTTCCTGTTAGGCACACTCAATGGGTTTCTAACCTTGTCCCAGTCTGGAAGAAAAGTGGGGAAATTCGACTCTGCGTCAATTTCTGAAACCTTAATAGAGCGTCTGATAAAGACAACTATCCTGTCCCACCCATGGAACAGATCCTTAAACATGTATCTAGTTCTGAGAGGCTATCCTTACTGGATGGTTTCTCAGGGTATAACCAAGTCCTGATGTCTCCACCAGACCAACTTAAAACTACCGTCCGTACCCCGTGGGGCACTTATGCTTATCGAAAAATGCCCTTTGGATTGATTAATGCTAGAGCCACTTTTCAGAGAGCAATGGACATTGCTTTCCGAGGCTTAATCAATCAGTCCGTCGTAGTTTACTTAGATGACGTTACTGTATTCTCTAAGAATAAATCCGATCATCTAGCTCACTTACGAGCCGTCCTACTGCAATGTCGTAAATACGGTATCTCCTTGAATCCTAAAAAATCCATCTTTGCAGTAGAATAGGGTAAACTCTTGGGATTCATTGTGTCTAGTGAAGGGATGATTATTGACCCCAAAAGGACTCAATTCATCGTGAAACTTCCCCCTCCTACATCCAAAAAATCTATGCAGTCTTTCTTAGGCCAGATTAACTTCGTGAGGAGATTCGTCCCTAGTTTCTCCGAAATGGTCAGGCCTTTACAGAATCTAATAAAGAAAGACACCCAATATCACTGGGGACCCCTAGAAAATCAAGCTTTTAATGCAATAAAGAAGACCATAATAGACGCTCCGTCTCTCATGAGCCCTGATTTTTCTCAAGACTTTACACTCTACACTTTTGCTTCTGACCATTCCTATGTCATCGTCCTAACCCAAAAGAATGCCGAAAACAATGAAGTACCCATTGCCTTTATGAGCTCTTCTTTCAAAGGCGCTCAAATTAATTACCCAACTGTATATCGGCAAGCCTACGTTGTTTTCAAAGAAGTCAAGCATTTCCGGTCCTATCTTTTGAAGTCAAGGATGAAAGTCATTGTCCCCTACCTAGCCGTTAGGAACTTGTTAGTGCAGAAGGAACTAGGAGAAAAGAGAGCTAACTGGGTCACCTCCTTGCAGGAGTACGACTTAGAAATCACCCCAGCTCAGATAGTGAGAGGCCAAGGGTTATGCAAGTTAGTTTTTGATTCAGTAGCAGGACAACAAGAAGAAAGTGATACGTCAAACCTAGGACAACATGATCAAAATTTAATCTATTGCGCACAAAATCCTGTCAGTCCTTGGTATGACAATATAAGATTCTGACTTGAACATGGGTCAGCCCCCTGTCACCTGGATCCCACTAAAAGAAGAGCGTTAAGATTAAAGTATGCCTCCTTTCATCTGGTTAATGGTATCTTGTTTCATCAAAGTTTTGATGGCGTACTGATGCGTTGTCTTGAAAAAGACGAAGCAGAAAAAGTCTTGCTAGAGTTGCATGCAGGAGAAGCTAGTGGTCATTTTGGTGGTGACACCACTGCTCATAAGGTCTTAAGAGCCGGTTATTACTGGCCCACACTTTTTAGAGACGCCCATGCCTTGTGTCTTAAATGTATCATTTGTCAGAAAGCATTAGGGCGGTTACAAAAACCAGCCTTTCCTTTGCAGCCTGTTTCAGTAGATTCTCCTTTTCAGCAGTGGGGCCTTGATATCATAGGTCCGATCAACCCCCCGTCCTCACAACAACACAAGTTTATTGTGACAGCCACAGATTACTTTACCCGATGGTCTGAAGTTTCTACGTTAAGGACTGTCAACGCCAGTCAGGTAATTTCCTTTCTAAACTCGAATATTATCACTCGTTTTGGTATCCCTGACTGTTTAGTATTCGATAATGCTTCCTACTTCTCCTCTCTTGAGATGAGTGAGTTCTCTTTGGAAAAAGGAATTAAATTGAATTATTCTGCTAGCTATTACCCCCAGGGTAATGGATTGGCAGAATCGACAAACAAGAACTTGATTAAAATCACCAAGAGAACGGTGGTTGAAAATCACAAAAATTGGCACAACGCATTACTAAACGCGTTGTGGGCTGATAGGGTAACACCAAAAGATGTTGTAGGTAACTCCCCCTTTTTTCTCGTTTATGGAAGGGAAGCAATTCTGTCACCTCATATTCTTCTTCCTTCACTTCAGTTGTCACAGAAAATACAAGAAGAAGATTGCCCCCCTTTGGAAAACCGGATTAACGCTTTGATGAAGCTAGAAGAGGTAAGAGCCCAAGCTAAACATAAGTTAGATCAGCATCAACAGATAGTCAAAAGATGGTTCGATTCTAACTCTGACTCAGATAGGAACTTCGAAGTAGGTGACCTTGTTCTGAAATGGGACAAACCACATGAGGGAAAGGGAGAACACACAAAATTTCAAAACTTATGGCTTGGATCGTTTCTAGTTGCTGAAAAGTTGGGTCCCAGTTCTTTTCGATTGCAGAATCTTCAAGGGAATCTTGACACCTATCCGGTGAATGGCCAAGCCCTGAAAAGATATTTTTCTTGATAAAAACCCTTGTATATTATGTACATATTTTTATTTTGTTTTCTTTTTTGTTTGCTTTTTGTTTTTGATTATTCCTTTGAGTTTATTAGCTTGTGTTTTCTGAAATACACATACCTGTATACTGAGCCATTCAGGCAAAGAAAACACAAAATTCCTTCGCTGAAATAACTGCTAAGAAAATTGTATAAACATCAATGGTATATTTCTGAAATTTATATCTGTGTTGGAAAAGTCTGTTGTTTGAAAGAAGATGACTGATTTCAATCTCTGAGTAAAGCTTGTCATGATCATCTATTATCTTTTTACGCTGTCCCTATTCCTTAAGGGAATGACTCAGAAGATGTCTCCCTGGCTTAGGAAGTTGTTTTTGTAAATGAAACATCTCTGGATCTTAATAAAGGACAGTGCCAAAAAAAAATCTGATGAGATCTGAAAAAATATGTTAAAATATTTTGATTTTCAGCGTCACCCCGCTCAACTATATATCTTTGAAAAGAAAAACAAAATAAATCAATAAAAGAGCTGTGGGAAGTGCTTGTAAACCCGTCGGGATACTGAACAGGTTTGCTGGTAGCAGGTAAATACATGCATGATGCCAAGACAACTTCGTCGGGGTATTGAACAGGCCTGTTGGCAGCGAAGCAATGTTGGGTATATGAAAAATTCTAAGTAAGAAACCTCTTTAATGTCCTTTATTATGAGCTAGAACTTCTTGGCAGGATACAGATGTCAGAGTGCGTTAAATGGAAACCCTGTCAAGGCTATGGATGCCTGCCGGTAGCAGTGGCTCTGTCAACAGTATTGGATATTTTATCTTTAATATCATGACTCGTTGGTCTTAAGACTGTTATCTGTTTTCATATTTTAAAACACTACTGGAATAGTTGGTTAATGATGATGTTTATACAATTTTCTGGTTGTTATTTTTGAGTTGGAATTATCTTTGTTGTCCTAATCTGAATTTGTTCTTTTGGCAGAGATAACTGCTTCTACCAGTGTGTCACCATTGTTGGCAGCCAATTCACATTTTTCCACTGTCCCATAAGTTGCCTACACCAATGTTTTGTAAACCTCGATTTTTCATCGCAATTCTCAAATGATTATTTTTGCACTGTTCGCACACTTACCTTCGTTTTGTTTTCACGACTGTAAGCATGAAAACGTGGTCTTTCGAAGCCGCATTAGAATCATTATTGAACTGTCGCTATCCTTCTTGTCGATATGCCTATTGCGTTTACATTTTACTTATCATTATACGGTTGGCAAGACCTTTTGATCTGTACTCATTTGACATTCTTTGATTGATCATGTAGTTTCATTTCATGAGTGATTAAGTTTGTGATTCATTGGCAATTGGATTTATATATTCTTTGATTTGATCTACTTGACCATTGGTTTCATAAAGACATATAGGTGTTATGGTTAAACCCTTGATATATTTCGTTTGATATGACACCTAGTTCAAAACACATTGGCACATTGGTTAAACTCATGGTATGAATTGCTACAACGCATGTCACATAGTCAAAACATTGGTATTGGCTTCGATTTGTATGTTGGTTTTAAATCTATGGCATAACTATTGATTGCGCGTATGGTTTATCCACTTATCAAAGGATTTGATTGATTGAAATGGCATAGTTATAACACATATGCGTTGTGACTTGTATAGTTGATAGCGCCGGCGGTTGTACCTTGGCAATAACTATTATGCATGGCCAGCAAATAGCTCCACCACCTTCGCACGATGTCATTAATGTTGCTCCTATCCCTGTTTCACCTCTGATAGCTCGAGTAACCCTTCATGCACTCTGCTCCTGTGTATGCTATGATTCAAACCCTGGCTCATTCACTGTGTGCTCGGCTCCATGGTACCAGTGGTGTGAATTGAGCCGAACGGTAGCCAAGCCTTGCTATTGTTCGACAATGCACTGAAAGACTTAGAGGATAGCGGATGGCTCACCTTTGTATAGCAATTCAAGGGTTTTAATCTATTTGTTGCACAACAATTCGCCCTAAATTTTGATGGCTGTAGGGCCAAGGTGGGTGACATTCAGTTGGAAATCAGTGAAGAGTTCATTAGCTCCACCACAGGGTTAGCAACCACGGGCCAGTGTTGGTTTAAAAATTCAAAAGTGGAAGAGGTTCCATGGCCACTACTGTTCGTCTCACGAAAAGTCACATCCTGTGATAGAGGTATGCCGATTTCCATGCTCAAACCACGATGGCATGATATTTTGATGGTGGTCAAACAATTTGTGACCTGTGAGGGTCGATATGGATTCATTTTTCTCTATCACCTTCGACTGTTAATGAATTTTATAGGGTATCCATTGAATATGCCCTTTTACTTCCAGTGTAGCCTCTATAAAATGTCAAAAAGGTTTAAAAGAGAAAAGGCCAATAGTATCCTGTTCCACCATGGCCTAATCAGACTCATCGTTGTTCATCACTTAAATCTCCACGTTGATAGCTGGCAAGCTTTTGTTTCTCGGAATGGTTTTGATGATACAGAGCCTGTCCAAGTTGACAAGCCTGTGATTAATGAAGCTAAGGTCGGGCCACCGGTGCCCTTCCATGTCCTACTACCCTCTCCTAACCCCTCAGTCGACCCTGATACTAACTTACCCGACGTTTCAGCAAACAAGGTTGAGGCTATAAAAAATCCTGTAAGCAAAAAGGCCAAGGGAAACCCTACTGTTGATGTCAAAGGTAAAAAGAATGCTCAGCTTATCTCAAGAATGGCTAGGAATAAGCCTAAACAAAGTGTTGAGCAGAAGACCATAGTCCTTAGTGAGGATTCAGACTCTAACATAGAACGCTTCCTAGCTAGTGAGTACCCTTATTCATAGGGTCTGTGTTCCGAGCCACCCTATGACTTCGTTTATAATCTTCCCCCTTGCCTAAGGAACAATCCTATCTACCCTGGGATCAAGATACCTAACGAAACCCTCGGCAATATAACCAAACCCTCACCTATATTTTCAAAGCCCGGATAGTCGTCATGTGATCAATCTAATGTGTGGTTGGAACGATACTATATAGACGTGCCTTTACTTCAATCGAAGATCCAATCATTGGAAAACCAAGTTGCAGTGTTGACTAGCCAAAGGGACAAACTTCAAGCAAATGATAGGAAGCAGACAACCACTGGTTCCATCGTATTTAGGAATGTTGAATCGACTACAGCCATTGTCAATTCGAAAATGTCATGATCAAGTTGTTTGCTCGTCATCCAGGTATGAATTTCGATATCATTTTCGTTTTGTGAATTGCTAGGATTAATATAATGGTTTGAATTTGGTTTTCAAATAGCTCTGTCTATCATTCAAAATGGCTCTGTCATAATGTTGTTCATCCTGTACATTGTTTTCTCTTTGCTAAAATTAAATGAAGTTTTGATTTGGATACACGATTTGCTCATGCCCAGTTTAGCAATTGACAGGTTTTCATTTGTTTTGATTCGTTTGTCTGTTGAGTCAACGAAATTAATGGTTTTCTTTCGTTTGGAACAGGAGGTTTTTGTGCTAAATTTAGAGCACGATCATGTCTTGATCTGGTATGATTTCGTTATTATATCGGATCTAATTTAGTTTTTACGCTGTGATTTTGGAACGACTTCGGGAGTTTGAATTGATGTGGTGTAATCTTCTAAATTAGGAATACAACTCTAATTGACTTTGATTTCGAAAGAACGACTATGTTTCGTATGAAAATGATATTCTCATTTAAGCCTGAACAAAAGCTATCTACGCCCGATTCACTCTTGTCTTGATTGGATTGATGTGTATTTTGAGTTAATACGATTGTTTTCGTGAGTTGGATTCGTATCATAGCTACTTCTCTGCTTGATTTTAATTTGCAAAATGAGTTGATTAAACCCAGATCGACAAATGTTATCTCTGTCAAATTCAGTTATAATTAATTTTGAAATGAACAATTTCATTCAATGTTAGTCGATTTGTTTGCCCCAAATAGCAATAACAAATGATCGAAAAAATCCTACAGATCTTGTCATCGATCGATTGATTCCATTATCATTCTGTTTTTAGTAATTGACACACCATCTTTGATTTGATGGATCGTTTGTTTATGTTGATACAGTTGTATCAAATATGAAAATGATCTTGTTGTTTTCGTATGGATTCAATCATGTTTCCTGTTGATGAGGCAGCATGAACGATTGCCTATGATGTGTTTAACTGTGTCGATTTCAATTTGATATGAAACGATTTCATTACTATTCGATACGATTTTGTATATCTAAATTAGTAACGAATTAAACAGAGTATAGCTATCTAGTTTATCATTTGATTTAGTTTGTTCAAATTGCATACAAGCGTCGATTTGAATAAGGATTTTAGCAATCAAATATCTTTTGATAGTTTGAATGTATTTTCAAAGATTTGAATTGATTTTAATGTTGATTCTGTGTCTGATTTAGACCAGCTACAGAATCGCAAGATTCTGTTGCTAGTCTATAGAATCAAATTTTTATCATTTTTATCAATAAAATATCCTCCTAACTTATCCATTTTTTACCCTTTTCAGGTACATCCAAATTGCATTGGGCATGCTCGATAGTCTAGGAGATATTTGTGTGATTTAGTTTTTATTTTAGGTTCCTAGTTTAGTCAGACTTGGGATATCTTTCCAGATTTTTTGTAAACAGTTTTGATAACCTCTACAAGGATGTTTTACCCTGTATAAGGTCTTTAAATACTTATTATTTTTTGTAATAAGGGGCATCCTCACTTGTGGGAGAACCAGGCTATGGATTTCTAATACAAACTGAGACAGGAGTTGATGTTTTGCTACAACTTTCACTTTCATAATATCAATCTTTTGTTTCAAGTTTATGCATGTCATTTGCAGTTGATTATAGACTACTTTAGCTATCATAGTCTATTGCAGAATGATATGATTTAATTAATGTGTTATCCATATCTGATTTCTTTCATTACTTAAAAAATACAGCAATTACTTTTGTTTCAGTTGATGAATCACAGATTTCACTTCTTCATTAATTGAATCATTTTGTACAAGTCTTTGCATACAGGTTTTTCTAACTGTGAAGATTTATAAATCATAAGATTGTTGTAATTTGTATGTCTTGTTTTTCCTGTAATCATATTTGAAGAGCACTGCAGCTTTTTGTTTACAAGGAGCGCCTAGATAATTCGATGCGGGTTTCCTCCCTCCGATCAGCTAAGACAATCATCATACATAGGACAAACCTGGAGCGTTTCTCTAGGTCAGTTTGTTATTTATTTTTTTGGTTAATTTGTTAGTATAATTTAAGTATTTAGTTAGATATATGTTTAGTTAGATTTGTAGTTAGAATCAGTATATTAGTTGTTTAGTTTAGTTAGTTTTTGTTTTATTTCTGTTCATAAAATTATAAAATCAACAAAACATATCTCTCTCTGTCTTAGGGCAGAATGCAAATGAGTTTTTCAGGTTTTCATTCAAATCTGTAAATTGTAGATATTGTACATTTTGTGAATAAGTTTTATTTCCATTAGTAGTTAGAGATTTAATTGGTTAGAGTTAGTATAGTATTAAATAGTAGATTGTATATATAGAATAGTTAGTTTTAGTTAGATTTATTTAGTTTGATAGTTAGTTTTAGTTAGATTAGTTTGTTAGTTTGTTTTAATAGTTAGTTTTAGTTAGATTAGTTAGTTTAGAGTAGTTTTTATTTTTGGTTTTCTTAGGACCTTAGATCGGCTAACGGAGCCGCTAAACCCGTCAGGGTGGTTCATCCCAAACGGCTTGGGTTATTAGACAACCCCGGACCGGTTCCACTCTCCCAGTTGACGAACAGTCAATTTCGCCCGTCAACAGGTACATAATCCAAGAAGGAGCACATAAATCTGGTAGAAACCATAAAGGAATTGCAAAAATATGTCCAAAGCTATATGACTGATAATGAAAGGCTTATGAAATCCAAGGAGCAACAAGATGACTTCAATTTCAAGTTGATGCAAAGCTTGGATAGAATAGAAAATAAAATGGATAAGGAGATAGAGTCAATTATATCAAGGAGTCGTAGGTCTCATGATGAGAAAAGAAGAGAAGAAAGAAATTATGGTAGGAATCAACTTCACTCGCAAAAGAATTCTTTCAGGAAAGCGTGTAGTAGCTCAAGTCCATCTCCTATCAGAAATCATAAGAGAAGAATTGGGGTGGATGATATACAAAGAGAAATGAAAAAGATCAAGCCTCTTACCTTTGACGACGGGCACAAAAAGGATGAGGATGAAGAGACACGACTACTGGGTATGAGGAAGTACTTCCAGCTGCATAATTACTCTGTGTAGGAAGAAGGGAGAATTTCCATCTATCAACTAAAAGAAAAATCATCAATGTGGTGGAATTAGTTCGTGTAAGTGCAACACATTGATGAGAACAAGGTTACTTGGAGGGAGTTTAAGAGATATTTTGAAAGGAAATACTTAACCAAGCACTACTATGACAGGAAAATGAAGGATTTCTTTGAACTCAAGCTTAGATATACGACAATAGACAAGTATGAAATAAAATTATTAGTATTGTTGAAATATGTCACATTCATCAAGGATGAACAAGTGGAGATTAAAAGTTACTTGAGTGGGTTTCCATCATTTATCAATGATAAGATACAATATGATGATGCCAAGAGATTGGAGGATACCATTAGGTATGCTAAATTTATTTATGATCAGAAAAAAGGAAGATCGACTTTCCAAAAGGCTTGGGAAGACAAGATTAAAAGAAAGGTGGAACAGAGGAAGAAAGGGACTAAGCCTCCATTTTTCATAAATACTACGCAAGTACATATATCTCCCAAGGAGTCTAGAATGATGAAGACAATGAATCAAAAGTCAAGGAAATAATCAATTCAATGTTGGAGTTGTGGCAGAGATCACATGCGCAGAGATTGCCCTCAAAGAGGTGATAAAGTGAAGACTACGTACAATGTACAACAAGATGCGACAGTTGAGGCCATGGGAAGAAATGTACCAAGGATTTACACAGCTCTGGATATCAATAAAACTGAGTTTCAGTGGCACATGATTGAAGTGGAAGGTAAAATTAATGACCAACCTATTGCTATTTTAATTGATTCAGGAGCTATTCATAGTTATCTAGATCCTAAGATGGTAGAGAGATTTCGATTTCCAAGAAGCAATCTTGGAAAGCCTTGGTCAGTGCAGTTAGTTACATGAACAAAAAGAAAGATTAATGAGATGGTTAAGGCATGTCCGATGGATATGAATGGACTGTGAAAAAAGGATGATTTGAACATTATGCCTTTGGGCTCGTATGCTTGCCTCAATGGTATGGATTGGTTGGATGAACACCATGTCCTCCTAGATTGTTATAATAAGGAATTCACTTGCTTTGATGAGGAAGGAAATTTAAGAACCGTTCAAAGAATTCCAAGAGTTGTAACTATCAGATAATTTTCATCCCTACAACATAAGAAAATATTAAAAAGGGGATGCCAAGTATTTGCAGTGCACATGGAGGAGGCACCTAAGGATAGAGTGCCAAATGTTGAAGATTTCATAGTACTAAATGAGTTTGAGGCTGTCTTTAGAGATATACTAGGGTTTCCATTGGAAAGAGATATCTATTTGTCTATAAATATGATGTGGGGCACAACTCCCATATCTAGGATGAGTATGCTAGAGTTAAAGGAGTCACAGATGCAACTTGAAGAGCTTCTAAAGAAGGGGTATATATGCCCAAGTGTGTCACCTTAGGGTTCCCCAGTATTGTTCATGAAGAACAAGAATGGTATGCTGATACTTTGTATCGACTTCAGATAGTTGAAAAGAGTAGCAATAAAGACAAGTATCCTTTTCCAAGGATAGATCACCTCTTTGATTAGTTGAGAGGTGCACAAATAGTTTCAAAGATTGATCTCATATATGGATATCACCAAGTGAGAATTAAATAAGAATACATTAAAAATATTTCCTTCAGGACGAGGTATGGACATTACAAGTTCACAATGGTTTCTTTCGGGTTTTCAAATGCACCAGTTGTCCTCATGTGTTTGATGAATGCAATTTTCAAAATTTACTTAGATAAGTTTGTCATTGTATTTTTGGATGACACAATTATTTACTCTAAGTATAAAGAAGAACAGGAGAGACATTTGAGGATGGTGCTACAAGTATTAAGGGAGCATTAGTTGTATGTAAAGTTGAGCAAGTGTTCATTTTACCAGCGACAGATTCATTATTTGGGTCATATCATTTCCAAGGAAGGAATAGTTGTGGATCCAGAAAACATAAGGGTCATTGAAGAATGGCCAACACCAAGAAATGTCATAGAGTTGAGGTCCTTTATGGGACTTGCAGGTTACTACAGAAGGTTTATTGAACGCTTCTTACAAATTGTGCACCCAATCACATCCTTGCATAAGAAAGGAGTGTGCTTTGATTGGATTCCGTATTATGAAAAGAGTTTTCATCACTTGAAGAGTTTGTTGATAAGTGCACCACTTTTGAGGATCACTGATCTAGATGAAGACTTCGTTGTCTGTACAAACACATGAAAATAAGGTCTTGGGGGAGTCCTTAGTCAGAATGGGCATGTGATATGTTATGAATTGAGAAAGCTAAAAGTGCGTGAAAGGATCTATGCTACTCATGATTTAGAATTGGCAGCCATAGTGCATGACTTGAAGATGTAGTAGGACTATCTCATGGGAAAAATAATTGAGTTGAGAAAAGACCATAGCAATTTGAAATATGTGTTTGGACAACCAAGTTTAAATGCCAGAAAAAACAGGTGGTTAGAATTCCCTAGTGAGTATGACTTCGACATAAAGCATATTCTAGGAAAAAAGAACAAGGTAGCTGACACACTTAATAGGAGGGTGCAAAAAAAACATGCTACACTTGTTATCATGTACAAATCAGATTTGATCAACATAATTTTATAAGTTTCCAGATCAGATCCATGTTATGTCGACATAAAGGAGAGATTAAAGTAGGGCATGTCACAACAAATTGAAGGTTATGAGCTAAAGGAGGATGGAATTCTCAATTATAGATGCAGAGTCTATGTGCCAAATGATCAAGATATGAAGAGTATGATATTATCAGAGATGCATAAGGTTCCTTATGATGGACATCTGGGCTACCATAAGATAATTGTCGCAGTAAAAAAAAATACTATTGGTGTTGGACCTTGACCAAGTTTTGAGGATTCTTGGTCATGTTTGACCTAATTTTTGGACTTCGACAGGTTGTCGAAGGTGGAGTGCAAGATGAAGCAGAGATCGCGGGATCTCGGCCCCTTTTAGGGTCCTTTTTTGGATTTGAGATTATGTAATGGGTATGGGATGTCGACCCATGGGTTTACCCATGCTTAGGCCTATTTTGTAAAGTATAAATAGATGTCTAGGTGATGTAAGGAGGGGCATCTATGTGATGTTATACTGATGAGCTAAGTTCAAGTGTGGATTGTAGATGCTTTGTGCATATTGTGTGAGACTTGTAGAGATAAGTGCAAGTGGTTGTAACAGACTGTGGAAGGCTTTGTGTTGTAACACAAGGAAGGAGGATCTAGTGAGGTGCGTAGATATTATGTCCTCTACGGGGTGGGACATGGATTCTATATGCCTGTAAGACGCTTGACCAAAGATAATAAAAAAAAGAAGAGTTGGTGGATGTAGCCCCAAGGTGGGGGTGAACCACGTACATGTTGCGTTTCTCTTCTTTGTGTGATGTATTGATGTGTTTATGTGTTTACTTGCTTAGTGCTTTAAAATACATGAATGATAGATAGATCTGCTGATGTTGAGTGCTTAATGATATGGATGGATGTTAGATAAGACTTTTGAGTATGTTCTTAGTGCTTAAATACCTTAGATTTGAATGAATATTGTGATGTGTTGTAATTAGGGTGTAACCACTAGTACATATTGTAAAAATTCCAACGTTTTATTTGCGGCGTTATGGACAAAATTGTCCATATTGTCGCAAAATAGAGGAAATTTAAAAAAAAAAAATCATATTGCCCGATAACATCGGTCTTGCCACGTTAATGTCTCTCTTGCCACGTTGACGTCTCTGTTTCCACGTTTTCCACCAGAACATCTCTCTTGCCACGTTTTTGACATAGACGTCATTCTTGCCACATTTGTGAAGATTGATAGACGTTAACGTCATTCTTGCCACAACATATAGTCATTTATATGTTGTAACAATGAATTATCTATAATAGATAGATCAGATTATCAGTGTTTCCCATATTCGACTAGACAAGTTAGGAACATTACATCATCTTATTGCAGGTTATCTATAGTTTGGGAGGAGGAGCGATTTGACTAAGAGGCTCTTGGATTTGTTCTAAGGGGGGCGATTTACCTTTCTCTGCAGGGTTGTGGCACTAGGAGGTTTGTTGGGATTTATGGAGGGTTGAACCCTCTTTTTGATGAGCAGTGAGACCATTGTGAGGGAGTCGTGAAGTTTGGAGTAGGTTGTGTGGCCCTTGAGTAGGCTGCATGGGATAGAGGAGGGCCACGGGCCCCTTATTGCTGAGCAGAGAGGGTTTGAGAGGGTCGTAGGCCCATCTGGTTGAAGCTGTGGGGTTTGGTGAGGATCGCGAGTCCATTTTCCAAGTCGTGAGGGTAAGAAGAAAGGTCGTGGGGCCTCTTGCAGATTCGTGGAGGCTTTGGAGGAGGGCCGCAGCCCTGTTCTGTGCATTTGGGGGATCGAAGGAGACTTGGGGAGCTTGGAGCAGCTTGGAAACACTTGTTGGGGAGACAGTGGCATTATCCAGGTTTCGTTTGAGTTTTGCGGTATTTTTGATGATGTATTACAGTGGTTGTAGCAACCAATAGTTGTTTATTCTTGTTGTGTATCATATTCCATGCATAATAAAATGCCAAAGTTGTGTCTTCAGTCTTATGTGTAATTCGATGGTATGAAATATGTTTGATGAAATGCCCACCAGAAAAATACATGCACATTGTTTGTAGAAAGCACTCAATCAACATAATAACATATGTAATGCAAAACATTTGACAAAGGCATACAACCAGAACAATAAAATTGACATCAAACACAATATGCTAGCACAAATATATTGGGGGATATTATATAGTTGGCAGAGTCTCAAGCTACTATAGAATTTAGACAATGGAATTACAGAATCGACCACAAAATATAAACCTTACAAGCAATTGATTTGATGTATTTAGACATAATTAAAAAAAAAAAAAAATCTTCGTCTTTAAACATTTGAAAAGGAAAATAGAAGCTTTACGCTTTGTTGACTTACGAGATGGCATTGGTCACCCCACTTTGCATTGCTATCAAAATTGTGCATAGTTAACAACATACATACCTTTTATAATAAATCAAGCTCTAAACATGCAATAATTCCATTTTAATTTAATCTATAAATCTCACTCCCACAGTAAATTTTACACAAATATATCAATATATCAATCTCTTTACTCAAACGTTGTCACTTCCTCCTCCTTATTTTCCCAGAGTTTTGTTTCTTAGAAAAATACATCTAATCAAGAATTTACTACGATTACAGTGTATTGTACCTAGACAAAGGACGAACCACCAAGATCACGCATATCACAGATCCAATAGTATGGGTGAGCATCATCAAGGCTGTTGTCACTTACTTTTAGATTTCCAAAAGAAGCCTTTACACCAAAGGTGGATGGAAAGACCTGGAAAAAACATAAAACTCAGGACAAAGAGTGTTATAACTAAATGGAATTCTCTGCAAGGAGAAACTTTGATGGTACTTTTGGTATACCTTTATATCAGCATGTAAGTTATCTTGATACAAAGTAGCAAGATGGGTTTCATTTTCATTGTTCAGAACAAACTGTGCTCATGCCATACTCAGGACTCGCGAGAAAATCACTCTATCTTTTCCTTTTCCAAGAAGCCCTTTCACAATAGAGTCCTTCCGTTTGATAATTGCATTTGACTCTTCTTTACTGTTCTTTTCACCAGTTTCTTGCTTGATAATTGTCGTGAGTGTATCAGTTTGTTTTTCATCAATATATTTTTCCATGTCTTCAATGTTTATAGCATTCAAAAAATTCAATAATGCCAGAATTGTTGGCCTATTAAAGTAAAAGGAGAGTGTAGCTACTAAAAGCATTACCTGTGCAAGACATTTGTGATGTATACATTATCAAATTAGACATGTGTTATGTATATAATGTGCCAGTAACATGAATGGCTAACACAAATACCAAACCTGCATGACTGAAAGTGAAACATAAAATTAGAGAAATAATGTATAACCTACTTGCCCCTTGGCAGGGCGTTGGTGAAAATATCTGCTACCTGCTCATCATTTTGAATATATTGAAGCTGAACTGCCCCACGTTGAACCCAGTCTCTGATGAAATTATATCTGATCTCAATATGCTTCGACCTGTCATGAAACATTGGATTCTCAGATAGTTTAATACAAATCTGATTATCGCAGTGAATGATTGTCGGACTCAACTCACGACCAAATAACCCAACCAAAAACTTACGAAGCTATATGGCCTCAAAACTGGCTTGACTGGTTGCCATGTACTCTACCTCGGTCCAACTCAAAGCTACTGACCTTAGTTTCCAGCTGAACCAGGAAACATCTCCCAACCCCAACCCAAAACAACACCTTAAGGTGCTCTCCCTGCCAATGGCACATCCTGCCCGGTCTGAGTCTATGTAGCCAACCAAACTCAACCCATCTCCTCTGACATAGTCCAATATGAAATCCATTGATTCTGAAATGTACCTCAGGACATGTTTTACCCCAATCCAGTGAACACTCCTAGGCCCCACCATGTACTGGTTGAGAGTGTTCACGAAAAAACAAATATTTGGTCTATTGTTGACCAAATACATCCAGGACCCAATCAACTGCTTGTATCTCATAGCATCCTCCAACTGGGAATCTAAAGCGCTAAGCTTCTTCTAGTTGGTGACCACAGGTGTAGACATGGGCCTATATTCCTCCATCTGAAATCTGCTCAATATGTCTGCAACATACTTCCCTTGTCCCAGAAATATATGAACCACCTCCGACCAAACCTCCATGCCCAGGAAATAGTGCATCAACCCGATGTCCTTCATCTCAAACTCTGATGTAAGGCCCTGCTTTCAATCAACTATGAGATGCTCCGCTCCCGTTATGAACAAATCATCCACATATAGTATGAGAATGAGTGTATCCTCACCTCGTATAATATAGTAGAGGTTAGGATTTTCCTCACTCTTCTCAAACCCCATCTGAAGCAATTAAGCATCTATCCTCGAATACCAATCTCTTGGAGCTTGCTTCAGACCATAAAGTGCCTTTCTTAGAAGAAACACATGGGACTTTCTCCCCAACACCTCAAACCCCTGTGGTTGTTCTATGTACACCTCCTCCTCTATAAATCCATTCAGAAAAGCAGTCTTTACATCCATTTGATGTATCCTCCAACCCATCTCTATTGCAATGTCAATAATACTCCAGATATAAGTGTATCTTGCAACTGGAGATATATTTAGCACATTATGTAATTGAACAATAGCGGGAGAATATTAGGTTGAAGAAGATGATTGTTTAGCTAGAGGTTTCCCTAAATCATGAACCGTTGTTCACACCCCCTTGCCATTGAGAGGGTTGGCTAGAGCTTGGGTGTTGACATTCATCTATTTAATGTAGACTCATAGCTCTTCTATGGGTTTCTCTCACTGCTACATGATTCCCATCCACTACAACATTGTAGTGTATACGGTGAGACTCTCCTTCATGGCTTTCCACAACTACTTCTTAATACTTTGTCCTTCATAAAGAAGAGGAACCACCATATACATCAAGCCCCATAATTGTTGATTCTCTTGGTTCTCTTCAGTCTCCAAGTTTGCCTGCAATAATGGAGTTTGCTAGTGCAATTGTCTCCACAAAGAACAAACCACATCTATTTCCTCTGTAGGACACCTATTTCCATTCTAGTCAGAGGTTCTCCGATTAAAACGAAACCAACTCCAATTCCTATTCCAAATTCTACCTCACTTGTAATTAGAGATTCGTGTCTATGGTCATCAGATGAGAAAAGGTGGTAAGAAAGGAGGACCAGGGAAGATTTAGAAGGGGAAGAAGGGAGATTCAGGGTCTTCTATCTAGGAGAAGAAAGACTTGAGACATGTGAAGTGTTTCAAGTGACAAAAGATGGGCCACTATTCTTCTTAGTGTCCCGGGAAGAAGGGAAAGGGTAGTCAACAACAACAATTTGTAGGGAGTGCAAAAGCTTATGTAAGAGTGGATGAGTTAGCATCCAGTGTTGTGAAAACCTTCTCCATGGGTTTGTGCCTTTCCATTAACACCATTTCTGGTGTAGGGTCGTATGTGGACAATTAAGCATATAAGCACATGACCTTTAACAAGAAGGCATTCGACAAACTTCAAGACATAGGGGGCATATATGCAGGGGGGACTTGGTGATGATGCCACATATCTAGTGACTAGGATGGGTTTAGTGTCATTCTGCATGCAATCAAGTGGTGTTGTTGATATTGATGATGTCTTATATGTTCTTGGTTTAATGAAGAATCTTATTTTAGTTTCAACCATGATAGATATTAGATCTGTGTCTGAGTTGACGATCAAGTTATCAGAGATTGCAGCAAGGATATTGGTTGAGTTTTGGCCAGAGGTATACAAGAGGGTGGCCTTTACAGGTTGCTAATGAGATATTGATTCCCTAATTTTAAACCATTTGACAAAGAAATTTTCTTTTGTGCAATCTATACAATTGGTATCAACTCAAGAATGGAACTGGAAATCATGCAATAAATGCTCAAATGATGTAACTCAACCAGGAGAAAACCTGAAGACATAGCTGGAGCATTTTTCACAACAACAGAAGCTGACTTCATCAAGTCTTTTGAGATATGTCACTTTTATCCTCACAGACTAACCAACTAGATGTTGCATAGTACAGAATAACCACATACCTGGCAGTTTTAGCTATGCTTCATGAGTTCATGATACAATCAAGGATTCTAGATGTTTCCAAGTATAGAGAAAGTCAAATATTTCTCCATTTTTATGTTGTGTTTTGAACTTTAAAATCCCTCCAAGACGCATGCACAGGAAATATAAACATTTTCTATCCCAGCCCCATTAAACCAAGGCATACAAGAAAGGGGATTTGTTATTTTTTATTTGTTCAAAAGGGGGTTACCAGTAGTGTCTGGATGAACATAGACCATTCTTAAAATGATGGAAACAGTTAGCATCTCTCACAATAATTTCTTGTGCAGTGATCATGGAGATAAATTTGAAGGCAATATGGAAATTGCCACATACACAAAGGTTTTTAATAATTTGGATAGTTGTCCCAGAGGGTGTGTTCATTAGACCAAAATCAAGAGCCAACTTTTCACTGTGGTGAGAGAGAACATCTTTCTTGTATTCCTCTCCCACATCATGCAACAGAGCAAATTTTTTGTCTGGTACATACCCTACCTCCTTCATCCTCACAGCTAGTGTCTCTAAAGTTGCATAGATCTCATCCATTTGTGGGTGTGATCTGTCTTCTGCAATGAAAGTGTGCACTCTCTTATTGATGTTGATCCAGCTACATCCTGACTGCTTCTTTATTCCCCTATCTTTCATCATTTTTCTCACTCTTGATACATCATTCCATCTGCCAGCAGAAGCATACATGTTTGCCAACACCACATATGGTGCATCATTTGATGGTTCCAACTTAAAAAGTTGTTCTGCCACACGGTTCCCTAACTCTATATTGCTATGGCTTCTACAGGCACCAAGCAATGTAGCCCATCCAATGGCATCTGGTTCAAAAGGCATGTTTTGGATAAATTTCTCAGCCTCTTCAAGATCTTTAGCATGGCCAAGAATGTCAAACATATAGGAACAATGGTCCTTACTTGGTGTAATGCAATGATCTCAACTCATGGATTCAAAATAGTATATACCCTCATCCACTAGACCTGCAAGACTACATGCAAAGAGAACATAAATGAATGTGACGAGGCTTGGCTTTATGCCTTCCTTTAGCATTTCTTCAAAGAGACGAAGAGCCTCCATGCCATAGCCATGCTGGGCATAACCTGCAATCATGGCATTACAAGTCACTGAATCTTGTTTAGGCATTTTGTTAAACATGTGGCGTGCATCCTCTATGCTTCCACATTTGGCATACAATGTAACTAGAGTGTTGCCAACAGAGACATTTGATGCAAACTCAGTTCTGATGATGACAGAATGGATTTGCTTCCCCTGGTCACAGGCTGCAAGGCCACCACATGCACTTAGCACATAGACAAAAATACATTCATCTGGCTTCATGCCTCCACACAACATTTGAGAAAACAACTTCAGAGCTTCATCACAGTAATCATTCTGAGAATCAACTGACCTTGGTAATTTTTTATTAACTGTAGAAATAAAATACTCAGTATTCACGAGTAAAACCAGGATATTACATATGGTCTCAACATGATTATAGGATTTTTGCAGTCCATCTTAGGTACTTGCATAGGATTGTATCATGTATGACACAAATTTTCTTGTTTGAACCTTCAATGGGTTCTTTCCTCGCTCCTTGTTGAGAAGCTGACTAAAGACAAAAACTATCTATATAGTAAGTCACACTTGTATTATTGTCATACTTCTTGACGATATGATTGAATCCATATCATAAATTGTGTTAATATTATGAAATTAACTATTAAATTGATTTATTGTTCTCTTCAATCATTTCCATCCTCACTTCAATTATGTTAAGATTATGAATTTAACTATTAAATTGATTGATTGTTCTCTTCAACCATTTCCATCCTCGCTCAAACCCATGGCCAAGATAATAAGTTATTTGTAGTAGTGCCCTATAGCTATGACATTCATCTTTGTATCATGTTTTTAAGATGTCGATGAGGGACATAAGCACACAATAAGTGAGTTGTACTTTGTAAAACTGTCAAGCCTTCGATAACTTAAGTAGAGGATGTACCTAGGGTGGAAGCTGCATTAAAAGACATTATTCTTATGCAAATCATGTGGCTCTCCCTTGAGATCATATTAGCAATATATTTTTTAACAGTAACTATTTAATTATATTATAAAAATACTGTTGCAACCATTCTCATTAAGCATTCTTACAGACCAGAGCCAGATAAAGTTGTATTGTTTCCAGAGATAATAGAAGGATATCCTCTAATATAAAAAGAAAATATAATAACACTACCCTACTTAATAGACTACAGATATATATTCTAACAAACTGTTGTAATAATAAAAGTATTCGGTAAAACACGTAAAAACAAGCAGATTTCAAGGCCCATTGAGGGTGTCCTCATTAGGTTCCACATGGGTGCCTAGGATGATACTTTCACCCACAGAAGGGGTAGGAGTAGTTGAGGCATTAGTATTTGTTGTAGCTAGGAGCAGGAAGAAGATTCAGGTGGGTCGAGAGGCATTCCACAGTGTCAGAAAGACTATCCAAAATGATTGATTATTCAAACTACTTACCTCCTAGGATGATCAATGTTGCTTTGGATTCCTCCTCGCAGTCTCAAATAGCCAGGTGGTGCTTTTGGCGAGCCAAATTCTCCATTATTTTGGCTTGTTCAATGGCCTTCTTCCACTTCTCCCACTCTTGTGCCAAACCGTTGGTCATTTCCTTGAGCTCCTCAATTTCTCATACACAATGGCAGAGACCATATCTCAAGTCTCTCCTCACACAAGCAACAACAATAGAATTCATGAGCCATGTTGTCCCTACTGTGATTTCTGGTTATCTACCTCATGTGGTCCCAAAGAGATTGTATATGCACTGAGGGGGGTCAAAGACCATGATGGGCAGTGACCTCTTCTCATTGTCCAAACAATTTAGACCAAAAACCAAATGTAAACAATGAAATTCGTGAGCCATGTTGCCTTTACTATTCTTTCTAGTTATCTGTCCCACGTGGTTCCAAAGACACTGTATATGCACTGAGGAAAATCAAAGACTGTGATTGGCAGTGGCCTCTTCTCATTGTCCAAACAATTTAGACCAAAAACCAAATGTAGAGGAATGGTCTTACTGTTATTGATTTTGACCTTTATATTGGGTGCCTTCACTAATTTGCAAGCTATACAGGACAACAGTTAACTATTAATTCCATGGCTAGATGTTGGATTTGCATGTAGGAGGATCTTTTAGAGATTGATTTTTCTTTGAGGTTTCAATGTATGGTCAGGGAAGGGGGGTGCACTCAAATGGGAGTATTTAATACTCCCTCTCCACCACATGCACACAGGACATGACATGCATAGGGAGGATCCCTGCCTTATCAACTTTTGGAGGTGACAAAACCATGTTTATGGGACCATTATCACATGATTGGGTGAGGGGATGCTCTTGTCCCCCTTGCCTCCCTCAAAGCACATTCTCCTTTGCTCAATGGTGTCCCCTTATTTTCCATTTTGTTTGCAATTGTGTTGAGGTCACATAGAACCTAGAAGTAGGAGATAGAATTCATAGTCGAGGTGAGGGAAAGAATCCTCTAGATGATTCATGTTAATCTTGAATCTATCAGGGGGGTTCCATTCGGAAGGGATTTGATGATGATTGATGAATCCCCAATGGTATTTTCCTCTTGAATTCCATAATCTGTTAGTGTCATGACCATTTCAAGAGCAGCCAGTGCCTCTGCTTGATTGTTGGAGGTGAATCCAGGACCCCATATTAATTCTACAGCTTGATTTCCATCTGGATCAAGGAGGATCCCTGGTGCAACTGCTACTCCAAGGATATCAGATCAACAGTATTAAGGGGACATTTCCCTAGTTTTTTCTCTCTACAGATCAATGTATCAATTGCTAGGCTCAACACTCGCTAATTGTTTTTTGCATTGTAGAGAAATGCCATTTTGGACTTGCATGATCTGGTCAAACAAGAAAAGAAGGCCATAAATGAAATTTCTCCCAATGCACAACATAGAACTCTCCCGAGAAAAGGGGGGTTGAGGGAAATGAGAGTCAAATAATGATATCATCCTTTGCACGAATTTGCACAACACCTAGTTGTTGCAGCAGTGTAGGGTAGAAACTCTGGGCTAATGGCCCTTCTAATTGTGTTCAATAGACCCATGCATGAGTGTATGAGTGTGGATGTGATTGTATATTAGGATAGGACCATATCATTTTTTCTTTGTTTCTCTGTTAATTCACTAGGGCTAAACTTTAACCTTCTGCATTTTTTGTGTAGGGCATGGGAGAGGTTGTCTTCCCCATTTTCACTATACTCATGGTTAGCATAAGAGAAGTGAGCAATAAATTACCATGAGTGACATCAAAGACAAATTTATGCCCCTTCTGATCAACCAGCAGGCACTGACTATAACAAGTTGGTCAGTGCCCTTCCGAGCCATAGCTTCTATAACAACATTCATATCCCTACTTGAATGTTCACCTCAATTATCTACCCACACCAGGGGGGTGGGAAAGATGGATTGATTTAAATCTTACAAGTCAACTTTTGTTATCATGTCATATTTGAAATCTCAATTGTGTTGGACATTACACTCTAACAAGTTAAAAATTACTCTGGAAAACTAAAAAATTATAGTCATGTTTGCTTAGCAATTGGATTACCTTATGGTCCTAAACGATCTATTTCTATGTCACTAGAAATGAGAAGAAGGAAACCAAATAGAAACTGACAATGAAAATGAAAACAAAGACTAGATGGTTTTGGATTACGATGCCCCCCACACTCTGTATACATATGTGCAAAATAGATAATCAAGTGAATCCAAATCTACTCAAGAATCAAATCCACAATATGTTATGTATTAATGTTAGAAATTAATGTTAGACTACATTAAATAGATGAATGTCGACACCCAAGCTCTATGACATTTTGTGGTATATAGTGTGATCTTTGTAGTTTGAAAGGAATTATTATTGAAGTTTACCATACATGGGCATCGCAAACTACCATATATTTTTCCTTAAATTTATTTATTTTTTATTATGTAAAATTTCTTATTCAACTCCCTCATTTTTCCCCTGTCTGAGTCAACTCTTACTCTTTTGCCTTGTTGGGTGTATCTCCATGTCAAATCTGTTGACTTTGATATTTTTCTTAGTAAGATGAGCTTTAGAGATGATCAATGTTGGTTGTGTTCATACATCTTCTGATGGACTTGTAATGTCTGCAGGATCTTGTGCCAAAGTGATGCGATTTGAAGAGAATACAATATGCAACCACTGATTAGACCTGGTTATCTAGGACTCTTTTGTGTTCTTTGTAGCAATTGACTACCAAATTTTGAACTCTTTTTTATTTCCCTTACCAAGTTTGCAATGATTGTTTAAACTTATTGTCATTTTGACACATTGAAGTCATCCAACTATTTTAGGTGGATGGATTCTAGCTAGACAGGTTTTGAATGATCTACATCCCAAGATTGAGCCCAAATTGACAGGTTTGGCCAATTGTACAACATGAGCTGGAATCCATGTTGAAAGTATCATCTGACCTACATCTTTCCTCAAATTTTCTATCCATATGTGCTAGACACATGGTTCTCTGCTAGTCTCTTTCATTTCTCAGTAATGCGTTGGCTTGAAGATACAATTGATATGAAGACCTTTTATCCAACATCCCTGCTTGAAATAGGACATGATATTCTTTTATTCTGGGTAGCTCGCATGGTAATGCTAGGAATGAAGCTTACAGGAGAAGTTCCTTTTAAGAAGGTACATTAAAGAAACAAATTTTGGCTTATTGAATTCATGACATGTTCTAGGAATCATTAGAAGGCTTTTTGTTGATGCCTATTGAAAAAATGCTATATATTAAAGACCTAGGGATTTTGCTTATACTCCTTAGGAATCAGTACTCTGCATCACATTTGACAAAAGAATAAGATAGAGCTAATAGGTTCTATATGGTGGGTTAATAATTGTTTTCCCACTGACCAGATATTATCATATTGTCTATTGGTTTCAAAGAAAGCTGCTCACTTCCTTTTCCTTGTGATCCTTTGTCCTCTGCATCTTACACTAAAATTGTTTTGTTATTTCATTTGACTGACTGTCTCTATCCTCCTCCTCACACTTGTGGAACAATGGTTGCATTGTTGCATTGCCCCAGTTTCTGATTGTAAAAAGATGAAGTGTGAATAGTGTTTCTCTAGGAGAGGTTCTAAGAGACAGTTGTAGGATGGATTTGTACTCATAAGGGTTTCTCTGACATCATCAAGAGAACCATTTTTCAAGATGGGTTTGGGGAAAAACCCGAGTCTTCTCCTTTATGTCACACAATTGGAAAGGACATTTAATACTCTAGAGGTGTTGAGTCTAGTTCTGATCTAAAACTTGTCATGGTGCCTTCCCCTTCACTATACACACTACCCATTTACCAAGAAGAGTTTCTCCTTGTGCTCTTCTGTCTGGAAGCCCCAAACCCCCTTGATTACTTGTTAATCTGCATATGTCGCATGCTACTAATGAGAGCCCTTTCCCCCCCCAGAGCTTTCCCCAAAGAAAGCTTATGAGAATGCACTCCAACCATTTGTACATTGCTTGACAAGGGAACAAGCATGATGGATATCAATGATCATAACCTTTCTCGCAAGATGAAGATTGAGGTGGCTTTAAAATTCGAGCTTCTTTTCAAACTTGGCCATGATCCATCACTATTGATCCACAGGAGAAATCTGCACACCAAAAGGGATTCCCAAATACCAGATGATCTCTACTAGCTTAATAAGCTTCCACTCCTTTGTTTAACCAAGGAGGTCGATATTCAAAAGTATTCCTCACCTCATTATTTCTTCATGCTTTAGAGGTTTGTTTACATGCTTGTAGTGAACAACCTTCAGTGGATGATTGAAATCCATGTTTTCAACATTGGATAGCACAACAAAAAGTATGGTGTTTTCCGGAGGTAGGGAGTACTATTCTTGAATAGGTTGTGAAATATTTCTTTGTTCAAAGAGTGAACTATTTTTTTCTTTTCTCTTTTCCATTTCTGGACCATGCTTTTTGGACACATCATTGTAGTGAGGACAATGGACTATCTTCTTTTGTGAGCATAAATTTTAAATTTTAGTTTTTGGCCCCATCTAGCCTCTATAAATTATTACAAATGGAGTCATTTTGATACAATGAGATACATCTCCTTATAAAGCATACATTAGGTAGTTATTCTATGTAATTGACCTATCTACTTCAATACCTAATGACCACTTATAGCTAGTACTTCTTTATTATAGTCATTTAATAATAACATGGCTTCATTACATTTGAACCGAGTATTGGAGTGATAATACTCAAACACCCCCTTTAACATGATAAAATTGTTTTTAGGTATCACCCTCCTCTTCATCAAAGATCTAGGATTTTACAAGGATGATTGCAATGATAATATAAGAATATACTATTTTATTTTTCAGTTGCTCATGTTTCTAGATCATATGATTTGTTCTGGTGCTTCATTGAACTATCGTATCCTCCATTTGAAGGCACAATTCGTATCCACCTAATCAATCATCTTACCATCTCATTATATCAAAGCAGGAATCCAACTAAGCAAACATCTTTCCATCTCTTCTAACTAAAGAAGGGTTCCACCTAAGCAGAATATTTTTCCATCTCTTTTTAATGAAATAGGGATGGATTCAACTTGACTGGTGGAGTAATCGACTCATATACCTTGTTAGAAATTTGAGTTGTTGATTAAAAAAGTTGCTTTTCCATGTTTGGAAGTAATCATCTTCTTCCATATTCTTGTTTAACAAACTATAGGTTAGACCAATAATTTATCTTCATATTCACTAGACCTATCAATAGATTATGGACACAACTTGTGGTTTGGGCACGATAATTTTTGTGTGCAATATTCAACGATTTTAAAAAATTTTGTTGAACCTAATATAAGGCGTGTGCCAAAAATATGTGTTTACTTCATGAAAAATAATTTCAAGAAGTAAATATTGCTCCTCTTTAATTCGTATCTGACTCCTTAATTCCTATATGACTCTTCCTTAATTTTGCAACTAGCATATTCCATCTTGCTTCTCTTTCCCCTTCTAACTTCAAGTATTGAGCCGATTTCCATCCTTGAGACCAGATAGTATTTGTATCATTATCTTCTACTTGATTTAAGGAGAACAATCCTTTGTTATGAAGATCAACTAAGTCATCTGGAGATGGTATAACAACATTTCCACATCCCACTGTAGAATCAACACCCAAACTCACTTATGTCTCATTTCCTACCTTCCATGATAGATTGTTACCAATAATAGGAAAAGCTAGAACCATATCCTTCCACCGATTAGACACTTTTTTATGATTTTCACGGCATTTCTTTTCCAATCCATAAATGTTCCTGGAGCTATATACTTCTGTTCTATCACTTGCTTCCAGAAACTGTCTTTTGCCAATAGATTCCATAGGATTTTTGTTCCCAGTGATTCCCCAAATAGGTTAATATGATGAAGTCCCCAACCACCCATATCTTTTGTCTTGGCTATATCTATCCATTTATCCAGATGAATCCTTGGATTATCATGTCTCCCTCCCCATAGGAAATTGAAACATACTTTCCTAGATCTTTCTAGAACTCCTTTTGGAATGAATGCTAATATACAGGAATTGTTCCAAGACAGATTTAGCCAATGTTAATATTCCTCCCCTTGGAAGCCATCTATTGCTCCAATTAATAATTTTATTCTCATTCCTAATTTCAATCAACCACCCCCAGGGTTTTTTTCCATAGCTGTCAAGTTTTATGATGAAACCCAAGTACTTTAAAAAGTTCCTGGTGACCAATGGCCAAGGCCTTGCACTTAGTGTTTTCTTTCTCTCTGGTACCTAGATCCTGCTGCTCAGCCTTTTTAGCATCTATGAGTGTTCTAGATAGTCCCATAATCTATTGACGGTTGGTTGTACTCTGGTGCCTTTGTCTTTTTTCTTGGTCATTAATAAAATTATCTTATTATCTGAGATTATCTCTGAAACAAGATAATAGAATACATTGGAAGGTACCTCTGTCTTGTCTAGTTTAATATTTAGTTGTGCAGATTCTCTTCTCTATGAGATGTATAGGTGGTGGTGACTTCCTTGCAGTGGATGCCAAAAATGCATAGTATTTTGGAAACTTGTTTGTTGCCTAACATGTTGCTTCAATGCATATTGAGTTGAAACTTTTAATGAGCAAATCTTTAAGATATTACACTTACAATCAGAAGTATGCATTAATGAATGAATCTATATTTTGTTAATAAACCAATTACTTATTTTGAGTGAAGTCATGCACCACTTATGATACATTATTGTAAATTATATTATGGTGTTCAAAGATGCTCATAAGAAGGGAGAGAAAGAAAATGAGAAGGATAAAGTAAAAATCCTTGATAGTGCAAACAACAAACTTAGACAACCTCTTGCAACGACTTCCAGGTTGTGTTAGTCGTGACCTTATTGACCAGTTGACAGTAAGTGACATGCTTATTATTAGATATTTCTATTGAGGTTTCTGGTGAGACATGAAACCCTATGAATATGGGAGTGCTATATTATGATTTTTGTTGCAGGTAGCCTTTTGTTATCTGAATTCAAAAAGTAACCGTAAAAATCTTGTGAGAACATTATTCAATGTACCTCGGACATCCTTAGAATTATTGCCTTATTATTGAAGAATGGTGGCAACATTGTCGACTTGCATGAAAGATGTAGCTTCAATGCTTCTGCAGCTGCTAGAAGAGGAGTTCAATTTCTTAATAAATAAAAAAGTACCTTTCTTTTCATTGTACGTTTTTGGCATGATTGATTGATACCATGTGCTACAATTATGAATCATCTATCATAAATTTTGTTTTGAATGTTCATAATTACCTTGCCATAAAAGACCATCCTCTCTTTCTAGTGATCTACAGATTATTCTCCCCTTTGGTGGTTTGTGTTTTTAGATATTTCTTGTATTATTAATTAATGGCATTAAGGGAAGCTATGTGGTTATGGCCTTCTGTTTCGGTATTGTCAATGACTTTTTTGAAAACATTACATGGTACTTCCTGTATTTTGGTCTTTTGTTATATTGAGATAAAGTCTGTTTCTTTGTTAGACATGCCATTGTCATCTTATGCTATTAAGTTTTAACCGTTAAGTGTATATGTTAATCATATTTTTGTGCAGGATCAAATGAACATTGAAACAAAGATAAAAAATATAAGGTTCATTGGGGAAATAGCAAAGTTCAAAATTGCCCTGGCAAGTTTTGTATTTACCAGATTGAACGTGAGCTTTAATGCCATTCTTTTGGGCAACATTTCCCTATCACAGGATTTCATTCCACTTTTTATGTTGTAGACAATAACATCTCCATGAGTCCATAGACTGTGAGCCTTATCACGCTTTTTCACAATAATTATCCTGAGGCAGGAAACTCTTCAAAGGAACTGCCACAACTGAGTTTATTGAGTTCTGATATTTTGGCCATCAAACATGTGTTATGGGCTCTTAAACGAACAAATGTTTGCTATCAAAAAGATATTTCAGGAGATCCAACTTCTAATTGTAACATTGTCTCCTAAGATGATATATATGTACCAAAACATACTTGTGCACCAAAGCTGCAAATGGTTCGACATCTAGAGAAGCTAAGAGCTGCAAAATTGATAAGAATGTTGTTGATATGAAAAACCTTTTTTCTGTAGTATGTTTGGGCCATGGTTGATAATATTTGTTCCACTTCAAGATATTGTGATATACTATCCAAGTGAGCTTTAAGCCTTATTTAGGAAAATATTTAAATTTTTCTATTTAATATTTTTTTACGTCCAGTTGTTCATAAGGTCTTTATCTAATATCATAAATTTAATATTGAGAACTATAAAAGAAGATAGTAAAAGAAATGAAAATCCTCTAATTGAAGCAATGTTTGAGGTCATTGTACTCAATTTTGTGGTTGTTGTCTTTTTCAAGTGCCATAGTGCCTTGACGGGAAATAATCTTAGCGAGTTAGTAAAGTTCTTAACAAGTTAACCTTAGACTGGTTTCAATGATTTCTGAGGCCTATTTCAGTGATTTTTGAGGCCTATTTCAGTGATTCTTGAGGCCTATTTCAGTGATTTCTGAGGTTGATTTCTGTAAGGTCTTATTGAGGTGGTATTTCAAATATCGAGGCCAGGGTATATCTAACGCCCTCGATTTCAAGGATTTTGGAACACCATAGTTCTTATATTGGGAACAAGCTTAGTTCCAGAGGCCATTTTCAAATTTAGAAAACCCCATTTCAATTTCATAGTCCTGATTTGGTCTCCGAGGCTTTCTTTTTATGTGCCCCAATTTCAAATTTCTGAGGCCTGGCTTCAGATCCTAATGGATGATTTTGAAACTCAGGATATTTAGTCGAATTCTGAGGTCGAGTTTGAAATCAGTGAGGCCATTGTTTGATTTCTGAAGCTTCTTTTGGAATATTTGAGGCAAGTTTGAGAACAAATAGTTTGTTGAAAATAGTTGTTCTATAGAGCAGAGATTAAAGATGAAACATTTGTTCTGAAACTATTTTTTTGTATCTCAGTGAAGGGAGAAGGGTTCTTGTAACATTCTATTCTTCTTTGTAGGTTATTACATTACCTGGTCTACATATTTGTGGTACCTGTCACCTATCAAATCTGCATTCAATGTGTAAAAAGTCCCAACCACAAAATGCAACCTCAAGGGCACTCAGGAAGACTACCCATTGTCATCTTGGCAGCTCTTCCCCACTCTTTAAGTTGGGTCTCCTCTAGCACAAGGGGGGCTTCCCTAGGAATAGGATTGCTAAAGCTTTATCACAAAATCTCAAGGTAAAAAGGAGAATTTAAGTTTAGCAAAATATAACTGTAAAAGATAGATTATAAAAGGGTGATGGGAGGATCAAGATTAGCGTCAAGTACATTGTGCAAGTGGAGTCAAAGGATAAAAATATGAGGTGTCTTGTTATGTGATTGTGTGGCTTGAATCAAGATTCTACTACAAACTTATCTTGCTTCACACCAAAACACAATAATTTTTGTAGGAATCCAAATGAAGAAAGACATCCAAATGTATATAAGGGTGTGCCAACTAATGGAAAATGGAAGATGTAGCTAATAACCTACAAAATTCAGCAATGTTACAAGAATTTCCCCCATTGTAATGCTTTCTACTCTCCATTGAAGGTAAAGACAATAGGTCAACAGACGAGTGCACCCAAACCCTGGTCATCCTTCTAAAAAGAAGCCTCGGCTAGACAACACTCAACCTCAAACCATTCCACCTCTAAAGCACCATTTCAAACCTAATCTATAGAGCCACCAAGGGAGAGAAAATGCACCTCTCCAAATTCAATGAACCTACAAAAAACATTGCTACGAGGTTAATTATTTAGTCTTAAGATTGTGGGTGTGATTTGTCTTCCACAAGGAATGTATGAACCTTGTTATTAACTTCAACCAAGCTACATCCTGGATCCTTTTTCAATCCCCTGTCTCTGATTTTTGTTCTCACTTTTGTAACATCATCCCACCTGCCAGCAACAACATAGATGTTTGAAAGCAGTACATAATATCCAATGTTTTCAGGCTCCAAGTCAAAAAGGTGTTCTGCCACATGTTCCCCTAGCTCAACATTACCATGAATTCTGCAGGCACCAAGCAAGGCCCCATACACACTAGCACAAGGTTCTATTGGCATATTTATAATGCACTCTTCTGCCTCACGCAGTCGCCTAGCACGACCAAGAAGTTCAACCATGCATGCATAGTTCTCCATCTTGGGTTTTATGTAATACTTTTGATTCATGAGAAGAAAATATTGCAAGCCCTCTTCCACCATGCCTGTATGACTGCAAACATACAAAATACAAACAAAGGTAATGTGGTTTGGTTTTATGTTTGACTGCCGCATTCAACAAAAATAAGAGAGGGCATCTTTACGTTGCCCATGCATTGCAAACCCAACAATCACTGTATTCCATGAGATCATGTCTCTATTAATCATTTTGTCAAACATAAGATTCACAAGCACTATACTCCCGCACTTGGCATACATGTCAATTAGGGAATTCCCAACAAACATATATGATTCATATACACTCTTGATTATGTAACCATGGAGACACATGCCTGGTTGCAGAGTCGATAAGTGAGCACATACATGGAGCACATTTACAATGGTCACTGCATAGAGTTTCATGTCTGCAGGTTGCATTTGATTAAAGAGTGCCAATGACTCATTAGCTTTCCCAATCTGGACATACCCTGCAATCATTGCACTCTAATAGATAAAATTTCTCTAGGTACCTTACACAAGTGCAATGCTATGTTTTATCCGTTTGCCTTGTTAAATTAAAATCTAATATTGGGAAAATGTGAATTGAGGTCCACATCATCAATATATTCTTGATAATGATGTTGATGTTGTTGAAAACTGTGAAGCTCTAGTGATCTCAAACTTATTTCTTTTGATTAGGACATCCCATAGTATCTACACGAGACTCTACCTCTATTTGATCTCTTTTTCTATAGTGAATTCTTATACAGCCATAACCATTGTCTGGAATACAACTTTGATAGCTCATATTCAACATTTTGATTTCATAGTCTTTTCACTATGCTGGCAGGTAATGTTCTTTGTAAATGCATGTTTTAATGAAATTTATATTGATGATCAAATATCTCTTTGGAACAATTTTGTGGTGAGCAATTACATTTGCCTTGAATTGATATATGTTTACATTTTTTGTTTTCATAGATTGATATATGTTGTGACAATATAAATTCTCTTATTGATCTATGAATAAAGTTGCTTGTTCTAACACCAGCAAATGAATCTTTATACAGGTCAATTGTGCTGGATTTGAACATATGAGTTGATTCACGACTGGCTAGGATACTGACATGCCCCATCAGATATTGTATTATACAAATTTGTACAATAGTAGAGTGGGACTTTAGAATGTCGTATGCCATGACATTCATATTTTAAGAATAGCTCACAGGATTTTAAGAGGTAAGATCTGAACGCTTTGTGCTCTGATAAAGGTAAGAATAGTGAAATTTGTTAGATCTGGAAGTTTTGTGCTCTGTAGAAGTAAGATAAGTGGAAATTTTTGTTTCGAGAATATGAATCTAGGTATGTTTGATAGATTTTTTCCTAGCTTGAAAATTAGGGCACTGAGAAAAGAAAGAAGATTTGATATGAGTAGATCTGATAAGAATAATGAAAGATATGCTATACCTATGCATAGAGAGAATGTTTGGACTAACTAATGGATGCAGGTCCCTAGAAAGAATTTGTTGTAGGTTAGCCACCATGATCCTAGTGCACAGTACAGGAAGGGTCATTGATCATTTAAAATAAAGAGAGGATTAACCCTTTGTTATAGTTGCAGAAGACCGGGACATCTAGCGAAGGAATGCCCTAGTAGAATACCTAGTTGCCTTTGTTGCAAAGCTATGGGCCATGAAGTATTGGATTTCCCTAGAATGATTGCTAAGGTTGAAAGGATGGATATGAACCAAGAAAACCCTAAGGCAGATCCAGAAATTGAGATTATTACAGAACCCCAGAAAGAATAAGAGAAAGTATTGCTACAAATGAAATAAACCCTGAATGACCATCGACATATCAGCTTATTAGATATCTTCAAACAAAAAGAGTGCATTGAAGCAAGAATAGGAGACTTCGACATTGACTGTGTTTTGGATGATGAAACACGGGTGAATATCATGATAGAAATAACTTGGGAACTTTTAGGGGAGCTTGCTATGATCCCTTCATTAGGAGGAATAGGATTATTCAGAGGAAAATTGATAACCCTATGTGAAGACTTACCCGGATATCTATGAGTGCTCATGGAACTTTGACAGAGGAAGAATTTGAAGTTGTTAAATTTATTGAGAAAAATGCTCCATTTGTTATGTTACTAGGAAAACCTTGGATTGAAAAAGATTAGACCAAAAGGAAAGAAGAAGAATTCTTAGAACAAACGAAGCAAGAGTTGAAATATTTCATAACTAGGAGGATCGCACACTTTCTTGAAGAACAGGAGAACCGAGAGAATCTATTTAAAACTAGATACTTGGATGTCGAAGAAGGAATAACACTAGAAGACCCACATAATATTGAAGTACATATTCCATATACAGAAGAAGTATTAACCCTAATTTCTAGGAAAGAATCACACCATCGTGAAGTTACTATGCCAAAGGAAGATAAGAATCATAATGGAAAAAGGAAGATTGAGACAAAGCTCACTGGGAAGAAGGAAAGAAAACTAATTAATAAGAGAGATAAGATCAAAAAGTTACCGAAGGTTCCAGAGGGAACTTTGCAGAAGAAAAATTTGCAAAATTGGAACTTCCTCAGGATATCAGAACTGCGTCACATGGAACTTCACCATGAAAAAGCAATATAGATGTTGGAAGTAGTATAACCATTAGATCGACAACCTGAATGGGTATAACGGCATTTATGGTAAGAAATTTTTCCACCAAACCATTGGGACCATGCTGCAATGGACATAACTAAGTTAATGAAGGATTCTCACCCATTGCAAGAGATCCGTTGTCGAGTTATCTATTTATCTCATTGAGCCATGCAATGAGAACACTTTTACCAACCGTGACTATATGAGCTCGCATCATAGTTGATTTCACACAGTGATCATTACGTTATTTCCATCCATCCCCGTTGCATTGAGTAGTTACTCTTCGAATCCGATATATTAAACCACGAGCATGTATGTCTGAAGAACTTAGTGCAATTGAAGAGTCTGTGAAGGAAGTACTCATCGACCTCATGACTGAGAGAGTCATGTCTGAAAGAGTGATGTCTATGGGTGTACAATCATCCTCAACGAGAGGAGTGCAAGCCTCTCTGTCGACTACTCATGAGCTAGACCATCTCAACCATCAATGGAAAAGAGAACTAAACACAAATATGACCTAGCCAATGTGAAGCTGATCCCAACCATATTTCCCAACTACATCTCACCTCTGGTCGGCACGGTGAGTCGAGATAGTGTGCCAAGATATTTTGAGTACACCATGGTTACTGCGTACCTCCTGAAGGGGATATGCGTAGTTCGAGCACAGCCGAACAAGATCGCAACGTTGAAGTTCAATGGCTTCAACATTGGATATTGCAAGAACTATAGTATGCTTTCCCTGTATAAATAGCTGATCAGGACGAAGGGGAAGAACTCAAAGATAATCCCCCAGCCGTGGATGATGAACCTTGCATAGTCCACCCTATTAAATGTAATGAAAATCCCACACTTCGGAAGGCACCAGGAATTCAACGCCTATGTCAATATATTTCTTCCATGTTACCATGGTCACTACTTATGGCTAGACCGTCGTATCACAGTCGATCCGATGTTGATCCATAGGATCACAGGATTGTGTTGATACTGAGAGGGGGGTGAATCAGTATCAAGTACAATTTAAAACCTTTTTCAACTTATAATTAAACCATTCAAATATATCCAATGAGAAATGAACAATAGTATAAGAGTTAAACCAATACACCGCAATACACCATGCATAATATATGAGAAATAATCAATAGTTATTGTGTAGAATTCCTGCAGAAACCCCAGTAGATCTAGAATTCTAGTTAAGTTGAACACATACAATTTGTTGATATTCAAGAGATGAGAGAAAAAATTTTCTCCATAATTCATAGGATTAAATTAATAAAAAATGAATATACATGAGCAACCATCCTCAAAAAGAAGAGAGGAGGTGAATATATAGAATTTCCAACATAGAAATTCTAGTCAAAAAAAGCTAGAAAAAGCTAAAATAGGTGTCATAGGCTAAGGGAGACCACATAGTTAGACCTATACCACTAAATACACATGTCACACACTCATTAATTCCCACAATATTCAAGTGATGCGCATTAGCTCACTTAAGCTCACTTCACTGACAAGAGAAGCAGTTCCAACTCACTTAACTAACCCGAAATAACAGTTACTAATAATAGTAAAGGAATAAATCATTAATTAAGGAATAAATCTCTCACTCAAAGAGGAGGTGTGCATTCCCCAATAATGGATGAGTTTTTTCATGGGGCATTTGGAATAAATCAAGAAAAAATTAAGAAAATCAAGAAAATCAAGAACGAGGAGTTGAGTCTTGATCTAAAAATAACAGTTTTCCCTAAAATCTAGGGATGAGGTGCCCTTCTTCTCTATGTGGCCAAATTAGGTGAAATAAAGTGTCATGGAATGTATTAACCAAGATCTATGAGTCTAATCTAGGTATAAACTAATGTAAGTTAGGGTTATGCTTCAACACCCCCCCTTAAGCCTAACTGTAATGACAAAAAATTTGAGTCCGGACAACTTGTCCATTTTAGGTACTCATTACATAAAATAACTCCTCATGAAAATAGGAAA
>ML788870.1:270979-289026 GCA_009831015.1 Picea engelmannii | reverse complement strand
AAAATGTTGAGTGGCCAAAAGTGACCTACTCAGCTGTCTCCACCGCTCCAAGCATGGCTCTCAGTTCTGAAAATTTATTTTCAGTGAAGGGCTTGGTGAAGATGTCTGCAACCTGCTGCTCTATGGGGTAGTACTACAGTGAAATGTCTCTATCACATATTGTCTCATGAATTTAATGCATGTGATGAGCTTCCCATCTGCAAGAAGCGAAAATGGCCAAAACTAGTCGAATGGAATCCATTTTTGCAACAGGTGCAAATGTCTCTGTGTAGTTTATGCCATGTACCTATGAGTATCCTTTTGTGACAAGTAGATATTTTTACTTTATGATATCACCATTTGTAGAAATATTTTTTCGATATATCCATCGACATCGAACAATATTTCTTCCTTTCATAAGTGAAACCAACTCCCATGTATTGTTGTCCATAAGAGCAGAGTACTCTTCATCCATGGCAGCCTCCCAAAGTGGGTTTCTAGCAGCCTCAGAGTGTGACTGTGGATATGAATGAAGTGTCATATAGAAATGTATGGGAATCAATGGTTCCATGGAATCCAGGGCTTGAGGATCTCCCCAAAAATGTGATCTAGTCCTTCTTGTATCTGCAGGATCACCGACTAGTTCACTCGCATCTTGCAGGGTTTTCTCTGCCCAAGATGGCAACTGAGTTGGAGAATCCATGAACTGATCCTCATCCTCTATATAATACCCAAAAGGATGCTCTGATGTCTTCTCTGAAGTGATCGAATAAGTTTCTAACTCCTCCTCATCAGTGACAACAAGTGGTTCCTCGGCAAGGTCTTCTGAAAAATCATGCAGTGATTCTTCTTCAAACTTCACACTTCGAGCTAGAATGAAATTTTCAGTGTGAGCGTCCAGAAATATATATCCTTTGACACCTTCAGGATATCCAAAAAATATTCATTCAACACTTTTAGGCTCCAAATCCTTCCTCTTATCTGTCGGAATGTGAGCCCATGCTCGTGAACCAAAAAAGTGAAAGTGCGACACTTTCAGTTTCTTACCAGTCCAACATTCAAAAGGAGTGGCTCCTTTGAGTGATTTGTGAGGAAATCAGTTCTGAATGTATGTTGCACAATTAATATCTTCATCCCATAGATTGGGAGCTAATGATTTCAACTGTAGCATACAATTGGCCATCTCTTTTAAGGACCATTTTTTCCTCTCTGCAACATCGTTCTGTTGTGGTGTATATGGGACTGTGTGTTGTAGCTGTATACATGCATCAATACAAAGTTGTTGCACATATTTGTTGACATAATCCCCCCCATTATTAGTACATGGTATCTTAATCTTACACCCAGACTCATTCTCAGCAAGTGCTTAAATTCTATAAGGCATTCAAATACTTCTGATTTTAATTTCAAAAAAAAAACCCGAAGTAAAGTGAGAGAAATCATCTATGAAGGTGAGTACATATCGATCCTTACTGATTGAAGGCTGTGGGAATGGGCCCATGATGTCACTGTAAATCAGGCCAAGAGGTGAATAATCTCTCTGTGCCTTCCCATTGTCAAAAATTTTCTCTGGATGCTTGCCAAGAATGCATCCTTGACATACACCGCTTGTGAATTTAATAGCTGGTAATCCTTCTACCATGTTTTCCTTGTTGAGTTGATGCAAGTACTTATAGTTTATATGGCCAAATATTTCATGCCATAACTTTCTGATATTATTAGATTGTGACATAAATATAGTGATAATATATTTGGGAACAAAGTGGGAGAAAAAATACAAACGAGAACCGTGATCTGCAATTCCATGTGTAAGTTGTGAGCCTGTGGAAATGTCGGTAATCACTGCGGAGTTCGGAGTGAAATCCACCTTCCTTCCAGAGCCAGAATGAGTGATTTGATATATCGAGAGAAGATTTGAGGATAGTGATGGAAATTGAAGAACATTTGTGAAGCATTCCCCTTCAAGATCAACAATTTCTTCTCCGCACACCTTTGCGGGTGTGGCATCTCCCAAGTAAATTGGGGATCTGGTGCTTTCTTCGATGGAGGAAAATTCATATTTTTATGCATCCATATGTTTAGATGCACCTAAATCAAGGATCCAAGATGATGGAGTGGATGTGACAGCCATTAAAGCATGACCATCTTGTTCTCTCCCTCCCGTTCTGTTATCATATTTCTTCTTTGCATTTTCGGGCACCATGAGATTGTACTGCTGCAATTGCTTAGCCATCTCATTGATAGTATTCCTCGTGCAATTTTATTTAGGATGAAAAACTTTGGAAAAGTAGATGCAAAGTGTTCTTTCCTTCTTCTTCTTACCCATAGGCTTAGAAAAGTTCTCTAAATATTGTGAGGATCTCTCCTTCTTCGATTAAGGAAATTTACCCTTTCCTTTTTGCTTGTCTTTTCCACTGCTCTTTGGAGCATTAGTAGCCGCAAGTGCTTGGTTCTTGGAACACTTGATGGAACCCGTTTGGACTAACTTATCTTTCTCTTGAGTCAATGCTGCAATTAAATCATTCAATGGAGGCATTTTCCATGTTTCCTGAGTCAATTTAGATGCTTGAAAAGACGATACAAATACGGAATATTCAAAGCCTAATTTTGAGAGAATTGAAAGGATGAGTTGATCTTCATTTTTATTGAATCCACATGTATTAAGTTCAATGAGGAGGGATTTGAACTTGGTGAAGAATTCTTGCAGGTTGCTTAAATGAATTGGACTTAGGGATATGAGTTCATTCTCCAGTTGATGCACTCTCATTGCATCCTGCTTGCCGAATAGTCCTTCCAATGTGGTCCAGACCACATCGGGAGTAGTGGCTCCATTGACATGAAAGAGGAGATATTTGGAAATTGATAGGATATCAGCCCAATTGCTTCATCTAATTTATTGAAATACTTGATCTTCTCCGTTGCAGTGTCGGTTCTTTCTCTGTTCCCATTGTTACCCTGTAAATCCCTTTGCTTCGGAGGAGCAGAGAGATCTCTATCCTCCATTCAAAGTAATTAAAAGGATTTAGAATGATTTTTGTGGGATGAGAGAGATGATTCATTTCTTATTTATGCGTCTCCTGATGATCTATACCTACAAATAAAACCGTGTACAATCCACTAGATTCAATCTAGCTCTAATACCATGTAGAATTCCTGCAGAAACCCCGATAGATCTAGAATTCTAGTTAAATTGAACACATACAATTTGTTGATATTCAAGAGATGAGAGAAATTTTTTTCTCCATAAATCAGAGAATTAAATTAATAAAAAATGAATATACATGAGCAACCATCCTCAAAAAGAAGAGAGGAGGTGAATATATAGAATTTCCAACATAGAAATTCTAGTCAATAAAATCTAGAAAAAGATAAAATATGTGTCATAGGCTAAGGGAGACCACATAGTTCGACATAGACCACTAAATACACATGTATCACACTAATTAATTCCCACAAGAGTCAATTGATGCGCATTATCTCACTTAATATCACTTAACTAACAAGAGAAGCAATTCCAACTCACTTAACTGACCCGAAATAATAGTTACTAATAATAGTAAAGGAATAAATCATTAATTAAAAAATAAATCTCTCACTCAAAGAGGAGGTGTGAATTCCCCAATAATGGATGAGTTTTTTCATGGGGGAGTTGGAATAAATCAATAAAAAATCAAGAAAATCAAGAACAGAGAGTTGAGTCTTGATCTAAAAATAATAGTTTTCCCTAAAATCTAGGGATGAGGCGGCCCTCTTCTCTATTTGGCCAAATTAGGTGAAATAAAGTGTGATCGAATGAACCAATATCTAGGAGTCTAATCTAGGTATAAACTAATGTAGGTTAGGGTTATGCTCCAACATATTGTTCAAGGGAAGTAATGACTTCCAAAGGTAGCTACAACTTCCAAATGTAAAGGGAGGGATAAACCTCCAAGAGGAAGATACAATCCTCCAATATCAAGAGAGAGTTTAACTTTCCATCATTTCCCCTTCCTTCCACCCAAGCATATACGAGAGAAAATAAAACTTTACATTAAATCATTACCATCAACCAATCATCACATAGAACCTGATAATGCTTCCTGAGACTTCTTCAATTTCTGCAATTCTTCAATTCTTGGAGTACTCTGATCCTATAGATAATATTACTCAATGTATTCTTTAAAACTCATCCAATTTTCACTCCTTGAATCCTCCCCAAAAAGAAGTTATAGAGAGAATGGTAGACCTTGTTCAATTATGGTTTATTCTAAAACTCAATGCCCCGCGCTTAATATTTAACATACGATTCTAAAACTCACATACCAGAAACTAAATTCCAAATGATTTCCAATGAAAAATATCCCACGTCATTTGGATTCTCGAGGAATAAGTTGTGACTTTTTTACAAGGAACACCAGTTTATTAACTAGCTTCAGGACTGGTCACAAACCCTATCTTCCATAGAGTGTATCTCCATAATTATAGTGAATCAAGAGCTGAAATTTTTACCACAAGTACCTTGATATGTCTTCTCAATAACATAGTAATTTAACCATCTGAATCATTATAGAAAAAATGTTATAGAAAAAATGGTAAGATGACCTGAAAATAACATACCTTAGAACACATCACCAAAAGACTTCATCCTACCTTGAAATCCTGCCTTCTTTACTTATGATTTCCTCTTAAATTCAACATGTGTATCAAATAAATGTATAATTATATTTATTTATACCATTTATGTCACTTCCTTTTAACATTAGGGCCAACCTGACAATTTCTTATTTTCTAACTCATTTCTTTAATTATCTTCAGGGCCTACATGTACTTCCTTCTTTAATTCACTTTGTCATCTTCAAAAATTCATTTCTCCTGAAGCATGAGGATCCACGTGACATGACACATACCACCAGAAACAACATGATGTATACTATCCATCCATGGGTCTTGTATCTACATGTGCATTTTCCTTCATGTCAAATACCTTCATCAATTTTGAGGTCCAAAACCCATGACTAGGGTTGACATCAATGACAACAACCAATCTTCCAATAATATCCCCCTTTGTCATTAATGGCAACACTCATGCTCCCCCTATCATCATGATCCCAATTTCTCTCCCCCTTTGACATCAATGGCAAAGGGTAGGGCTTCTCCCCCTGAGTTTAATGGCAAAAGGTAACTCTCTTCTTTTGGGTTGCTCCCCCTGAACATATGGCACTCAATAATACTTCATCCTTATTTTTGGTCTTTGAGACTTTTTCTTCCTTGGAATGATTTTGTGTGGCTTTTGTCTTCTCTCTCTTCTTCATGTCTAGGATGTATATGTTGTTTGGTCTTCTTGTTGTAGTTGCAACCAATCTTCCTGAGTTATTTTCTCTAATTTTACATTTTCAAGAGTCAAACGTAAAAGTGTATACTTGATCACACATTTTACTAACATTGAGTAGATTATGCTTCAAGTCTTCAACCAATAGGACATTCTTTGCTTTTACATTTTTTCTCTTGAGTTCTGCTACACCTTCTCCAAGTATTTTGGCAGATGAGTCATCTCCAAATGAAACATTGCCACCCTTTCTCTTCCAGCTAATGAATTTGTCTTGATCCTCGGTCATGTCTGAAGAACATCCATTGTCTATGTACAATTCATATTATTCTTTACACTCTTCAGTGGTCAATTCTATTCAACAATCTTCATTGTTTGGAATCTCTTTCCTTCTCCATACTGTGGTTGGCATAGGGACATCTTCATTGATATATCTGCAATCTCGTGATTTGGGACCAAGATAATTACATTTGTAGCATGCAATATTTGTGTCCATCAATGGGGAAAATGAATTATAACTTTTGTTGACAAATCCACGATTATTTCCATATCTTATAATTACACCATTCATGTTTATTGTGTATGTGTTCCTTTCATTGATTCTGCAATTAATTGCTTTATGTCCAAAAGTTTTGCTAGTATAACAATGACCAAGAAAGAAATTTTGATACCTTGGAGTAAGTGGGCTTCTTTGTGATGTAGTCCATCTGGGTTCATGATCTATTCTTTTGTAGTTTCCTTCATACTAATTGAAGATTCTTCGATTCATGAAGGTAGGAGGTCTTCTTGGATATTCATCTCTTTTGTAATCATTCCTTCTTTCTGGTATCCTGGTCCACTTCTCATCAACTATCTTTGTAGCTATTTCGTCAACCTTCTTGTATGTATTTGCATCATCTTTGTATGAAGTTTTACCCATGCATCCAAGATGTGTTAAGTCTTTTGGCACTTGAGATTTTCTTAAGCTATTCCTCAGTACGACAACTTCTTGTTCAAGTTTCTCAGAATCTTCTTCTTTCTTCATCATTTGGACATTCCTTACTTCTCCTATTCTTCTTTCTTCTTTGAGTAGAGTTTTCAAGAAAATGGTTTCTTCTCTTAGTTTCTCAAATTCATCTAATTGTTCCTTCAAGATTACAACTATATTTTCACAACTTCCCAATTCACTTCTTAGTTTTCTTTGCATGCCTTTGAGCTTGCTATTTTCAATCTCAACATGCTTCAATTTTTTAAGATTCTCATCTTCTTGTTGAATAATTTTTTCTTAATGATTTTCTTCTTCTTCATTGGAATTTTCTTCTTCAGTGTCATTTCTTTCAATCCTTGGATGAGGATATTCAAATTCAACATGACCTAGTCCTTTACAATTAAAGAAAAATAACTGACCTCTATTTTCTTCTTTGAAATCTGAGATGTTGTAATTTGCTTCAACTTCTTCTTCTTCTTATTTTGCTTCTTCCCTTACATAAAGGTCTTGTAGCTTGTCCCAAATATCTTTTGATGATGCACATGATCCCACCTTGGATTTCACTAAATCTATCAATCCATCCAGGATGGTATCTATTGTCAATTTGTTGTTCCTTTTTGCTTCCTTCTGAGCTGCAGTCTTTGGTTTCTTCAAAGCATTGTATCTTGAAGCAACTGAGAAACAAACATCTTCCCCAAGAGCTTTCAAGTAATTTTCCATTCTATTACTCCAGTATTCAAAATTGCTTCCATCAAATGGTGGAATCCCATTTGGAATTTTGTCTTCCATTTCTTCTTAGGATCTTCCTTCCAGTGGTTAAATAGTACTCAAGGTAACCCGCTCTGATACCAATTGTTGATACTGAGAGGGGCCTGAATCAATATCAAGTATAATTTAAAACATTTTTCAACTTATACTTAAACCATTCAATTATATCCAATGACCAATGAACATTAGTATAAGAGTTACACCAATACACCACAATACACCATGCACAATATATGAGAAATAATCAATAGTTATTGTTCAAGGGAAGTAATGACTTCCAAAGGTAGCTATAGCTTCCAAATGTAAAGGGAGGGAAAAACCTCCAAGAGGAAGATACAGTCCTCCAATATCAAGAGATATTTGAACTCTCCATCCCTGCCCCTTACTTCCACCCTAGAATATACGAGAGATAATAAAACTTTACATTAAATCATCACCATCAACCAATCATCACATAGAACCTGATAATGCTTCCTGAGACTTCTTCAATTTCTGTAATTCTTCAATTCTTGGAGTACCCTTATCTTGTAGATAATATTATTCAATGTATTCTCTAAAACTCCTCCAAGTTTCACTCCTTGAATCCTCCCCAAAAAGAAGTTATAGAGAGAATGGTAGACCTTGTTGAATTCTAATTTATTCAGGAGACCGAACTTGTACAGAATGCCCCACACTCAATATTTAACATAAGATTATGAAACTCACACAAAAGAAACTAAAGTATGTAATATTTCCAATGAATTTTGTCCCATGTCATTTGGATTATCTATGAATACGTTATGAATGTTTTACCCGGAACACCTGTTTATTGACTAGCTTCAGGACTGGTCACAAGCCCTATCTTTCACAGAGTGTATCTCCATAATTGTAGCGATTAAAGAGATGAAATTTTTACCACAAGTACCTTGATATGTCTTCTCAATACCATATCAATTTAACCATCTGAATCGTTCTAGAAAAAATGTTATAGAAAAAATGGTAAGATGACCTGAAAATAACATACCTTAGAACACATCACCAAAAGACTTCATCCTCTCTTGAAATCCGACCTTCTTTACTTCTGATTTCCTCTGAAATTCGACTTGTGTATCAAATGACTGTATAATGATATTTATTTATACCATTTATGTCACTTACTTTTAACATTAGGGCGAACCTGACAATTTCTTATTTTGTAATTCTTTTCTTTAATTATCTTCAGGGGCTACATGTACTTCCTTCTTCAATTCACTTTGTCATCTTCAAAAATTCATTTCTCCTCAACCATGAGGATCCATATGAAGTGCCACATACCACTGGAAACAACATGATGTATACTATCCATCCATGGGTCTTGTATCTACATGTGCATTTTCCTTCAGGTCCAAATACCTTCATCAATCTTGCGGTCCAAAACCCATGACTAGGGTTGACATCAATGACAACAACCAATCTTCCAACAATCTCCCCCCTTTGTCATTGATGACAGCACTCATGCTCCCCCTATCATCATGATCCCAATTTCTCTCCCCCTTTGACATCAATGGAAAAGGGTAGGGATTTTCCCCCTGACTTTAATGGAAAAAGGTAACTCTCTTCTTTGGGGTTGCTCCCCCTAAACATATGGCACTCAATAATACTTCATCGTTATTTTTGGTCTTTGGAACTTTTTCTTCCTTGGAATCATTCTTGTGGCTTTTGTCTTCTCTCTCTTCTTCATTTCTAGCATGTATATGTTGTTAAGTCTTCTTGTTGCAGTTGCAACCAATCTTCCTAAGTTATTTTCTCTGATTTTACATTTTCAGAAGTCAAATGTAAGAGTGTATCCTTGATCACACATTTTAATAACACTGAGTAGATTATGGTTCAAGTTTTCAACCAATAGGACATTCTTTGATTTTACATTTTTTCTTCCAAGTTCTACTACACCTTCTGAAAGTATTTTGGCAGATGAGTCATCTCTAAATGCAACATTGCCACCCTTTCTCTTCCAGCTAATGAATTTGTCTTGATCCCCGGTCATGTGTGAAGAACATCCAATGTCTATGTACCATTCATCTTCTTCTTTACATTCTTAAATGGTCAATGCTATTAGACAATATTCATTATTTGGAATCTCTTTCCTTATCCATATTGTGGTTGGCATAGGGACATATTCATTCATATATCTGCAATCTCATGTTTTGTGACCAAGATAATTACATTTGTAGCATGCAATATTTTTGTCCATCAATGGGGAAAATGAATTAAAACTTTTGTTGACAAATCCACTATTATTTCCATATCCTCTATTTACACCATTCATGTTTCTTGAGTATGTGTTCCTTTCATTGATTCTGCAATTAATTGCCTTATGTCCAAATTGTTTGCAAGTATAACAATGACCAAGAAAGAAATTTTGATACCTTGGAGTAAGTGGGCTTCTTTGTGATGTAGTCCATCTGGGTTCATGATCTATTCTTCTTTAGTTTCCTTCATATTGATTGAAGCTTCCTTGATTCATGAAGGTAGGAGGTCTTCTTGGATATTCATCTCTTTTGTAATCATTCCTTCTTTCTGGTATCCTGGTCCACTTCTCATCAACTGTCTGTGTAGCTCTTTCTTCAAGCTTCTTGTTGGTATTTGCATCTTCTTTGTATGAAGTTTCACCCATGCATCCAAGATGTGCTAAGTCTTTGGAACTTGAGAGTTTATTAAGCTCTTCCTCAATGAGACAACTTCTTGTTCAAGTTTCTCACAATCTTCTTCTTTCTTCATCACTTGAACATTCCTTACTTATCCTATTCTTATTTCTTCTTCGAGTAGAGTTTTTAAGGAAATGGTTTCTTCTCTTAGTTTCTCAAAGTATTCTAATTTTTTCTTCAAGCTTACAACTGTCTTTTTACAACTTCCCAATTCACTTCTTAGTTTTCTTTGCATGTCTTTGAGCTTGCTATTTTCAATCTCAACGTGCTTCAATTTTTTAAGATTCTCATCTTCTTCTTGAATAATTTTTTCTTCATGATTTTCTTATTCTTCATTGGAATTTTTTTCTTCAGTGTCATTTCTTTCAATCCTTGGATGAGGACATTCAAATTCAACATGACCTACTCCTTCACAATTAAATAAAAATAGCTAGCCTCTATTTTCTTCTTTGAAATCTGAAATGTTGTAATTTGCTTCAACTTCTTCTTCTTCTGCCACTGCTTCTTCCCTTACATAAAGGTCTTGTAGCTTGTCCCAAAGATCTTTTTATTATGCACATGATCCCACCTAGGATTTCACTGAATCTGTCAATCCATCCAAGATGGTATCTATTGCCAATTTGTTGTTCCTTTTTGCTTCCTTATGAGTTGTAGTCTTTGGTTTCTTCAAATAAGATTCTGATCTTCTTCTTGAATAATTTTTCTTCATGATTTTCTTCTTCTTCATTGGAATTTTTTTCTTAAGTGTCATTTCTTTCAATCTTTGGATGAGGACATTCAAATTCAACATGACCTACTCCTTCACAATTAAATAAACATAACTGACCTCTATTTTCTTCTTTGAAATCTGAGATGTTGTAATTTTCTTCAACTTCTTCTTCTTCTGCTGCTACTTGTTCCCTTACATAAAGGTATTGTAGCTTGTCCCAAATCTCTTTTGATGATGCACATGATGCCACCTTGGATTTCACTTAATCTATCAATCCATCTAGAATGGTATCTATTGCGAATTTGTTGTTCCTTTTTGCTTTCTTCTGAGTTGCAGTCTTTGGTTTCTTCAAAGCATTGTATCCTGAAGCAACTGAGAACCAAACATCTGCCCCAAGATCTTTCAAGTAAGTTTCCATTCTATTACTCCAGTATTCAAAATTTCTTCCATCAAATGGTGGAATCCCATTTGGAATTTTGTCTTACATTTCTTCCTAGGATCTTCCTTCCAGTGGTTAAACTGTGTTGAAGGTAATCCGCTCTGATACCAATTGTTGAAACTGAGAGGGGGGTGAATCAGTATCAAGTACAATTTAAAAACTTTTTCAACTTATACTTAAACCATTCAATTAGATCCAATGACCAATGAACAATAGTATAAGAGTTACACCAATACACCACAATACACCATGCATAATATATGAGAAATAATCAATAGTTATTGTTCAAGGGAAGTAATGACTTCCAAAGGTAGCTACAACTTCCAAATGTAAAGGGAGGGATAAACCTCCAAGAGGAAGATACAATCCTCCAATATCAAGAGAGAGTTGAACTCTCCATCCTTTCCCCTTCCTTCCACCCAAGAATATACGAGAGATAATAAAACCTTACATTAAATCATCACCATAAACCAATCATCACATAGAACCCGATAATGCTTCCTGAGACTTCTTCAATTTCTGCAATTCTTCAATTCTTGGAGTACTATGATACTATAGATAATATTACTCGATGTATTCTCTGAAACTCCTCCAATTTTCACTCCTTGAATCCTCCCCAAAAAGAAGTTATAGAGAGACCTTGTTCAATTCTGGTTTATTCAGGAGATCGAACTTGTACATAATTCCCTACACTCAATATTTAGCATAAGATGATGAAATTCACACACAAGAAACTACAGTTCATAATATTTCCAATTAAATTTGTCACACATCATTTGGATTCTTGATGAATAAGTTATTATTGTTTTACCCGGAACATCTATTTATTGACTAGCTTCAAGACTGGTCACAAACCCTATCTTCCACAGAGTGTATCTCCATAATTATAGCGAATCAAGAGCTGGAATTTTTACCACAAGTACCTTGATATGTCTTCTCAATACCATAGAAATTTAACCATCTAAATCATTCTAGAAAAAACATTATAGAAAAAATGGTAAGATGACCTGAAAATAACATACCTTAGAACACATCACCAAAAGACTTCATCCTCCCTTGAAATCCGACCTTCTTTACTTCTGATTTCCTCTGAAATTTGACTTGTGTATCAAATTAATGTATAGTGATATTTATTTATACCATTTATGTCACTTCCTTTTAACATTAGGGCCGACCTGACAATTTCTTATTTTCTAATTCTTTTCTTTAATTATCTTTAGGGCCTACATGTACTTCCTTCTTCAATTCACTTTGTCATCTTAAAAAATTCATTTCTCCTCAACCATGAGGATCCATGTGACGTGCCACATACCACCAGAAAAAAAATGATGTATGCTATCCATCCATGGGTCTTGTATCTACATGTGCATTTTCCTTCATGTCCAAATACCTTCATCAATCGTGCGGTCCAAAACCCATGATTAGGGTTGACATCAATGACAACAACCAATCTTCCAACAGACTGGGTATGTGATGCAGTGAAGACTTGCATCCACCACCTCGCTCTCTCCTACTCACAGGATCATTCAAATTTCCCCTTGAGCCGAATTGGCTCTTCCGATTCCCTGCTGGGATCTCTATTCAAAACCCGATCCATAGGTCCTACTCTTTCGCTGTCATGGCCTCTGCACATGCCTGTGATTTTTCCCCGATGATAATTTTGGGTTTCGGGGCTTTGTGATCCCCGTCGTTGAGAGTTCCTGTCTTGTCAAACTCGCAAACTCCGATTCAATGATGTCCTCCCTTCCGGCCTTAGCCCCTCCTGGCTATGCCCTGGTCCATGTGACTGCTTCTCATAAGACCCCAGCCTTATGTCTTTCGGGATTCGGGGTTTCATTTTTTCTGATGTCGACAACCTCTGTCCCCTCGAACTCCCGATCATCGATCTGCTGATATGGTGATTTATTCATTATCCCTCCCTGGCTAAGCTCCTAGCCTATATGACTGCTATCCCCTGTGTCCGTAGTCTTACCTCTCGTCAGGGTTTCGGACATCGCAATGCCGTAAGGCATAAAACTTACACCCACAGGATTTTCGATATCCCGATGTGCAATCTCCCAATGTGACTCCCCTATCGGGTCTCTTCTTCCAATGGCCTCGCTCGCCGCCACATGTCCCTTTAGATGGACAGATCTGATCGCCTCTCGCAATTTCGCAGTTCCAAATGTCCCGGATGCCTCATCCTCAGGACTCGCGAAATGCCGAACTTCGATGCTCCATTTTGACTTTTCTATCAGGACTTCCCCCGATAGTCTGGATCTCTACCATGTGTCCCGACTGATGGATGACCCTGATCCAATCTCACGATTTTGTGACTTCTGATGCTGGAATACTCTGGCATCTTGTCCCTCCGATCCTTGAATGCCGACAGGCTCCTGATCTCGCCATGTGTCTCCACAAACGGACGACTCAGATCCTTCCTGGGACTTTTACCATGAAAATTCTCGATCTTTTGTTCTCATGACTCCCGATTTCACGATTGTCGATGTCCCGATGGCCACGCCTCTCGTCAGTATTTTCCCTCTCAGCTATTTTCGATGGTTTAAACACTGTTCACCTTCCGGCCAATCCAACGGCTGACGGGATTCTATGTGAACATTCGACGGTCCACAATCTCCTCTTCTGTGCACTTCTCCTGACGCCTTCCTGGATGTGAAAAAATGGTCCAGATCTTCTTCTCTCGCCGATCTGACGGCTTTTGTGCTCCCTCCCGAGCTTGCGCACTTTCTTTCAGTGGTTGGAAGAATTACAAGTTCTCAAAGGCCTCGACCTTTGCTTTCCTTCCTCCTCTGCGAACTCTTCACACTTCGAGCTTCACTGCTAGTATAAAAGACGCTGACCTCTTGAGCTTATCCTTCTTACGAATCCTTGAAGGATTCTCCAACTCATGCACTTTTGCAGAGTATTCACATGCACACAAAGGTGCTATTCATCCTGAGCTTCTAAAATACTCAGAACTCTAACGGATTTTATCCTTCTTTCTTCTCCCACAGATGGAGAATACAAATGCCCTCCTAGCTCTCTGTTTACTCAAGCAACCTCTTGTTGAGTCTATCAGGGTGTTCAACAACCCTGTGAAGATCCCTTAGTGTATTCTTCCTCAACTCACATAACTCAAAGAGTTTTCTTCTCTTTTGTGCCTATCTGCACACCTACTAAATGCCCACCTGGCAGAGTATCTTTTCATAGAACGTCCAGCAGTTCTGCCCCCTGTGCACTCCTTGCACCTGCTCAGTGCCCACTCGTCAGAGCTCTCAGAATCCTCAGTGATTCTGCTTCTCCTGTCTGAACTCACAATCGAGTTCTTCCTCAGCACCCTGTGCCTATGCTCAATTCCCTCCTAGCAGAGCATCAAGAATCCTTAGTGATTCTGACTTCTTAAGAACTCACAGTAGATTTCTTCCTTAGCACCATGTGTCTGTGCTCAATGCCCTCCTGGCAGAGCTCTACAGAATCCATAGCAAAATTCTGTCTGCAACTGTGTCTCTCATACACATCCTTTCCTCTAAGGTATTTAGCAACCTTGAGGTCTTCTCCTGAGTTGTTGACTTCAGTTCTTGTGCCCGCAGCACGTCTTCGTCTGAACCCACAGAATTCAGAAGTGCATCCTCTATGCACGACTATCAGAACTCGCAGTGTTCCGTCACACCCTCCTGTTATGAAGCCTCAAAGACCTTCATCTGAAGTCAGACACACTCCTACAAATGCAAACCTACAGTATACATATACATCATACATAAAGAACACTCACAGACATCCATTTAACACACAGTAATGCAGGAAAAACTGCTCTTTGTATTAAATATGGAAAATGCATGTTTATACAAGGTGTTCCTGAGCACAGCCTGTAACAAGGTCTTGGCTCTTCTCTCTTCTTCTCTCTACTCGCATATTCTCTTCTATCCCAACTTACAACTACAACAACCTACCAAAATGAGATATGAAGTCTCTTTTACCTAAGGGGGCTCTTCGAGCTCTTCCCTCCAAACTACCTACCCTATTCAATTACATTGAATGGGTTGTCTAGTCTAGCATCTGGATCTAGATCTCAGCCTTACAAACATTAAAGCCGATCTTATCTACAGCCTGCACAAAGGCATGGCTCTATGGCTCAATAGCCTAGACATTAAATTACATTCAATTACAAAATAGAATATGAGGGCTGCACCTCTCTTCATCTTGAATGCATGCGCTTGACACGACTGGCTGGTTGGTTGGCTGACATGGAGAGATGATCCTGCATCAGTATGCAAGGACCCAATCCACATGATTTATATCCAGGAAAAGCCACAGATCGTGCACTATCATAGAAGATCAAGGATACATACAACGATGTTGAAAAGGGAACACAAGGCTACAAGGTAGTCTCCATCCAGAATGGCGCAGTGTGCCTAGCTTGTTAGTTAATTGCAGGAAAGTTAGTAAGGAAGAGCATACCTATGTAGGTCACAGGCTTCGTCGTTGACCTCATAGGGAAGTGCATAGAAGGTCTACAGATGAACTGGGCAAAGTACCTAGTTAATTATATGGAACTAGACCGTCACAAAGCACAGGATCATGGCTATGAGTTTCACTTTAGCTGGCTCCTAATCCTTATCACATTTGTTGCCTGGGAGATGTCGGAAGGTGCGACCTTCCTGAATATTGAACAGTTTGAGCCTCTTGCTGCAAAGTTCACCACACTCTGGTACTCGAGTGAAATGAACAAATAGTGGTATTTGAACATTGTTTTTCACACATATTACCTTCAACTGAAGAGAGCCATCAAATCTGAACCTCACATGACTCCAAACATCCTACAAAGGTTCTGACCCATGATGAAGTTTTGTGCAGATCAACACTTCATCTACCTTACAGCGTGAGCTGATGAACATAAGGAGTATCTTCAGTCATACTCAAGCTCATGGAAGAGGACCTTGAGGAGATCACTAAGGACTGGTTGGCAGACCTCCTTATTCCAGCAAACCCTGCAGAGATGTATGACCCTAACAACCCATAGACCGTGCATGATACACTCGGACCCAGCAGAATGAAGAAGACCAAAGAATTCCAAGACTTAAGAAACGCCTCAGGAAAGACTTCTTCAGTATCACCTAATCAAGGGGGTAATGATGAAGAGATAAATGGCATAGGAGATGAACAAAAGAAAGGAGAAGTAACACCACCTAGAGATGAGACTGATCCCATAAAGAAGAGGAAGGTTTCTCCCCCAAAACCTTCTTCCTGGAAGAAATTGAGAGCCACCATGACCAAGATGAAGATTGTGCTTACTACCGATAATTTTGACTTCATCATAGTAGCCCTAAATGACACTTCACTGTAAATCGTGGAGAAACAAGAAGCCAAGTAGGAGGAAATATATGACAGAATTAAGGTCAAATTTCGAGGGGTACAGTGGGCCCTTTAGTCCATCCGCGCAGTGTCCACTGCACCCCTGCCATCAGGAGAACCAGAGTTGGGATATGAGCCAGCCAAACTCCGTCGGTTAGTTGATGCGGTCAAAGCTCTCCTTCGTCGTGCACAAGAAGAAGCAGAACAATCCACCTAGGCCTTGAAGCAAGTAGAAGGTGTAATCATAGAACAACGTAGAGTTGGAGAACAAGAGAAGTTTTCTCTCAGGGCCAAATTTGAAGAAGATAAAGAACAGATGCAATAAGAAAAAGAACAGTTGTTCGCAGAGCAACTCAAAGTGAAAGAGGCAGTCAACAGATCACTCTGATATGTGATAGGATTAGAACCATAGGCTAAATACCGAGAGAAGCTCATAGAAGCTATCCAACAACTACAACAATGGATAGAATACTTAGAGCTTTCCACCATACCTGACACCCCGCAGGATGTAATGGATCAAAGAGAAGCCACTGCTCAAAGTGCAGTTGAAAGAATAAAATTCCTTACCTTGGAATGCAAGTAACTAAGTGATCACAGTACCTAGACGTATGAGTGACTCACTAATAACCTAATATTGAAGTCACTAAAGTCATAGCTCCAGGAATCAAAGTATCAAGCAGAGACAATACAGGTGCAGTTGAAGCCCCTGTCAGTTGTGGAAAGAATGAAGTGACCCCAAGAGCAGTGCACTGTCTAGCAGTAGGTCCATACCATTCAGAGTAGAGTTATGGAAGTAACTTAGAGGCTCCAACCTATACAGGATGAGGCTTACCAACTGTTCACAAAGATTGAAGGAAGAGGAGTGGAAATGGAGCAAGTTTTCACTACAGCAGAACAACGCCTAGAGGGACCTGTCAATGAAATAGTCATACAAGAGTTCACTGAACAAGAGGTCATAGCACAACAACAAGTCGAATCATATCGAACGAATATCGAGGCTTTTGAAGCATAAATAATCAGATCAGATTGACTGGGGATGAGTGACAGGTGAGTGTTGGGGGCTTGTTGGCCCTTGACCAAGTTTTTAGGATCCTTGTTCATGTTTGACCTAATTTTGGGACTTCAACAGGTTGTCGAAGGCGGAGCGCAAGATGAAGTGAAGATCATGGGATCTTGGCCCCTTTTAGGGTCCTTTTTGGGATTCGGGATTATGTAATGGGTATGGGATGTTGGCCCATGGGTTTACCCATGCTTAGACCTACTTTGTAAAGTATAAATAGATGTCTAGGAGATGTAAGGACAAGAATCTATGTGATGTTAGGCCAATGAGCTAAGTGCAAGTGTGGATTGTAGATGCTTTGTGCATACTGTGTGAGACTTGTAGAGCTAAGTGCAAGTGGTTGTAACAGAATGTGGAAGGCTTTATGTTGTAACGCAAGGAAGGAGGATCTAGTGAGGTGCGTAGATCTCCCATCCTCTGTGGAATGGGACTTGGATGCTATGTGTCTGTAAGAAGCTTGACCAAAGATAATAAAGAAGAGAAGAGTTGGTGGACATAGCCCCAAGGTGGGGGTGAACCACGTACATGTTGTGTTGCTCTGCTTTGTGCGATGTATTGATGTGTTTATTTGTTTACTTGCTTAGTTATTTAACATAAATGAATGATAGAAAGATGTGTTGATGCTGAGTGATTAATGATATGGATGGATGTTAGACATGACTTCTGAGTATGTGCTTAGTGCTTAAACACCTTAGATCTGAATGAATATTGTGATGTTATGTAATTAGGGTTTAAGTGCGCTGTAACTAGGAACTGAATATTGATGAATGTTAACTGCTAAGTGATTTGTTAAGTGTTAGAATCACAGATCTGTGTCCCAGGTAAG